>CM047885.1:7171842-7760869 GCA_026212405.1 Petrea volubilis | reverse complement strand
GGCCACCAATAAATGAGGATGGTAAAATTATACGCTTCCCAACATTAGATGGATCATTCTCACCATCTATTGCAAGAGAATCAATAATACCTTGCAATGATTCGGTTCGAACATCGAATTGTTGTTGTTCTAACCGATAGTAATCTAGGCGTTGTGTTTCTATTTTGATGTAAGAGTCGATGGCATACTGTTGACCTAAGCGACCGGAATGTATAATTAAATTGTGTTCTTCGGGACGCATCTGGCTTACATAACTACTATACTCACGACAAGAAATATTTTGTCGAGCCCCTCTACACCGTGTATACACTGCATTCCACAATAAAACAAAACATTCTGTCAAGAAAGCATAACTACATAAATATTTCTAGATTCTAAATAAAATAATAAATATAAAACAAATATAAACCTGAAGCCTCGTTGTCAAGCACATCGTCTGCAGATTGACCAAGTGCTGGTCGTGTAATATTCTGACCTGCACAATAATGGACACTTGTTCCTGGATTTGTAATACGTTCAATACCCGTATGCCAACCAGGTTCACCATATGGGAATAATAATGGATATTGAAGCGGATCATAACAACCGTAGTGGTATTCTATATGGCGAGTAGAACCATCGTGTGTATAAATTTTAATATCACGGGACATATCTTCAGGATCATCTGAAGATTCATCCCATATTCCAGCAATTTGTTGTTCAGTAGGCAAATTAGATGTACGAGGATCTAAACGCGGGTCACATCGCAATACAACAGTACAATTAGACAGATTGTTCCAAGTGCGCAGACGCTTAAATAATCGTATATATGGATTCGCACACAAAGCTTGAATTAACAATTCTAGAACATTAGCATCCAAGTCATAGTCTTCAAAAAGTTCCTTATTTAACTCTGCCGCAGTATCGAGGAAAAATAGTTGTAATCGCTTTCGTAAAACGATAGAGGGATTAAAAGGATTTAACTTATGACTAACTTGGCCATTAACTTTTACAGTATAAAGGCCTAAATGGTTCGTGCAATAAGTAGGGTCTGTTTTCATGCCAATTGAAGTCAATGACAAACTATTATTATAGGTACGACACCGTCGTCTAAAACTACGACCAACAACAGACGTGTCAATACAAAATAAGTTATGCAAAATAGGATTAAGACGACGAGGGGCTAACATTATATGTCCATTACCACAACAAAATGTTGGCGGCTCGTTGTAAAATTTAAATGCGAAACAATATTTATATGGACGGGCTGAAGGAAGATCCCAATGTTTTATAGGAAGTTGAGTCAATCGATGGAAACGATATCCACCTTGGAGGCAACGAGCACGCTGCCTTGAAATAACAGTCATACCTACACAATAGCAAATTCCAACATATATCAGGTATACACATTATTTATATTAGATCATAACTAACATCTAAATTTTACCATCTGCATATAAACAAAATTACCTTCAAATTCTGATTGAGAAGAGGAAGGCACAACTGTTTCATCAGTTACAGGTGCTGCGAGGCCTGTTGAGGACGCAAGGTGGACATTGCATTGAGGTTCTGGTGAGGTTGCATCCGTAACAAAAGGATACAACCCACTAGGCAACTCTGACGGAGTGGAAAAATGCATTTGTTGGGGTATTGTTGTTGAACTACATGCATTAGATTTATTAAGTATTGAACGTTGCCGGTATCGTTCTTTTCGTTTTGCTAGGTACTGAGCCTTTTGAACTGGAGGCATAGATTGATACGCCTCTCGTGCTCGTTTATTGCGAGCTTCATTAGCAGAACGTTTGCAAGCATTATGCTCTACCGCATCCATTATACGGATATTAAGTTTCGCCTAATATAACACTTTGCACACAAAAAATCAAGTGTCATCCTAATTATTGGCCAAAGCAAAACGGCACCACAATAATACAACCAAACTAAGAAAAACATCATTCATCTATATGACATGCATATAGATACAAGTGGAACAGAGCAATCATACAATAATCCTTTATTTATAAAATTATTTAGATATATTCAAATATACATCAACGAAAAAGTCACCAAACTCGAATAAACTTCTTTTCTTCCTCATTATGAAATAAAATAAAACATTGTCGTCATTTTCAGCTAATATTAAGACATTTAATAACAGTTATATTCACGAAATAACAGTTAAAATCACTTGTAGTCACAAAAAGTAGTATTCATAAGCATGGTCTGAAAACATTAATAGGATCTATTGTTGGGGAAAAGAATGTAAAATATTTGTAAGCTATTTATTTTTAAGGATTTCAAACACTGTACAAATATGAAATTTTAGTAGAGTAAAAAAGAACCGTTTCTTTTTTTTCTTTTTTCCCTTTCCAATGTTTGTAAAATTATTTAGACCTTGAAACTAACTAAACTCCAATAAATATTTGATGCAAGTGAAAAAAAGCAATCAATCTTTTAAATTACATATATATTACTACGTACCTTTAGAACAAGAGGGTGACACACAATACGGTTCTTTGTTATTCCTGTTATAAATCCAAACAATACGAGAATTAATTATATATATTAATGCTCCAACAATCCACAAATACACTAAGCCCCAACTACCAAAAAAAAAACAAAAAAACAAGAACATAAATTTTTTTAAAAAAATCATAAAAAGACCAGAAAAATCAAACAACGAGACTAACCCAGAAAAGTCCTTCACTAAGATGCCGACTTGCCATCCCGTCCGACCCCTATTTATAGGGGATTTTTTCGCACCGAAAACCATTAGCTTCTTAAATCACCAATTAAGAAATTACCCACAGTTTAACGAGCTTGGACGGCTGGCGCGTAAGAGCGAAACCCACTCCGGTCGGTGGCCACACAACGAAGAAACACGTACATCAATTGAATGGAAAACGAACCAGGTGGCACGGAGGGAAGACGGCCAGCTGTGAATAGAACACCAGCAATGCCGTTGAAGACAGATCCAGGCAAATTAGAAATTCTGTGGTTCATTGCCAAGAAATTAAAGTGATAAATTGGTACCCAAGCCCATACCAAGAAATTGCAGTGATAAATTGAGCCAATATAATGTTAGTAATAAATAGCCAAGCCCAACTGAAAAGCCCAAAAAATAATAACACCTGATAAAACAATCAGGCCTAACCCAAAACTCAAAACAAAAAGAATAGCAATCTCTCCCCTCACCATCAGTTAAGCCCGCGGACGCGAAGCCCGTCTTGCCGACCAATCACTGTTGGACCTCTCCCAGGTGGACACGTCAGCATGATGGCCCGCCAGACCAGCCCGCTACTGTAGCACAAGGCCTAACAGCTTATATATTAATAGTAATATATATATTACTAAAACTATCATATTTTGTCATCAATATACTTTTTATTGTTGTGATTACAATGTATGGCTTGGCACATAAGGAAAAAAATAACCCACCAAATATTGAAATATAGATGATACATCGATAATCTATCCATCAATGACTTGTTATAATCAATTAATTAATACTCCAATTTCAAATGAGAAATAAATTATATATTATAATCAATTATCACTAAATAACAAAAAAATATATATAAATAATAAATTATTACATAAAAAAAATCGAACCCATGACCTTAATGTTATTGGTCTAGCTCTATCTTAGCACTGAGACGAGGCCCATTGACTTGGATTGAGCTTTTTTAATACCGGTAGTTGGAGTCTACAATCGAATTATTTTCAATTATATATTTTGGTCTTTATATATCTTCACTTTCAGCCTTTGTACAGAAAATAAGTCATTTCATTGTGATGTAACGTCCATTATCAAACCAAATACAGTTATACATACGTACATGTGTATATGGGCAGTTAGCACATCATATTTTCAATAAGTAATTAATATTGATTTGCATAGGCACATGATCTGTATTGATTTATTTAAGAGTAAATTACGTTAAGCATTTTAACATTTGAGGGGTTTTACATTTTGGTACTCAATCTTTGTGAATATGTGCTTTGGTACCTAATATTTATGATTTGTACGCTGATGGTATTTTTTTCACTATTTTGATAGAATCTTTGTGGAATATTTGGTCATATTCTAGGGAATATTGAGGAATGCTCCACCGGAATAGTGTAAAAAATACGATCAACACACAAATGATAAAAGTTAGATATCAAAACGCACATTTAAAAAGTTTGGATTCCAATTTACTCTTTATTTAATTATGGCACTAAATAGACCCGACTGTGTTAGTCCGTATGTACTATTGTACGTGTTAGACTGTTAGGTAAAAGACTGAAATTTAACTATAGAAAAAAGTCTGAGATGCTTCAATAGCTAAATCTCGTTTAACTTTTTGGATATTTCAATGAATGGAGCAATAATGGAGGTAATCAAATAGCATCTTAACACAAGACTAAACTCCACCAACATAATAAGCAATAATAATTCATCTTTGGCTCCTCTTTTTGGAAAATAATTAACATAAATCATTACTTTTTCATGTTTGACAACTGGGTTTGCTTTCACAAAGTTGCTCTAACTTTTTTGTTATGATTATTATTATTATTATTATTATTATTATAGAAACTTATGATAAACATGAATCAAAAGAATCCTCATTGAACTGATGTTTGGACTTCACCAAGGGATTTATTTCAATATAAATAAATAAAATTACCATATATATATATATATATATATATATATATATATTGACACAAGGTAGGTAGCAGTGCTCAAAATAATTAAATTTGGTCAAATTCAATTAATTTATTAATTATATAAACAATTATTGTACTTATCGTCTTAAATTACTAACTTTGACCTAAAATAAATTCCAAATGCAAAATATATCAGGAAAAAAAAAATAAATCATGACTTGAAATTCATTCTCCTCAAGAAAATTGAAGGGTTGGATTAGTCATATAAGTCTCGTTCCCACCATTTAGGCAAGCATGCATACACCATCGTCCATCAACAAGCCCATCCACCTTTCAATTACCTTGACTAATAATCCTATGACTTAATGCCCTGAAAGGGACAACGTTAATCATACATGTACAACAATCATGTGCATTTTGTGGTTACATAGAAAAAAAAAATTCTTATGTAAGAAGAGTGTTTAGTCCCACATATCATACCATATTTTGTATTTCGATACTGTTTTTCAAATGAATTAAAGATGTGACACAATTTAAACCATCTTAAACAAAGTCCTCTGATAATTCTTCCACCAGTCGCTCAAATATTGCAACCTCAACTTCCGCTACTGTCTCTTCCACCTCGTCGGGATAGTTTCTCCGTCCTTCGAACTCTCTCGTGAAACCTAACTCAATCATCGTATCGATGGCGTCGAATTCAACTTTTTTCCACAAACCCAAACTGTTGCAAATTCTTCCCAACACCACTTTTTTACTGGCCAAGCAAATTATCTTGTTTTCCTTAATTAGATCAGTAGACATCTTTCTAGGATGATTGTCTCGAAGGTTTGATGGGCTAATCACTCGTCTTACAAATAGTTTTGTGAAGTCGCCATCTCCAGATTCTACGCTTTCTCTTTCATATTCGTTGTCGTCTGAGACTTCCAGAAGGTTCTTCTCAAGTTCAACTGGATCCAGTTCTGCAAGTTTTTCGAATCTTCGAAGCCTGTGTAAAAGCTGCTCTTTCCCTCCTGTATTGGTCAGTGGGAAGCAACAGCAAAGTGAATATTAGTTCACTGTGCAAAAAGCTAGTCTTTAGCTTAATAAGACTGCACGTGAGCTTGTTTGAGGAACAAGTCCGTAACACAAACATGAGCTGGTAATGAAATGAAATCAAAATGTAACAAGGATTAAAAATGCCCGCACCAACATAATAGCCAAGAGTGCACGATATAGAATCCAGATCATTTTTTTTCAAATTCAATAATGGCAAAGGAATGTGACAAAATCGAGATAAAAGTCCCACCAACCTAATTGTGGACCTAACAAGAAGTTATTAACATCTTACGACCTTTACTAAAAGGACAAAGGTGGTCTCAATTCTACAGAGATTGATGTACAAGTTGTAACAACAGTAACCAAGAGAACAGTATCTGATGATACTACTGTAGATCATCAGAAACAAATGACATATCAAAATCACAGTAATTAACTTCAAAAAGGACCCCCCTACAAATGTTTTGAAAACTGAATAAATATGAGTAGTGCAAAAGATGAAAAGGACTGAGCAACAGACGAGGTACATTAACAAAATTGGTCGCACATAATTGAAATAATCACATATATATATATATACATACTTTGTACATTTGCGTAGCTGCACTCGAGGTCATAGTTGTCGTCGTCTTCTTCTTCTTCTTCTTCTTCTTCTTCTTCCGCAACCGCGTTTTTGTGCCCTTCATCTTCGAAGAAAGGATCCAACACGGATACCGGGCTACATTGTTCCTTCTCCTCTTCTTCTCCTCGTACATTATTTGAATTTCCGGTTGCGTTATTTTCCTTCTCCTACCAAGATTTTAGTTGAAAACAAAAAAATAAATAAATCAGAATTAATACTATCAAGATTAGGTCAGAGCGAAAGGCAAGATCGGCTTGGTTAGATTGATTAAAATTTAAAAGATTGTGCTATTCAAAGTGGCGTGATATAACAATTATTTTGTTTGGATACTAGGACTGATTAAGAAACATTGGTTGTACTAGTCTTGGGAGGATGTTTGGCTTAAGCTTATCTGAAATGTCATAGTACCACCGACATATCTTATTTTACTAACAAGTTCTCAAATTGTTAACTAGAATAAGAGTAATGGCAAAATTTATAAAATATTAGCAATGACAATTCAAAAATTAGTATGATTTAACTCAAAAAGCTCATTAAAATGATAAAAACAAATGTTAACATTTCGATACATTTTTTGGAACTTATAAGTTCTGAGGCGCCACCCTACCTCCAATGGTGAAATATTATCAAAACAAATCGAGATAAAGGACCGGGCCAAATCAATGCCTCATTGCGCTTTACCAAGCAATGGATTGGGCTTGACTATGTAATCTATCGTCCCAATCTCTCAATCCAAACAAGCCCTTAGCAGCTACCATTCGTCTATGTAGCTCAAAACACAATTGACAATTTACATGGGGATGAGAATGTGGGGGCAATTTTGACTATAGTCCAACGATAAAAAAAAAGATGAACATGTGTACTTTAGTGGGAAAATAATATGGGGGAGACAAAAGTAATTAAAAAAAGATTTTGGTGGCAGAGGCGTGATCGCAAGTACAAGAATGCAAACAAAACACAGGTGCTGATAACAAAAAAACAAAAGTGCTACGTTGATCTACAGAAGTTCAAGGGTAAAATGAAGAGAGAGGAGAGGAGAGAGGGACCTGTTGTACATGTCGGCCGGGGGAGGCCGCCGGAGAACAGAGCTCCGGCGTGGTGTGGCCGGAGGATGACGGGCTTTTATCAAGTGAAAATCTGAAAGGACTCACTGGGCTCGGGCAAAGTCGCGTTTCCCGGAATGTAAAATCGCCATCGTTGATCTCAACCAATTCCTCAGTACTACTCGAGGCCTCCAAATTGCAAGAACATGAAAATTTAGTATCCCCTTCAAAATTTTCTCTCTCTTTAGGCTCAAAAGTTGTCAAAACTCTGAGCTCGCCATCCCCAAAGACACGCTTTTTACTCTTATTCCTCTCTTTCAGTCTCTTCAGAAAAGTCCCAAACAACCCGACCCCGACGTTTTTAATCTGCGATTTGGGCTTCGCCCGCCGCTGTTTCTGAATCCTCACGGCGGCTTCAACTAGGCCGCCGGCGGCGGCGGCGGGGGATTTACAAGGACTCATCGCCGGCGACATGAAACCGATAAACGGCGATTTTGTCACGTCGTGGGTGCAAAAACAGACGTGTTTGCAGAGATTGCTGCGTGTTTTGAAGTGTAAAGTGGACGACTTTTTCAACTGGGAGCGCCTGTCGGCGATAAAGCTCTTCAGGCGAAACGGCTCCTGTTCTTGTTTCAGTAGCTCATGCAACAATTGCTTATGAGCCATCATCACAGATAATGATTTTTTTTTTCCCAAAAAAAAAAAAAAAAGGCCAAGAATTTTCGATTTGCGATGATGGGATTATAAAGATATAGGAGAAAACTGAAAAGAGAATACAAAGAAAGTTGAACAGATTTCGACTTTAGATGGTAGCGAGAGGTGGATATATAGAAATAGCTACAGGAGGCCGGCGCGAGAGATTTGAGAATGTGTGTGGAGATTTTTGGTGAGCCAAATCGGGGTTTATGGGGATCAAGGCAAAGATGCTTATAGTCTAATTACTAGGACGCACATGATCTAATTACTCGAGTCTATTATAATTTATAACTAACTATCTAGGTTTGGAAAATAAAATCGAAATTAATTTGATAGTGCATTTTAACAATCTGATTTTGTAGTGTCACCTAATAACTACAAATATTTTGCCCTCAAAAGTAATGTTCCGTTTTATACTTTGATCACTAAATTAATTGTTGAATTTTTTTTCACTAACAGTGCGTTTGGCAGAGGAAAGAAAATAGGGAGGAAAGAAAATGAGAAGAAAGAAAACGAAAGGAAAGAAAATGGCTGGATTTTAATTTTCCACAGGTATATTTGGTTGAAAGGAAAACACATGGAAGGAAAATAAAAATCTATTTATTTTCTATTGTTTGTTTGAATGGAAAAGTGAAAGGAAAGAAAATGATTTATGTACTAAATGACAATTATACCTTTATATCATAATAAATCATAATTATGTTTATGAATTTATGTATAAAAATAGATTAATAAAATTAAACTAAATAATGTAAAGTATAATGTAAATAAAATATATAAATTAATATAATGAAATATTTGTTTACATTGTATCAAACAACAACCACAATCTTATATAATTATAAATATAATTAAATTATAAATATAATTATGTCATAGAAAATTTAATGAAAAATAAATAAATAAATAAATATGTGAAATATATTTTTAATGTATTATACAAATGGACACGTCGTATTTGCTATTTAAAAAATACAAGGATTCATGCTAGTAGAAGATGCAATATTATTTAAACACCTAGTTATACATATGGGCAATTTTGGAAATATAATTTTATAGAGATCATCGTGTTATTTTCCTCTCATTTTCCATCCGATTTTGGGTGGAAAAAAAATTAGTGGACCCCATGCTTATTTTTCAATTCTCAATTTCTTTCCTTCCCTTTTCCCCTCACAACCAAACAAGGAAAAATATACAATTTCCTTCCAATTTCCTTCATTCCTCCCATTTTCCACCCTACTAAACGAAGCCTAAATTCACTCGGCTATTCTCAACAAAACTTCCAAATTAGTTTAGAAATTTTTACTTTCAAATTTGTCACATTACGCCAGCCACTTTCCGACAACTTTTTAGATTGAAAGTGGCTCTAGCAACGAAATGCAATTTTTTTTTTATAATTTTATATGATAAAGTGTAGCAAAAATAATTTAATTATATAAATATACCTCGCGTAAATATTACCCATTACAAAATATTTTAGTTATCTTCGAGTATATTTTGTTATTATTGATTCATTTGTTAGGTAAGATTTTTAAGTTCGAGGCATTGCCCAATTAGTAGTAGTAGTTTGTTTGTTCAATACCAATTAACAATGATTAACAGCAATTGACCAAATACCCCTAATTCAATTTAATGAAAACTTTGTTTGTAATTGGAAAGAAGGATATGAGTGTAAATTTACTGTCAGCTATATTGACACTGAAAAATTAATCCGAACCCCAGACCCCGAGATTATTAATCCGGCTTATCCCACTCATAGTAACAGGCCAACCGAATACTGCAAGTATGTCTGTTGTCATTGTGCCGACTGAATTATTGGAAATAATCGTTAAATCTATAGTCGCAATGATATATCCTATCAAAAATTAGAAATGCCGTGTAATTTGTGGGTTGTATTTGCTAATTTCGGGATATAAAACACTGAAAATTATTTGTCTACTTTCCGTCTTATTTGGTCTAATTTAGTTTTGATATTTCAAGAGTTTGATGAAGATGAATTATTTTGTCTTTATAAGATATATATCCTGAACTATCTATTTTTTTTTTCCTATCGCATGCATATTACATGTTTAGGAAATATTATATTGATTGATACTTATCATAATTCATGGCTAATGATTACTTCTTTATGTGAGCTGACAAGTATAATAACAATTTTAGTCAAATTATTTTAATGCTTATAACTATATCTTTTTATTTTAGGAAAGTTTGACGTCGTGTCTGAGTGGTAACACTAATGAAATATTTACCTACGGCTCGTTCATTTCTCGTGATTATATTAGTCGTTGCATATTCTACAAATTTGGGTTAAATCATTTCCTTACATGATATCTTCTTATTTCAAGAAAATTTGACCCAATATCAAATTTGAAAGTACTAATTCCATATGGAATAAATCACTAACAACTCCTTCATTTTTAGTATACACTATAGTCGTTGTATAGCTAGGTGCTATATAAGAGGCAAAATTTGTTCATTTGTATCATAATGTTTAGAACAAATATTTCAAGTTAAATTCTTTAGTGCAAACATTCTACAAAATTGCAAACATTGGTCATTCTTATTAACTTGTGTTTGTTTATTGTGTCACTACGATGGATCTTTGTGATGTGAAGAGTGAACAAAGGCAACCGAGTTAATTGGAGTGAGTTGAGTAGGTGAAGTGTTGATGGGTCATGATACTAATCGAGTGTACAACATTATCAGTTAGGTAGTAGAGGACATTTAAGTATACTACGCATTGAGGTTCGGACAAGAGGTGATCGTAATATGTGCCGTCAAAACGGATCACATTAGCTTATATTGCAGGTTGTTTGTTGCTAACCTATGGCTCTTGGGATTGAAAGCAGCTCTCAAGATTGAGAACATTCATTTTCCTCTCTCATTGAATTTATTGTATTTAACCTAAAACTATTTTTGTACTGATTTAAATTTCGTTTTTATCTATTGTACTAGACAGTGTTTCATTTGGTGCTTCAAATGCCATAGTAACGTATCCAAAAGTAAAACATTTGTATATTTCACATAGCACAATATTTTTCATTGCTGCATATTTCATAAAATGTATATTATTGTATAGTGTATATAATCGACCCATGAAAGAATTTTTAAAATTATCTCATTTTTTAAAAAAAGGAAAGAAGAAAAAGAAGAAAGGAGAGACCCAATTTCCCAAGCCCGATTGAAAACACAAACACAAACACGGCTCTCCATGGTTGGCCCTAGGGTAGCGATAGGCAAAATTTAGGTTCAGTTGCCGCTGCCGTGGCATCAGAAAATCTCACTTTTCCCCTTTGCTAGATCTCCCTCAGATTGACCACCCTAACTTCCTAGGCGTACGAAAAGCTCATTCCTCATACTTCTAATCATTTTTCCAAAATTCTTCGACGCACAGTATTTAAATTTTATGCACGTATCAAACAATTTAAATTGCATCAATTATTAATTTATTCATTAAAAATATATATATAATATAATATAATTTTAATTATTTATGATTAATATATTGGATCCAAACACTTATTTTATATGGATAATTACATCTACTACCCCTCGGAAGATTGAAAACTACAATTGGTCCCCCAAAAATTTTCAATATTACAACCACATTCCCTAAGGAATTTGAAAATTACCAAATCCCCCCTCACTAGCCGGTTCCCGATCATTTTTGGATGACGTCAGCCAAAATATGAATGAAAATCCAAATTTACCCTTTGTAATTAAATTATATATATAGGGTGTTTTTTGTAATATTGATTTTAATGAGGGTGGTAATTGTAATTTTTGGTTCAAATTTTTTGAGCTTAGAAAGACTAGCCATTGGCATTTGAAAATAGTCGTTGCTCTTTCTTCATTTTGACTTTTGCTCACTTCTATATATATATATGTGTGTGTGTGTGTGTGTTGCTAGATTGCATTTTTTCACCACATCTTTACTACATATGTGAAATGGCTTCTTCTAGTGGTTCCTCTAGTGTTTTGGGTTTAAAGTATAGGAAAGAAAACTGCAAGCAATCAAATTGTGGTAGAAAAACAACTATCAAGATTGCGGAGACACCGAGAAATACCAACAATTATTTTATTGGTGCCCAATACACAAGGTTCTCACATTGGTGTCTTCCTTGCTCGATCGAAGAAGAGAATGAAGACATGCAAGGTCGAAATAGGCAATTTAAGCAATAAACAACAAGTTCAATGCTCACAAACATTGCACCAAGAAGCTCAATTCCAACAAACCTTGCACTTGGTGAAATTGAGCATGGCGGCATTGTTTATAAATTTATAGCTTTGAATCTTAATTATCTTACTTTTTTTTTTTTGGTTATGAAATCTTATTTTAGTTGTCGTGTATTTGCTAGCACAAATTTTAAATACTTTAGGAAAGTGAGATATCAAATTAAACTCCCTGCTGACAAGGGGGGGTTTGGTAATTTTCAAATTCATTAGGGAATGTGGTTGTAATATTGAAAATTTTTGGGGAAACAATTGTAGTTTTCAATCTTTTGAGGGGAAGTAGATGTAATTATTCCTTAACATTTTTTTTTGACGATTTTTTAATTTAATATTAATAATTAATAAAGCAGGGGTAAAATCGAAACTTTTTAAAAAAATGACCAGGAACCGGCTGATGAGGGGGGTTTTGGTAATTTTCAAATTCCTTAGGGAATGTGGTTGTAATATTGAAAATTTTTGGGGGATCAATTGTAGTTTTCAATCTTCCGAGGGGTAGTATATGTAATTATCCCTATTTTATATAAAAAAAAAATTGTAACATTTGGAAGTGATTATCGTCTGTATATATTTCTTACTAATTAATTTATCACCACTAAAAACTAATTATTTATCTTGTCAGTTGTCACGCTCTACTCCGCACATTAATTGTATATAAGAATCATCTCTAAACTCGTTGAATGTAGTTAGAAATCCAATTATGAACTATTTGTTCAAAAAGAATATTCAATTATCGAGTGTGATGTTTTAAACTAATTTTATTAGTAATTTAATTTTTTATTGGTTTCTGGATGTGCGACATTATATTTCTGGTCTCTAATAACATTTTTATGTGCTTTCAGAGAGGAATATATATATATATATATATATGTATATAGATATCTTTTGTATGTTAGCATGTGAAAAAAGTCGATCGAGGATAGAAGTAGAACTCCGTAATTTTGCCTTGGGAAGGAGAGCATATATACCTTTTTCTTTCTTTGGTTTTGAGGTACAAATGAGAAAGAGGTTTTTAGGGCATTATCTTCTGCCGAGAAAAGATGGGCACTTTTACAATGGGAATGTCAAGTCAAGTCAAGAACTTGGCAAAATTTTATTAGTCATTTTCAATTTTCGTTCAACTTTGGGAGAGCTAAGTTTAGGAAACTTTGGGATTTTGAAATATTAAAATTCACATGCAATCTATTAGCTTCAAAATTGCACATCTTATAAAAATATTTTCATGAATATAAGTCCTTTACATTTAAAATATACTTATAAATAAAAATCACTAATTGAGTCGCCCCCATAATAAGCCTCTATAGTACCCGATCCGGATTAATCAGCAAATGAGTCGGAACCGGGTGATTAAAACAAAAAAAAACAAAACACCACTAATTAATGCTGTTTTTTTTTCATTGGCAACTAAGTTTAATTGAAAAACATTAATGCTGTTTTTATGTCATACGGACTTGAAAAATGTTGACGCTTGAGCCACCATTTGCTATTACAAAAGCTCCTTTTGAACCTACTTTATTTAGTGCAAGCAGGAAATGTTGGGTCGGATATAGTTTTCCTCGTTAAAAACACGGTGGGCCGGGCGGTTCATTAGGAGTTGAATGATGAGTTCCAACTCAGAAATGATCCGTTGGATTTCATGTATACTAGTTGGTTGGACACATTTGATGTCTATATAAAATAAAAATAAAATTTAATTTAATTATATATTTAAATTATGAATATAAAATTAAAATATTTATTGAATTTTATATATTATTATATATTTTTAATTATTTGTAATGTATCATCTATTTTATTGAATTTATTATAAAAATTATTTAAAATAAAAATAAATTAAAAGATTAACAAATAAATAAGAAATAAAAAGTTAAAAAAAGATAAAAGAGATATGTGTATATATATTGAGTGTGTGAGAGAGTGAGAGAGAATAAATAAACGAAAACCGGGGGTGATAAAAAATATAATGAGTGTGGAGAGATTATAAAGGAACAAAGAGATCAAGGTAGTTATCAGACTACCTATACTCTTTATTAATGGTATATATATATATATATATATATATATATATATTATTTTTTGTTTTAAGTTAAATAAACATTAAGTGTGAAAATATGTATGTAAAAAAATATTTTCGTACATTTAACATATATGCATAATGTATAACAAAAAAAATAAAACATAAAATATAATAGAAGATTCAAATTGCAAAAATGGCCGACGAGAGAGTGAACACAACTAACGACGAGGATTGGAAGTTGGAAAAGTGATGGTAATGCCACGTTACTTTTTTCATAATAGATTAGGCTTTTGAATTCACAATAGTAACCGGCCTTTTGGATAATATAACGTGAAATTTTAGTTAAACTAATTATATTTTGGTAACAATAATTTTTATTATGTATTAGTTTTTGGGACACTCACAAAAAGGCTTTGGTAGAGATAAGAGTTAAGAAGACAATATGAAAAAAAAAATTATGATAACTGTTTGATTATTAGAAAAGTAAATAAAAGAGTGCGAGTTTAAAGAAAATACAGTGTAATTAAAGAAATTCAATTTTCTCAAATATAGAGTAAGAAAAATATATTTGACTTCTCTTCTCCTCCGGAAATCTATTACCTTCCACCTCCCTATTTTTTTTCCCCCTTCAAATTAGGTGGCAATTTTGTATTTTTTTTAAAAATGTTTTTATCCAAAATTCAATGAAACATTAAGCAGGGTATATATATTCTACATCCAAACCTCAACTCATCAGATGCTACCAACTTATGCAATATTTAAACCTTTTTTTTTTTTTTTGAGAATGATACAATACATTTCAACGGATTACATGGATGATTCAGATCAAACTCAACTATTACATCTTATAATCAATAATCAACTCAAAAAACTATTATATTTTATGATTAATTTTTAATTCAAACAACAATCAAATAATACAAAGAAATTAAACTATCATAGAGCAGGAGAAGACCCTCATCTTGTGGGAATCAAACCCATGACCGAAAAGGTCACAAGACCTCCTAATTGCTGTTAGATCAAAGAATCATTGGCATTCAAGTGATGTTTTCAGTCGTTGAATTAAGTATGATGATATAATTTATGTTTTTAATACTTATTGATATCAGTATATTCAGATCTAACTGTTGAAAACATCAATTGGATATTAGGATAGCATGAAGTTTTTTTGGAAACGTAATAATTATGAAGCTAGTGAAAAAGTAAAAGCAAACAGAAGTACAATTCGGAGAAGCAATTGGTGCAAAGGAATCCTAAGATCCTTTTTTACAACCCAAGCATGCTCGCACAAATGAACTCCTTTCTTTGAATGTGTTCCATCTTATCTTTGTGGATTAGTTGTTGTACTTTAGTGAACGCCATTATCCTCGGTTGAGTCCAATATTCTCCTAATTATGTCACATTTGACAAACTAAAATTATTTATTGCTTCATGTGTTGTTTAATGTCTACGTATACTAGAAGGACAAAAATACCCCCAGCAAGATGGCCATATTGACCAAATATGCTAACATCGTCATATTTTCTACAACCCACAACACGATCTAAAATATTGTTAGCCATAGATCTTTAAAGAATACGATATTCTCACCAAATTGTTCAAGTAGTTATGTGCTTGTACAATTAAACATCCACTCAATTACAAATATCCTCGTACAGTAAACTCAATGGTATTCATTTGTTATTACAAAAATTAAAGTCTTTCATATCATTTTGGATTCAAATAAGGATCTTAATTGAGGGCTACTCCAACGAACCTAATGAACCTAACGAGTTATGATTTTGTCACGCCCCTAAATTAGTTGTTATACTCTTGAGTTCTATATGTATCTCAACTCCACATCAATATTTATATATACATATATATATGTGTGTGTATTGAATTGCTGTCAAGTTTTGTTAAACAAACAGAAAACATCTTACTAGGATGAGTTAAACGCGTGCGCTTATAAGAATGGGTCCAAGGACAGCTGTGAAAACATAATGGGGTAATTAATGCATTTTATTTAGATCCAATTTAGGTTTACACAGTTGGATTAATTATTTTGTCTGAATTGATTCTAACATAGGCTTGTCTTACTACATATTATGCGCCACTGCTTATTTTCTTTGATGTCTTAAAATATGGAAACTATGTCCCTATATTAAATGTTTATATTAAAGGCTAATGCCATATAATAAGAGTTGAATTGTGACCAAATTTCATAATAATTTTCCAACAACGTTTGCCCAGAAAATTTTTCTCCGCACCTGATTCGGACTCCACTATTATTAAAATATAATCTAATTTGACACATATAATGTGACATCAATACGAATGAGAAATATTTTAATATGTAAAATTTTGATATACATTATTAAAATGTATAATGGTTAAAAGTTGTATACCCCCTCCCCCCCCCCCCCCCGGTGTTGGTTGTAGCAGTAATAATAAGTGGAGGTAAGTGTTGAATTTTTGTCTTTTAAATGAAATCCCCCCGTGTTGGTGCTAACTGCTAATAATAAACTGATAATTGTTTTCAAAAACACCAAGGCCTTTTTTTTTTGAGATTGTAGCACTGCAAATCTCGAGAAACGATGAATTTAAGGTGTTTTGATCATACTATTTGATATGGAAGTGTTTAGAAAATAGCAGGACAGAAATGCAGAGAAAAATGAAAATATCATTTCATGTTCCTGTCATCCGAAATTTTTTTAAAGAAAATAAATACAACTTTTATATCTAATCTCAACATAAAATACGAAATATTTAATTTAGTTTCATAAGGAATAACTAAATAATTGATCAAATTTGGTTAAATAACAAACTTAATACGAACCAATTTCCAACAAAAATCGCATATACTTATGGCATGATTGGTATACATTCCATTCCTAGTGACACGAATGATATAGTTTAGAATTAGGAATACTCATTCCTAAGGGAATTTTCATTCTTATATATATAGGTTTAGTGATTCCTTCTACCACTCATGAATTTGGCTATTCCTAATGGTTGCCAATGAACTATATTTTTATATTGTCACTTATTAATCTATCTTATATTTATAAAATATGCACTCATAGTAATTAAATATAAATAAACATATTAGATATGTATTACATTGTATATATTATACATAAACTGTGTATTTATACATAAATCATATATATATATATATGTATATTATATATATTAAAATGTATACCTGATATTTTATTTATAATATTTACGTTATAGTCACATTCTAACATATATTCGTATGTACACACCTATGATAATATATAATTAGTAATATTCTAATATATCTGATACTCATAATAAGATTTTATTATCAATATTACAGTAAATGTTCATATAATTCATCAATATGCAAATATAAAATAATTGATATACATACATATTTTATAAAAAAATATATAAAATATAATACATGTTTGTACAAAAGATGACATCAACATAAAAAACTATTTAACTACAGAATGAACATTTATATATAGTAGTAATATATTATTTAAATACACGATACGTACTGCATTTAAATTAAAATTTTAAATATTTTATATAAAGTTTATTATTTTCATTCCTTGATTTATTCTTTGGACAAACCAAGCGTGAGAATACTAATATCAATATCATCTTATTCCGAAATTTATTTTATTCTCGCTCAATTCCTTTGCCGCATACCAATCATCACCTTATTTACCTATATAATAAACCAAGCTAGCTTAGTGGGGGCTTCCTCCCACTCAAATTTATATAAATTATATTATATTTTATTTGTAGTTTCTGTAATTTCTACCCACCGACAGCAAAATTTTGGAAATATGATTCGTAGCTTCCAACAAAAATAAAAAGGAAATATACACGTACTCTCAGAGGCAATATTAACTACAGTTGAAGACAAGATAAATGAATAGATTAGTGTAGTGTATACAAATGCAATCATCATTAGATACATGCATACGGAGGTCTTATCCCACAAGCATTCCATGTCTCTCATTGGTCGGATTTTTTGTCTATCCACCCCCATCCAACCCCCCAAGGAATTCTTATCAACTTCATCTTGACTTGATTTATGTATGAAATAGTTTAATTTGTATCACATTTTGTTATTGGAGTATGGTTTATAGTAGGTCTGTAACTAAGTAGGTCGAAACAAGAGTTGAGTTCTTTATTTTTATGATAAAATTGGCGTGCACTTATGCTAGCAGTTTAACTGTGCTTTAGATTCGTTTCAGCGCACCACGTCGCAGTCCAGCTCAATTTGAATTGATTTTGATCCGATTTCAACCCACATATGAATGATCTATTTGGACTTTGTACAAAAAAAACATAGTTCGATCACTTGTGCATTTCATTTTTCATTCTCTCAAAATTGGTTTTAAATAATTAAATACACTTTTCGTATATATTCGGAACAAAAAAATATAAATATCCAGTTTATTTTCACGAATAACAAATTGAACTCATTTAAATTACTGGCCAAAATTGATTACTCACCAACTTTAATTAAACCAATTTCCAATATTTATATATTAATATTTTTTGAAAAAAAAACTGAATATATATTGTATTTTATATCATTTTGTACAAATATAAAGTTCGATGTCGAATTCATTATAGAAGTTAACTACCAAAAAGAAAATTCATATAAAATTTTCCATGTATTTTGAAAAGTTTCCTCACTTTAACTTTTAGTATGATTTTTTATTTATTATTATCATAAAGTCTTCTAGAAATATATATGATATCTCGACGTTTTAGAATCATATCTATACCGCTGGATTACATGGGAATCCCATCATATTGGATTCGATGGGCACAATGATATTTTAATTACATTATATTATTTTAATCACAAAAACCTTTTAAAATAAATTGATTGATATTCCAAATCTTTCCAAGATACCATGATCGACCGATCTTATCTTATGTACACGATGATGTTATATACGCATAGACACAACACAACTTATACCACATATATTTAGAGTAATGCATGAATTATAGCAATCTTTGACACTTCAATATTTGTAATTATCTTTTGCACAAAGACGTGCGTATTTGTGAGTTCGTTTGAATTGATTTTTTTTTTAATTTATGAAAAAACACTTATATTTTTTTAAAAAAATTTATTGAAAAAATTGTGTTTGATTGGATTTTCTTGAAAAAAAAAAATAGAATCAGAAAACAAAATCCAAAATGACTTTTTTTTTAGAAGCTATTTAGTATAATTTCAAATAAAAACACATTTCAAATTACTTTTAATTATTATACCGAAATGCATAATCAGTTGGCTTAAAAAGAGGCTCTACTGTGAAAACAAGCTCTATTTCATCTTTATCCTAACTAGTCGTCTTGACACATTTGTTGCGTGTGTAAAATTAAAAAAATAATAAAATTTAATTTATATTATGAGTATAATTTTCTTTTCACTATCAGTATATTAATTAATTTCATAGTAAGTGAAAAAAATAAAACTAAATTAAATTAAGAAAATAAATATAAAGAGAGTTGAAAAATGTTAAATATTAGGTATAAGAGATGAGAGAGAAATTGAGAAAGGAAAAAAAACGTGGAAAAGTAAAAAGGAGAGAAGAGACAAGGTAAATTTAACGGACCAAAAATAATTACTAAAAGTGGTTCAAGCCTGATCGGGTTTATTTATTCGACCGCATTTCTCTATGAAATATTGGTCCCAATTATATTTTAAATGGGCCCATGAAAAAAAGCTCAGAACGCATTGTTGTAATTCGGAACCAAATCGTTTCTTTTTGGGCTTGGATTATTATTATTAGGTTCCGTTTAGATTAGTGACAGAATCTCACCAAATCACAGTCACAAGCAAGTTCTCGGTTCTTTTAAGCCCAATAACTAACATCGTCAGTATTTGGCTATCAGTAATAGAAATTAATCCTTTAACCCTACTGAAATTCTAAAGCACACAACACAAATATTTATAATAAATATACCCACCCACCCCCAACACACACACACACACACACACACACAAAAATTAAAATCCAAAATATACAATTTACCAAATTAGATAAGTTTAAATCTGTTAATGTTGTTGGTAAATTAGATACAATTAGCGTGGAATTTCGATATAATAATTACAAGAACACTTGCAAAACAATACTACTGGAAACCAAAAAGCTGGGCTCGCCCCCATGTGTGTGTGTGTGAGAGAGAGAGAGAGAAAGGAACAAGTCTTGTCAACTCTGTGTATGTGTGTGTGGGTGTGTGTGTGAGAGAGAGAGAGAGAGAGAGTAGTAAAGTAAGAAAGTGCAGAGTTTTACTCTTTCTTTTATGTCAGAGATTTTTTTTCAGAGAAGACTGTCGGAATTCAGAACTTCACCCCAGCGCCTCACGTGGTACCATCCGAGCCTTTTATTTTTCTCACCCTGTTTGATAAATATTTTTTAGTATGATAAGAGAGTGTTTGCACTTGTTTAAAAAAATATTTTACTATTTTTATTTTAAAAATATTATTTTGAGTGTTTTATTATATAATTTTTATGTAAATTAAATTGAAAAAAAAATGTAAGTTGAGAAATTAAGAGAAATGTGCTTCTATCAATTTAAAAGTGTTTCTTGATTTTTTGTAAATAAATTAAATTTTTTGAATTGTTAAATATTAACTTTTGATTGATTTTTATTTTTATTTTCAAACACTCCATATTTTTACTATTAATTTTTAACTGATTCTTAATTTTTTTTTCAAACACTACCAATTTTTACCACTTAATTTTTTTTTCAACAATTCCAACTTTTCCAAAATTAAAAGTAATCCCAAACACCCTCTTTGTCATGTACCCAATATTTCATGAGTTTTACACTTTAGCGCTTAATCCTTGTAAAAGTGCACTTGTGCTACCAATCTTAAATATTATGTTTGTCATAATGATCTTCTTTTATTATTTCGGCAAAAATCGTATGAGATATTCGGAAATATTTTGACAAATATTGTGAACTGTCAAAGTGTAAAATACCTCAAAAAATTAGAATGTTTAGCTTAATTTATTCTATTTGTTTGTCATACATGTTTTTCTCTTGAAACAATTATTCAGAAAATAACTTATTTTTTCGAATGGAAAAGTATAGTAAAAGTACTCTCATATTTAAAATGACAGTTTAATATTTGTCACAGTAATAATGAAACTTTTTTAAAATAAGCACCATGTGTATTATTATTTCTTTTTCAAATTTATCATTGAAGGTTTTATATGAATTTTGGAATGCAGTTGGCTAATATTTTGTTTTCGGAAAAGAAAAGGAGGTAGGGGGTTAGCACGCCGGCACGCGATACGACTATCTCGTGTAATCTCTCTCACGTGACTTATTTCTTCGAGGTTTCGTCACCTTTCGGCCTTCGCTATTTGTAGAGCCCATATTTTTCGGAAAATTCTTCTATGATCGAGTCGGATTTGGGCTAGAATTTTCCCTATCAGATGGGCTTAATGTTCCGCATATGTATATATTGAGGGAAATTCTAACTCAAATTTAGTTTGGTTGAAGCAGTGTTAATTATGTGACGAGTATTTTTTATTTGCTCTATGAAAGATCGATAATTTAGGAAAAATGATCAATCACTAGACAAATGGAATACATTTGCCATATGACTTGTCAGGTTTAACCAAATTTAGTTTGAATTAGAATTTTCATATATTGATTGTGATTTAGTCACATACTGTATTTAAATATTTTTATTAAATAAAATAAATATGAGGTGAATCACAATCATTGAGTGTATATGAAATTCAACCCTCAATGCATGAAAGAATTTTTGATATTTCTCTCATCGTTTATTTTGTTTTATTTTATTTTTCTCCTCATTTGCTTAGAATTGGCGATTTTCATTGTTGGCGATGCATTTTTAAACACTACCATTTTAAACCTATTATTTGTGAAAATATTGAAAAAAAAAAAAAGAGAACAACACATCAAGAGTTTATATTTTTTTTTTTCGATCCATCTAGTTGCATCTGAATATACTAGGTGTGAGTTTTTTTTTTTTTTTTTGTCAAATATTTCCACCATAGATAAGTATAAAATGATAATATGTAAGAAATCTTGGAGTCGATGAGGAAATGTGTACGTAAAATAAAATTGTTCTAATTAGTAAAATGTGAAAATTAAAATAGTTTGAATAACAAAAGATTATTATATATTGCTCAGTTTTATATAAACTTTATACATTTCTAGTAAGAAAATAAATCATTATTTCCAAAGAAAAACATCTATCTTGCTCAGAAAATGCAAAATTGTGAGGCAGGGTGGTCAACTTCATTTGTTTTATATTTTAATTTCATCTGCAATTCAAATTTAAGTAATTTAATGATATTTCAAAAATATTTTATTAATCACTTAGCTTTGCAATAAAGACCATTGTCCAAGTAATTACGACGACGTTTGTCAGGACATATTTGACCATAAACCAGAGCTAAGCTGAGGAACCTCGCGATTATCATTGTCATAACATGACTACACACACACACACACGCAGCGCCCAACGCAGATGATCTTATCTCTGAGAATAACACCTAGAGAAACATTTTCTTTTTTCGTTTCTGCGCCATTATTATTGCACCAGAATATCTTGGTAACTGTAACAAATTAAATACTACAAAGTTAAATAAATAATAAACATCAATAAATGAATGTACTTTGAAGGTTAAAACTTAAAAACCGGTCCTCTATCTCTTGGCCAAAGTTAGAGACACTAATGATCTCTCTCTCTCTCTCTCTCTCTCTCTCTCTCTCTCTCTCCTTGAAACCAAAATTCCAGTTTTAAAGAGGAGAGCCCTTGCATGTGTGAAAGTCAAGCTGAACAGTGAACATCACCCAATAATATTATCTCTAGGTGAAGTATGTGAAACGACCCGAATACCCTTCATAAAACACCACATTATCTTTAAAGCCAGCAACAACACAACCTTGGCATAAGCAGAAAAGGCAATACATATATATACATGGACGTACCATAACTGGAAAAGAAAATGAAACTATATGCCAAAGATTGGCCAGTCCCTAGAGAATTTGATTGCCAAGTATTCTGAATGACAGTATTCATGAATCTATATATATATATATACATAGTGAGCAAATTTAGTGCGTGAAAATTGAGTAAGTTGCTGTGATGAGAATATGAATATTTAGTTACAGAGACAAAATCTGTGGGTGCTGGCTGAAATGGAATTTTGGCATTGTCAGCTACATCATCTCTTTTTTTCTCTGGTGGTCCCTCACATCTTTTAACTTGTACCGCACATACACAACAAGTTCAAGTGTTCAACTCAACCCCTAATACAGATGCTAAATTATTATTATTTCTACTATTATTATTATTATTAATTTTTATTTATCCCTCGAAACCCTGCTCGTTAGGTGCTAGCTAGTGCTTTTTCTCTTGTATTCCCAAAGCTGCACAGACAGCCTGCAGGCTACGACCCACTCTTCGCCCTTTACTCTTAGATATTTTATTTTTCATTTTCTTGGATTTTTTATGCTTATTTATTAAGTTTTTAAATGATTTTGTGTTGCCAGTGTCTTGTCCGAGTGTCTTCAATTGAGTGCCCTGCTGTCGTCCAATGGTCAGCCACTGCGCCTAACAACACAAGATAGTTGAGGACAATTCTTGTTTGCATTATGTATGGATCTCATACCCCTCGTTAGGGCCTGAATAAATTTGGAACGAGCGTCGTCAAATTTGTATAGACAATTATTTTTTTTGTAATTATTATATATATATATATATATAAGATTCCGAATATAAAATTTTAGATGATCCAAATCCCTAAATATTTGAACTACTAACAGTTGGTGCATGAATCTCATATATGCAATAAAGTTAAATATTAAAAGCATCCCGATTCCTATATTTTTTGTTGATGTCATTGACATATCTTTTGTCCAAATATCTGTTGTTTTTTTTCTTCTTTTTTGTAAGTTTATTCTATGTATTTTTAAATATATATATATATATATATATATAAACAATCAACCAAATGAAATGAGCTAAAAAAATTAAGCCCTGAAAAAACAAAAAAGTACCTCCATAGAGAAGCCTCTGGCTCTCTGCAAAAGCCTTTCACCAACTTTCTCTCAACATGCTCAACGCACCACACACCCCTTTGTTACCATAGCTACGAAACCCTCTTTTCACCTCTCTGTCTCTCTCCTCTTTCTCTCTCTTAATTCTTTTTTGTTCTTTTCCATGGACTTCAATCTGAAGCAATGGCGAGATCATCATCAGTCAGAAGAACAACAGCAAGAACAAGAAGAAGAAGTTCAAGAAACAACAGTACTACTGCGCTCAGCAAAGCTACCAAGAAATAATCTCCTCAGCGCTCATCCACAGTACCCACCTGCACCTGCACCTGCAGCAGCACTCCCATTGTTTGTACCTGATCAATCAAACACCGACCTGCCACCTTACTCTGATTCTGATCACTGCACCACACCCTCCTTTGCAGCTACCAAATCCCCCAGTAAGCACCTCTCTCTCTCTCTCTCTCTCTCTCACACACACACACACACCACCCACCCTACTGGTGGTGACAGTCGCAGCAGCAGTGTTTCAGAAAGGTTTTTTTGTCAAAAGTCGTATGGGTTTTTTAGCTTCAAGTTTCTCTAGCTGCTTACCTGCTTTTTATTATTTAGTGTGTGTGTGTGTGTTTTGTGGGCTGTTATGTATTAAATTTGCACTTGATCTCCCAGCGATGGGGAGCTATTTCAGCTTGTCCCAATGGCAGGAGCTTCAACTCCAGGCTTTGATCTTCAGGCACATGATTGCTGGTGCAGCTGTTCCTCCTGAACTCCTCCATCTCGTCAAGAAAAGCATCATCGACTCTCCATATAATTACCTCTCTCAGTACCCTCTTCACCAGTATTATCCCCATTACCAGCCAGCTCGTAAGTCAATTGAAATCGATTTCTTTAATGCCTATCTGCTTTAAAATCGTATAATCTGCAAATGGGAAGGTGGGGTTTACAAATTTTGTTGATTTTTGCCTTGGCAAGTTGATGAAAATGGCCTAATTTGTTTTAAAGAATGTAACTTGAGATTCATGTGAATTGGTTAATGGCTTATGTATGGATATTGTCTATGGTGGATCAGTGCTGCAATCGGGGTATTGGGGACGAGCGGCGATGGATCCCGAGCCGGGGAGGTGCCGGAGGACTGACGGGAAGAAATGGCGGTGCTCGAGGGACGTGGTGGAGGGGCAGAAGTACTGCGAGCGCCACATGCACCGTGGCAGAAACCGTTCAAGAAAGCCTGTGGAAATCCCCACATCATCCACCGCCTCGCCGTACGGCGGCGGTGGCCAAGCCACCATCAAAACTAACCACTCCATTATGAGGCAACCAGTGGCGGCCGGCCGGCGGCGGTGGCGGCCCTCATTTCACACTTTCACACCCCACGGATCTTCTGCATCTAGATCAGAGGTATATGTACTGGCTAATTAATTTCTTGATATTCAAGACCACCTTGAATTTAAAAGAGAAAATAATGGCTAACTGTTTTTTATGGGGTGGATGGCTTGGAATTACCATAAATAGCAAAGATTACTTGATATTTATGTATTTATGTCTCTCTTATGTATTTATGTCTCTCTTAATTTGAAATTAACTTGAGAAATAGGACATATTCTTGGGCCTTGATAATCCTTGCCCTATACTCTTGAAACCAAGTGATTTAACATGTGAAAAATGGATTTTTAAGGATTTGTTTAACATTTTATTAGAAGATGGCCACAGAATGTTTTTAAACAACCTGGTGGGACATTTTTCCTTTTTATTTTTTTATGTGCTTGTTATGGTGTTGAAGATAGACTAGTACAGGGCAAATCCTTGTTCCCTAAAAGGAAGAAAGTGTAAATCTTGATATACAATGATCTAAACTATCAATTGGCTTGATATTCTCAAACAACTTTTTCATTCTTCTTGTTAGATTGAGGGGTCCTCAAAATGAATGCACTTTGGTTACTTAGTGGGGATAGACCCACCATTGTCTTCTTGGTAGGACCCTGTTTTTTTGATATTTTTCTTTTTCGTTTGAGTTTTCACAAAGGGCTTTTGATTGTGTGAGCTCAGAGTCACCCCCAACCACTTGTTGTGTATCCCTTATCTAAAGCTTCCTCATCAATTCCTGTTTTCCTTGTGTAATTATACAAATTCTCCTTTTTGGTTTTGAAACTAAAAACTTCAATCCCTTTTTATAGAAAAATTCTAGCTCAGACCCGGTATATGAAATTTTGAAAATGAAAAAGGTATATATTTATATAATTACGTATAGTCGCAGAGAAGGACGCTGTAGGTAATTATTTTTGTCTTCTTTTGGGGGGGTTTTGTGTGACTGTCTTTTTCCCTCTAACTTTAAGCTCCAAAGTGATGTTTGCAGGCCTTGTGACTCCATTATTGAGACAAAGGGTCATTTCGAATCCCAAAATGATGGCCAGCGAGCAGCAGCTAGCACTCGAACACTTCGACATTTCTTCGACGATTGGCCCAAACCGCTCCATGAGACGGACAGCACCAACGCAAATGCCAATGCCGCCACCAACTTGTCCATTTCAATGCCCGGAAACCCCTCATCCGACTTCTCCTTAAAACTTGGGACCAGCACTGGCGCTGGCGATGAACCTAGTACTAATCAAAGGGACAACATTAAACCTCAACTGATCAATTGGAGTTCGACATGGGAGGCTAATCTAGTGGCTCCTCCAATGGGAGGACCGTTAGCAGAAGCCTTGAGGTCATCCATGTCCGCTTCATCTCCAACGAGCGTGCTGCATAGGCTGCCAACGCGAGAAGTTAGCTCTCAAGTGTTGCATTAAAGGCTCGTGTGGCCTTTTTTACGTTCCCCCACGGGCCGGACTGTGCTTTTCTTTCTTTTTACTGTTATTTTCTCAAGCTTTTTGTTTTCTGTGTTTTGATTCCCTTTTACTTTTTCTCCTTAATTCACTTATTTGGTGGTTGTGTTTCTTTTTATCAATCTTGAGAACTGTAAAAGTGTGCTGTACAAATTAATTGCATCAAGTGTGATGTCCGAGTGATTCATGAATAGCTGTGTCTCTATGCTATAATTTTCAATGATGTTCCCTTGCAAATTTATCTAAGAGAGGTGGATCAAATTACAAGTCAAAAATATAGTATTACTTTGTACGGTAAACAATTTTTTGAGTAACATCAGTATTACTACAGGTGTCAAACCCTCGCAAAACCATCGTCAATAGTACATTACCTACAGTTTTCCTCCCGTAGCTAAAAATGCCTTGTTTTGTAGTGTTTTTAACACCTTCGCTTCAAAATTTCTTTTTGTACAAAAAGGAGGGGAAAAAAAAGGGGATAAATTGGGGCTGCTGATGGGGACAATGCCAGATATGATGTTAAGCTGTGCATCATCTCCTCTGGAAGTTTAAAAACTTGATAGCAAAGGCAAAGACAGAGACAAAGGTAAAGGCGAATAATAGATGCATGATACCAACAAGGGGAAGCAAGTCATGCTCAAAACCCAAGAATTCTTTAAGACATTCCTTCACTGGCATGGCACCAAGTCCAGGCAACTCCACTTGAGAAGTTAAGTCTCCAAGTTGAGACGTTACAAGCCCGTAAATCGACCACGCCACAGGAGAACCTCGGTAATAACACCTCCACCATATGGGAATTTGCTGCAATTTATAAGCGAAGAAAAAAAAAGAAAATAAGTGAAGAAGATCAAGACCGTAACGGAATCTTGGAAATAGAACAACATTGTGCATGCATTCGACTGACTTATATAATTACCGCTCTGGGAATAATGAAGCCGGAGAACAAGTTCCAAAAGCTGAGGAAGAATGATGCAACGATGTTACCAGCTTGTTGTCCCGGAGTCAGCGCGCTGATCATCATCCCGAATAGAGTGAAGTATAGGAAGCACATGAAGACGAAGTAGTGGAATAGAAAGAATTTGCCAACTTGCCATTGGAACCCAATCATAGAGAAGAGCAAAAGAGTGTAGATTATGGCTTGGAGTGAGACGTATATGATCTCTACAGCCACCTGAAAGAGATGGTCAAATGTCTGAGGTTGTATGCTGATCCCATGATTAGAATTCTAAATAGCTATCATTGATCCATGGTCCCTCCAATTTCAAAAGAAGTAGGTTAATTAAGAAAGGAAAAATTACACTTAGACCCCCTGAGGTTCGGTTAAATTACAGCTAGACCCCCTTTGGTATGGAAAATTACGCATACCTCCCTTGAGGTTTGGGTCTGACTAACAGGTAGCGCATTCCAGTCACCAATGCACCATGATTTGCTTATGTAAGCAAAAAATTATAGCAGAACTCCAATTTGACCCTTTTCCCAAAAATTCAAACTTTTTTGTAAACAATAATACTGTTATTGGAATTGATAATTGTCATCAAGAAAATTTACAAACTTATTATTTTACATTTAACTTAAATTGTGAGATTTTTTTTCTTATTATTTCTTAACATTCTGACAAGGATAACAAAGTCATTTCATTATCTTTTCCTTGGATGTTAGCCAGATCCAAACCTCAAGGGAGGTATGTGTAATTTCCCATACTTGAGGGGGTCTACCTGTAATTCGACCTAACCTCAAGGGGCCTAATTGTAATTTTCCCATTAAGGAAATATGCATTTAGTAGCATTGACAAAGAGAGTCGTGTGAACCGGTTTCAAAATATGAAAAAAATCGTATGTGTACCAATACTTGACTTTTGATTCTGGTGATTAATATTCCGGAGGCACCACAACATGACATTACCTACGTGTAATTAAAGGATTTTAGTTAATTTGGTGATACCTGACCAACTGCATAAGGCAATGGTGAATACATTCCAGCTGCCCTTTCACGGTAGAATACAGTTCTCTCTATAGAAACAACACCTCGCACAGAATTGCAGTTGGAGTTTCCAAGGAAGATAACAGAAGCATAGATAGCTCCCAAAAGATTTTGAAGATCGTGTTGTTTGTGGCTGTCAACAGATAGTGACATAATATCATTTATCCAAAAATTAAATAAAAAATCCATAGAAATAGTTTGACAAAATATGATGAAATTATTCAGACTTACAACTTTTGTCCCTTGTCCCAATAAATGATACCGAATATAACACCACTGATTAATGTTACAAAGAATCTGATGGCATTATATCGTGGGTTTCTCCAGTAAGACCGATACTGCTTCCAGAAGCAAGCTTTGCATTGGCTAAGTAATGGTTGAGAGTACTTGGTAGGGAAATGCAGGTCCATGGAACCCCATGGGGGGGTACTCAGTTCTTGTATAAGTTCTTGATTCCTCCTGAAAAATGAGATTCATTTAGAAAATACACTGAAAGCAAATGTTAGTAAAGAATTTGGAGCTTCCTCTGTTAATTACTGATAAAGGGATGATTCAGCATATATATCTGCAAAATCAACTCCGGTTAAACTCTCAGCTGCTGGAGTGCTGATATCCAGCATCCGGGTTGCTGGATTGAATCCGTCCGTAATCTTTGGAACCCCTGGAACAGCCTGCCACATAATTCGAAAAAAAAAAAACAGAATAGTTACACATTCACTCCTGCAGATATGTGCAATTACACAAATATCCCCTGTTTGTTTCAAAGTTACATATACCTCCCTTTTCACTTATTTCCACCCTACAGTTTCCTCCTCCTATTGGTTATTATTGCACACAGTTAAATGATATCACAATACAGATCTTAGTAAACTTTTAAAATTGTACTCTGAATGATGCTACCCAAGTACCTTAATAATTTTATATTAATTTTTTTATGATTAGGAGGGGGTATTTGTAATTTTGAAATTAAGAGGGGAGGTTTGTGCAACTAGTGTGGTGTGTGCCTAATGGATGTACTGGGATCTTAAAAACTGCAGTAGAAACTATTCACCTCAAAATATTCTATCAGCTTCTGAGAATGCCGACCAAGTTGTCCGTTATAAATAACCTGCCCTCCTCTCTTCATCAAGAGTAACTGCAACAAGCTCAATAATTAGCCACGAATAAAAAGAAAATAGAAAAAATAATAATAAAGTAAAATTAAAACAAATAAACATCGGGACCATACTTCATCAAAAGCTTCAAATATATCTATGCTTGGTTGGTGAATTGTGCATACTACAGTTCTGCCTGTGTCAGACTGTATTTCTAGCAGTACACATCACGATAGCAGCAGCTCTAGCATCAAGACCAGAAGTCGGTTCATCCATGAACATGATGGACAGGTTGGCGACTAACTCAACAGCAATTGTCAGCCTCTTCCTTTGTTCAGTTGAAACACCATCGAGTCCTGGAAGCCCAACTAAGGAATCTCTTATTGGATTAAGCTCAACCAGTGCCATGACTTCTTCAACAAACATCTGTAGTCATCATAAGAAAAAGGCTATTCGGTCACTCTCATCTAAAAGCTTAAGCAATTAGAGACGAGACATTAGATCTTTAATCTCTCTAATAAGTCTCCCCACGTGCAGGCAGACCCCTTTTAAATATTCATTATCTCTAACAAAGAGGTGGATGGTAACTCTAGTGATACATCCAAGAAGCTTATCAAGCAAAAATGAGAGAGAGAGAACCTTTCTAGTATGCTCGTTACATCTCCAGGAAGACGTAACCAAGCAGAGAAGAGCAGAGATTCATAAACAGTGACGTAAGGTGAATGAATATCATTCTGTTCACAGTATCCACTGACTCGTGCAAATGTGGCCTGGTTCTTTGGATAACCTGAAATGCTGATATTCCCCTCAATATATCCACCTGTCTTTCTTCCAGATAAGACATCCATTAAAGTAGTCTTTCCAGCTCCACTAACACCCATAAGTGCTGTTAATACCCCAGGCCTGAAAGCACCGCTCACATCTCGTAGCAGTTGGAGACGGTCACCTTCAATGCCTTGAGCTTTCATTTCCTTGTATGAACACCCCCAAATTTCAAATAAAGGGCTTTTTCCAAATGTCTACCTAAATTTGGAAATTGAAAATGTAGCAAACAAGAACTTACAGCTGGAATATCCACATAGTAGTTCATATGGGTGAAGACAAGTGACAGAGGCTGAAAGGGTAAAACCATTCCCTTTTTATGTGTGTGATCAACATCATCAGCAGTTGAGACTGAACTGGTTGACACATTTGGTACTCCAGATGATTTTTTCTTCTTTTTGTTGTTATCATCATCATCATCCAATGTTATAGAGTGTGAATCATGCAAAGCTGAAAACACATCAGCCTGAGCCCATCAAACCTAAGTATATTTGTTTTAGAGCTATGAAATTGAAACTGATGGAATACGACTTACGGTTTAAGAAGGTCAGTGCTGCAATAAATAGAATGTTGAAGAGAATTGAAAATCCTACGAGTGCAGAAACACAAATCCAAAACCAATAATCATCCGTGTAGAAGCTCCTTGATTTGAGGAGGACCTTCCCAACAGTAGTTTCATTGAATCAGGGATCTATGTTAGGCTGCACCGAGAAAGAAACGTACACTAATTGCAGGGCACTTATAAGAGAAGAAGAAACCAATACAAAGTTTGCAATTTTGCCAGCAAACTAGTGAGAAACTTACAGTGCTCCATCTGTCATCAAGAAACTCATTCATGGCAATCGCATTCTGTCCATATATCATGGGAGAAATATAAGAGGCCCATTTCAACCACGGTTGAAGGTCATCTGCCATCAGAACAGGGACATAAATATCCAGATGACAATCAAAATATATCGGCAAACACATTTTATATCTAGTTATTCACATATGAGGAGCTGAGTTGGTTGTGACATATGTTTTGAAGTGGCAAAAACATACCAGAATCTTACTTTTAGAAACTAAAAAACCGCCAAGGACACAGAACAGAAGCAAAATGAATGTCCCTAATGTGATTGCGACAACCAGAGTTCTTCCAACTGCACCAATTAATCGGAACAGACCAAGGGCCATCTGATGTATGCTTATTAATGCCAAGAGTTGCCTGAAGAACCTGCATCATATTCATAAAAATAAAAACTGTCAGCTCATTACATTCTGTTTGGCAATTATGCCAAGCATTCAAGTCAATTACACTGGTCTGCACCATAACTATGTGTAATTACACAATAGCTCCTTTGTCATTGAAATTTAGTCAAAACAGGAAATATTTATTAAGAGACTTGAATAACATCATCCATACTTGCGATAACAATTTGAAAAGTTGACTAAAAGGTAAACTATAACATCATTTAACTGTGTATGGTATCAACAGCATGGGGGTTAACTGTATCGCGAAAACAAGTTACAAGGGAGGTATGTGTTACTTTAAAACAGAAATGTGATATTTATGTAATTGTAAATAATTAAAGGGGTTGACACTGTAATCATTGCTAAACAGACTGTCATATTGTCTTACCTTCCAGCAGAAGGAGCAAACCCGATTGTGTAGTATGTAAGAATGATCCACATTGTAGACTCAAAGATAGACATGGGGATTCTTAATATCCAAAAGGACAAACCAAATGCCCAAGCTGGTTAGAGAAAGAAATCTCTTTGTTTATAGAAGATTGGCAGCCGGAAGACCATTAATGTGACTTCAAACATCCCATTAAACATAACGTTTATAAGACTGAAGAAGAGTGCCCCATAATATTTCCCTCCATCAGTTAATTCTCCATAATGCATGGTGGTCCTCAAAAACACTGTGGAGGTTATAAAGGCCATAAACGTTATCTGGAAACTTTTGAATATGTAAATAAAAGAGTTACGTTTCATAAGCAACCATTCCCTGGAGAAGCAAGCACGAAATAGGTCCCGATTGGATATACCATATTTTTTCTTTACCAAAGCTGCTGGGTGGGCTTTGGATTTATTGTAAGGTACACTGAGCTCCTAAGCAAGCTTTTGGCCTATGTGCAAACACTTGAAGGCTTCTGCAAATGCTGGTACTGAAATGAATCTATATTTTTCAGCTTTCTTGTACCAATAATGTTCTTGATCCTTTTTTGAAGTCAATTCTTGAAGGAAATCAGCAACTCCTTTTCGGTCAGGGCATTTGAATCCCATGTACTCAAAGAACTCAAGGACATTCTCTCGTGGGCCTTGATAGACAATTTGGCCTTCTGACAACAAGATAATGTCATCAAAAAGATCATAAGTCTCTGGGGCTGGTTGCAGCAGAGAAATGATCATGGTTGTGTCCATTATGTGAACCATTTGCATCATGTACTTGACAATCTGGAAAGTAGTGGAGCTGTCCAATCCAGTTGATATTTCATCCATTAGAAGAACTCTAGCTGGGCCAACCAGCATTTCCCCTGTAGTCCAAACAATAGTGGAATCACATTAAAAAAATCAGAAAAAAAATAAATAAGTAAAGGCAACAATTACAGCGTCCTCCCCTTTAATTATGTTACAATTATAAATATTCTCTCTTGGCTTTAGAAATTACACTTACATCCCTTGTAACTTATTTTCACCTTTAAGTTACCCCCTTCTATTAACATGTTCAAATGATGTTATAATTTAAACTTTGGTAACTTCTCACATTGTTTTCGCATGTGTTGAATCCAAGTTTATTATTAAGCTTTTCAAATGTTAATTAAATTTTGACTATCAAATGGAGGTATTTGTAATTTTGAAAGTAAGAAGAGAAGAGAAATGGCAACAGACCAGTTGTCACGCATTTCTTTTGCCCTCCAGAAATGCCCCTCGTCATATCATTGCCAACCATAATATCCGAGCATATATCTAAACCAAGTATCTGACATTGAGGTTTAAAAAGTTAAGTCGTTCAAAATTCACACTCTATAACAAGAAACGTATTGAAAAAAGGAAATTAATAGCAAAGGCTGAACCTTGAGAATATAATCTGTGACCAAACTGGTCTTTTGGCCAGAGATTGATATGGCTTTCATGAATGCATCTATTTCAGGATCAGGTTTGATTCCAGCCTGTTTCTCGAGCCTTGAGAGTTCTGTCAACAGTTCGTATCGCTCACCAACACCCAAACAACGAGCCGAGAAATCTAGAGTTTCCCTCACTGTCATCTCCCAGTGATGAACATCATGTTGACTGATATAAGCACATGTCCTTTCAGGAACAAATTCACTTAATTCATGCCCGCAATGCGCGACCCTCCCGGATTTCTGTACACAACTTATCAATTCAAGGACAAAAATGAAAAATGGAAGCCACCAAGGATGGAGCTGCATGGGGGCTGGGAGGGGTGGGACACCCCTTCTCAAATATTTCAAAATAAATACATAAATATATATATATATATATATATATATATATATATATATTAGAAGTCACAACACAAAGTATGATACAACACAAATGAAACATACCCTTAGATTATCATCAAGCTTCCCGGAAAGTACACGCAGGAAGGTTGTCTTCCCAGCACCAGGAGGACCCAAAAGCAAGGTAAGCCTGAAAAGCCAACAAGTTAATTACAAAACGCAACAAGAAGATAAATTTCTTCTACATTCACTGTAAAATTAGTGAGAATTTAAAAAAAAAAATGGAAACATAAGAGGGAGTTGAAAAACACCTGGATGGTTTGATAATTCCATTGGCATCTTTAAGTATTTGTATCTTCCTTTTCTTGGCAGGGGCGAGCCAGATTAGTCCCAGAAGGCTCTGTCACCCATTACCGGCACCAAAAATACAGAATCAGAATCAGCCACTGAAAAACCAAATGTCCAATAATACTATCATCTTATCCATTTTGCTGTAAATAATTAATAGGTTCTACAGGAGAACGTCATTCTTAAGCATCTTAAGCACAGCATTTAAAGTGGGACACTTTGTATCCTTTTAATAGGTCACGGATTTATAAAGTTCAAATCACCATCCCATCATCCCCTACAGTGATCTTAAAAGGAAAGAAAATTAAACCTACAAAATAAAATATTCAAACTTAAGTTGTTACTAATTTGAGAGCTAACTATATATGAAGCATACCTCTACTGTGTTCATGGTGGCATTAATCAAAGTGGGCAGTGCTCTGCTTCCAACATGCACATCTCCCTCCACCTCCAAATTCTCATACCTTATTTCGATTTTTGGCATCTCGATCCCCACCCTGCAAGAACCATCATAAAACCCATTTAGTCAAGAATTCTCTCTCTCTCTCTCTCTCTCTCTCTCTCTCTCTCTCACACACACACACACACACACAACGAAAACTTGTGGGTGATGGGTTGCGTTTTCTGTTCCCCCACACAAACCCCACACATTTTGTTTCACAGCAAAACCCAGAATAATTCATCCTAACATCATTTAACAGATTCGATACAGAAAAAAAAAAAAACCTTACGCACTCACAAATCACCACTACCAGTCTACCACATTCAAGCACTATTTTCAACCTGACACAGCACTTAAATATTATTTTCAATCCCACAATTCAACATTTCTACTCTTACTTATCTACTCATTCTTCATTCCCGATCGGCATGAAATTCAACACACGAAACAACCACCACCATTTCCCAATCAAACAATAATCACCTGTCAGCTCCCTCCCTAATCTTCTGAAGAAACCTCTCGTTGTCCTCCTCAACAACATTAAGAATTTTTTCAATCAAAATGCTCTTCTCCTCAATGCCGAACTTTCTTACGTCAATCGGACTGGATTTCACCTTCCCATCCTCGAGCGCCTGCGTGAGCAGGCTCGTGGCCACCCGATCATAGGTGGGTAGCCGCTCAGTGGAGGCCCAATGCAACTCCTCCTCGTCCTCCTCCCTTCTGCTGTCGCTGCGGCTGAACGCCTCCGCCTCCTGCCGCCAAACATTTCTGAAGCTCCGCCGCCCGGAAGACCCCGAACTCCGCCACCCAAAACTCGGCCGGCCACTCGCCGATCTGGCCTGCTCATCACCCACCTCCATGTCCAATTTCTCACTCGACCCGGGCATTGGGAGGAGGAGTTAGTTGGCTTTTTTGGTTGATTTTTTTTTTCAGTTGTTCATATATAGTTAGCACTAGCGGTGAGAGCGGGAATATGGCTTTCCAATATTAGGTATGTTTGGTTTCTGCAAGAAACAATAATTTTTTATAGAATCAACAACTTATATATTATAAATCACTCTATGACAAATAAACTACTGATAAAAGTAGTATACAAAAACACACGTTTTCAATGACAAATTGAACATTTGGGTCTCAGTTTCATCAACTAAGCTAAGCATATCGTTGATAAGAGACATTTTTTGTGGGAAAAAAAATTATAATTTAAATTGAATTGGATCGAAACCTATTTTTATTATGAAATTATTTGTGATTTCATGGCTAAGTTCTTGAAACTATTTTGATACAGTGTTATTCATGGAAGCTCCATTGCCATGCAAACACAAATCGGAAATTTTGGTACAATTTCGATCGGGTCGGATCATGGTGGCCACGTATCGAGTAGATCATACTTATCCATATGAATGACGTATATTCTGAAGAAAATGATAAATAAATAATTATATGACAAATATAATTACACTTAATGTATACTTTTTCGCAGGGAACCAAATTTCACAAAAAAAAATCATGCGTAATAATAAATCGACGTCAAATTGTACGTCGTGCCATTATATATTTTCAACATGAAAATTTCTTTTACATTCTTGCTAAGCAGTTATTTTGCTGGGATAATTAGAGGATCTCCCATTCAGCAGTTCGAATCCGCTGCTATAAAATGATGTTAAATCTTCTCCTACACTAATCAATACAGGCCACATGTATTAATGAACAGTTGAGATAAGGAAAGAAAATATTCAAAATTTTCCCTTATTATAAGTTTTTCTTTTTCATTATCTCAACAGCTCACCAATACACGTGGCGTGTATTAATGAATATAGAAAAAGATATAGCACCGTTTTATAGCAGGGGGTCCGAATTGGCCATAAAGTTAGGCCTAATTTACAGGTGTCGCACATCCAGAGTGTGGGGCAGGATATGGGGCACTATTATGGGATAGGGGATCTGGTCTGCCCTTGTAAGGGGGAAATTGAAAACTTTGCTTTCGTACATGGAAAAAAGTCAAAAAAACATTACATATATTATTTCGTGTAATGTTGGGAAGAAATGAGAAATGAGGCGGTTGAGGTTGAATTCAAGTTCATATACCTTCAATATTGTAATAAAAAATATCAATATATATTATAAAAGTACAGATATTTTGAGATAATTTACGTTTCTTCCTTTTCTTTTTTTTTTTCTATAATGACTAATATATTCCTTTAATAATAAAAATGTACCATCAATTATGGTACACTAATATGTAATTTATGAATCGTATGAAGTTATTAAGTAGTATTAGATTCGAAATATATTACATGATGTTAATTATAAATAGTACAAAGTTATTGAATGGTAATAAAATTCTGAATACACATACCAAACCTAAGCAAATCAAACTGGTCCTTACTCAACATGACCTATAGAGTACATTTTAATTGAACCTAGCCCAATGAATTAAGTTTGCGTAGGCCGTGGGTCAACATTTTCCATGCATACGTATTGCCCACACATTCATGGGTGAATTACACTTACCACCTCTAAAGTATAGTGAAATTATAAAAAACATCTCATGTATGAAAAATTATCATTATTCCCCTAATTTAAGGGGTCAATGTTAAGTCTAATGGAATTGAAAAAAATATCATTTTTGCCTTTACTCAAGTTAGAGCAAATTACAAATATCACCCTGAGGCATGATGAAATTACAATAAACACTCTATGTATAAAAAATTACCATTCCCCCCCCCCCCTCCCCATCCCCAACTTGTTTGGTGAACATTTTAAGCAACATTTATTGTATCTTTTTATAAGTAAATACTAAGTGTTATGACATGAATCATAATGATACTTTTGATGTTTATTGTTGGATTTTTTGAGATGTTCATACATTTTTTTTATTTTATTGCTGAAAATTGAGTATTGTATGGTTAGTAAATAGTACTTTTATCAGTAAATTGTGAATTATCTAAGCAAAATCTCACATTGCTTCAATACACCGGTTAAAAACTAATATATTGGTAAATTATACACTACATTCACCAATGACTTTAATAGACAAATTTGAAAAAATAACATGAATATTACATTTAACCCCTTGTATTTTCTACAAATTATAATACAATACCCCAAATATAATACACACAATAACAAAAACATCCATAGGGTTTTTTTCCAAAAGTTCATATAGGATAACTAACAGTCGTCATTAGTCAAACTAACGATATATATATAAATTGCTATACGGTACATAACGTTAAGAGGGTCATGAAAAATTTTCTGCATGTTAGGGCTTTTTTTTATAATTTTACCATACCTCAAGGGTGGCAACTACAATTCTCCCTACATTTATTTATCTCAGCCTCCATTCTAATTTGATTTTGACCCGAATACTACCCACTCGAATAATAATATCCAAATAATATTGCCAACTGTTTGATTGAGTACAACAATATCATAATTTTACCTTTTTAACTGTTTCTAACATCATTGAATTCAAATCCAATGACTAAATACATCAATTGAATAGCGTGAAATTTTCCAAAATGAGGACTTTACCAAAATCGAGACATGGGTGAACTTCTCCAATCCAATCATGAGCAGGACACAATCACAAGATTCAAACACAAATTTGCACTTACTTCAATGCAGGGTATGTGCTGAGTTTAACAGCATGAATTCTCATATCAAGTAGAGGCTATTTTGATTACACTGCCAATATCAATCCAGCAAAAGGTAGAAAGGGAACAGAATAAGCTAACAAATAGTATTCTAAAGACAAGATACAATCTCCCTACCCTTTCTTCGCGTTATCGTACAGATACATTCCAGTTTGAGTTAGCCAATTAAAGATGCACTCCATAATTAATCTCCACTTGCGCAGCCACCACAGCCACAATGGACACATTCTATAACCTTCTCCTCTCGCAAATGCTTGGGGACTCGACAAACACAAGTAGTTTGAAAGTTGTGGTCCCGAGGCTGCATGCATCTCAAGCAGCAAAGCCTTTCATAACCAGGCTGCAAAAACACCCAAACACAAGTCAGTCACTGAGACACCACATAATCAAAATAGTATAAACACCAAGAGATAGAATCAAATGATTCATACTTGCAGTATCGAGGTAACAAAATAATATGATTCACACTATATTGTAACTAACCTTTTTCCACTTTGCAATTAAGTTACGATCTGCATATCCTTGATCCAAGCAGAACTCATACAATTCCTTGGAAATTTCCTTCCTCCTGTGATAAAGGTCAAATATGTATCGACTCTTCTGATGGGCTATTTTGAAGATAGGCCACAAGCCCTCGCATTTTCTTTTTCCATCATGTGGATCATTCTCAGCTGCCACCCAGACAAAAGAAGGGGGGGGGGGGGGGTTGTTAAGATATCAGAGTTACTTCTTTTCCCAGATAGATTTAAACACCATTTAGAGCCAACAAAAGGGAAAAAAAATGTCAATAATAAAAATAATAAACAAGAACTCAAGCATTATGTAGTTTATAGTGAAAAGTTCAAAAACCTTCTCTCATTTTTGCTTGTAGTTCACGTAGGGTAGGCTCAATCAACTCCCATCCTTCTGGGTATTTTACCCTGTTTGTCTTCACCTTGGGCATGATTCCTAGGCAAGAGAGAGATACAATATGAGAAGCCAAGCTGAGAAAGTTATTACTTTTGCACTATTAGCTATAGTTTTACCACACCAAAATTATTATTCGCGGCCGGTTCAGTCAATCTAAGCTTATTTGTTTATGAAAGAAGTTCACGACTTTTACTATATTATCATGAAATTTATGATATCTTTTATGTCGGAAAATGTAAGCACATCTTAGAAGGAGAGGCAACAGACTTCTTGTTTCTTATTCTTTTAAGTCATAAAGCATTGAATCAGACATGAACAAAAGGTCTCACTCAGTCTTTAGCACCATAATATGATCAATCACATGAACTCATGAAGCAAAAGTTTGTAGCCTAACAACTTCTAAAACTTGAGCAAACCTTCTTAGGGTGTGAAAGCATTCCATCGGGCTTCCTGCTGAAGGAAGTGTTCAAGTGGGAAAGCTGATTAATATAACTGTGACAGGATACTTCCAACGATATACAGATGCATTACTTGGAGGATGAATATAGTCTCTTGCTTTGCAATGAACAATGAAAACATCCAAATTAACCTCTATATCAACCCAAACCTCAACTATTTTCAGAACTTTCTCCATAAATTGGAAATCAAGTAGTGCAAATTATGTCCTATCAGACAGAGTTCAGAGCCCACAAAATGCCACCAGGTAAATAATATTTTTGCTTGCTATAAGAAGATAATTTGCAGGGCAGGGTTTTGAAACTGTCCAAGGACAATTACACCATTTTAGAACCACATCTAATAGAACTAGTGGCTCATTCACGACGAATTTCCCTCCAGTAAATAACATTCCCAAACCGCAAACGGATAGTCATAAGAGCTTGTTTCACTGACATTAGGTATTAAATTGCTTCTCATCAGTTGAACAATTGCTCTTACAAATTATATTGTGTATGCAAGTAGTATAAAGGGTCCAATAGCAAGAATCAATACTCAATAGAAGAAATTCAGAGAGGCTTAAACATTTCATTGGGTTCTACCTCTACAACATCATAATTTTCGCTCTCTATCTCTTATTTAATTTTCAAGAAATTAGTTCTCCGTGCCACCTTGTTCCGCCGTTAGCTACCCAGGCACCGGCATCTCAATAAACGCATGCACAAAGATTGAGTCATCAATCAGCAAGGGCCGTTTCGACGGATTACCAAATGAAAATTCACATCTTCAGCTTAATTAATCTAAGTTATTTTTTAAACTTAGTTTCTTTTAACAAAAGAATGGAAGGAAAAGGGGGCCGAATTTTGAAAGCATCTAATCCCAATTTCCCGCGCCCACCAAATAGATTTTTTATCTCAAATAAAGAAACCTAAATCGATGAACATGAACGAAATATACACGCCAAACTATAAACATTCAGTTACTCGCATACACATTACGCACTTAATAATTTTTGGAAAACAAAATACATACGATTTCAAGGCACAGGACTACCACAGAAAACTAGGTTTACCTCCAGCGGCGCGGGAGAGGCGGCGGAGGACGATTACGAGAGCGCAGATCAAACTTCGAATGATTTGCCAGCCAACGGAGACAAACCAAGAGGTTCTGCTCTAAGACAACCCGTGTGTTTGACAGGGGCATAAAATGGTGTTTGTAGGGAGAAAATTTGTTCATCCGACCTTTCAAGTTTTTTTTTAATTTAATAGCTCTCAATTTATTTTTTTCTTTTTTTTTTTAAGTCAAATATCTGATGTGGCATAATTTAAAGATCAATTAAGTGAAACTAATAAGTTTAGAATTGGACGGGGGTCGAATTATAAATAAATAAATTTATAACTTATATGATATCGATCAAACGATCGTGTGCGTTATGTGCTTAATAGTTGCTTGATCGATCAAAATAATCGATTGATCGATCACTATATATCTTGATCGATCAACACAATCGATTGATCGATCATTTATGTCGCTTAATCGATCATTTTTGATCGATTATTATGTATCGTTTGAGCGATTGTTCTTCATCGATCACACATCGCTTAAGCGATATAGCATGTTGATTGAGCGATATAGCATGTCGATTGAGCGATATGCTCTGTCGATTGAGCGATCTGGCATATCGATCGAGCGATAGAGCATGTCGATCGAGCGATCTGGCATGTCGATCGAGCGATATGGCATGTCGATCGAGCGATATGGCATGTCGATCGAGCGATATGGCATGTCGATCGAGCGATCTGGCATATCGATTGAGCGATATGACATGTCGATCGATCTGGCATATCGATTGAGCGATATGCTATGTCGATTGAGCGATCTAGCATATCGATTGAGCGATATGGCATGTCGATTTAGCGATATGCTATGTCGATTGAGCGATTTGGCATATCGATTGAGCGATATGGCATGTCGATTGAGCGATATGGCATGTCGATTGAGCGATATAGCATGTCGATTAAGCGATTGTTCTTCATCGATCACACATCGCTTAAGCGATATAGCATATCGATTGAGCGATATAGCATGTTGATCGAGCGATATGGCATGTCGATTAAGCGATTGTTCTTCATCGATCACACATCACTTAAGCGATATAGAATGTCGATTGAGCGATATAGCATGTCGATTGAGCGATATGCTATGTCGATTGAGCGATCTGGCATATCGATTGAGCGATATGGCATGTCGATTGAGCGATATGGCATGTCGATTGAGCGATATGCTATGTCGATTGAGCGATCTGGCATATCGATTGAGCGATATGGCATGTCGATTGAGCGATATAACATGTCGATTGAGCGATCTGGCATATCGATTGAGCGATATGGCATATCGATTGAGCGATATGGCATGTCGATGAAGCGATATAGCATGTCGATCAATCATTTGGGGATATATGTAGATCAACTTTGAGTTTTGTATGGTCCCATCTCATAAATTCAATAAAGAACTACATTGTTCCCATATAACTTCAAAGTTTGTTGTATATACTTTGACCAGTATGACCACAAGTTGTGATCGTTATATGAAAAATCGATATAATTTTACCAATTACAGTGTAAAATATGATATTTCATTTTTTTAATGATATAAGTAACTAGATTCAAAGAAAATAACTAAAATCTCTTGGCATTTTCCACGTTATGTGCACAATCATTTGAAGCAATCATATTGCGTTACTCAAGCGATATGTTTCAGATACTCATGATCAATTGTCAGATTTTTGCAAGCGATCATTTGTAATTTTTCACTTTTAGGCCCGTACAAATGGATTTTATATGTAGATCAACAATTTAGAGATGTGTGCAAGACAACTTTGAGTTTTGTATAATCCCATCTCATGAATTGGATAAACTAGATTGTTCCCATATAACTTTAAAGTTCATTGTATATACTTTGGCCAGTATGACCACATATTTTGATTGTTATATGAAAAATTGGTATAAGTTTACAAATTACAACGTAAAATATGATATAACTTCTTAATTCATTGTATTTACTATAGTCCTAATGATTATAAAACATAACCACTATCATGAAAAATGTGTATAATTTGACAAAATGAAGTTTATAATTTGACCATTTATTGTTTTAACACTATATTATATCCACTAGATATGTTTAATTTCCCATTTACAAGAAAAATAGTTAAATTTTCTTATATTTTTTTCGTTTTAGGTCAATTGATATTTAATATCCCTTAAGTAATAGTTTGTAAAATATACATGATCGCTTAATCGATCACTTGATCGCTTAATCGATCACTTGATTACTCAAGTGATCGCTTAAGCGATCTTCGATTCAATTCTTTTTACCTACCCACCCACAGTCAATCCCCAAATTCAAAACATGACAGATACAGAAAAAGGAAAATCCACGCACAAACACGCACACACACATCAAATTAAACGATAAAAGTTGGTTAAAATTTCAAATTGAAGACATCGTTTGCTAGCCCATCATGAGAGGAGTTGATTTATGAAAAAAAAATGTGAATTTTTGGTCGGAGGCGGTGGAAAGGGCAACAACAAAGAACACACTCCGTTGCCGCCGTTTCACCACCTCTAGCTAGAATTTCTCAAAAAAATTTCCATTAATTAACTCCTCTCAACATGGGCAAACTGATTCTTTGATTAATTTTGAAATACAATTAAATTTGAGTTGTTAATTTTGCTTATATTTGTGCGATTTGTGAATGTATTTTTGTTTTCTTGTTCTTTTTTTTTGTTTTAGGGATTTTTTTGCAATTCAATTGATTTTGAGGGTTAAAATATAAACGTTAAAGGTTAAACAAATATTTACTTAAACTCCATTTAAGTTTAATTGACTATTAATTAAGATTAATAAACAAAAGGGCTATTTACCTCAAAATTAAAACTTGAAGGCTATTTAATTAAAAATGAAACTTGAAAATGCTATTTAACAAAACTCCTCGTTCTGTAGGAGAACAAACGCGTGTTTTCTTGATAAATTAAGAAAGTCGTGTTTTGTTTTGACAAAGTAAAGAAAGTTCCAGACCAATCCTCCCTCAATTCTTGGTTGGTTTTTATTTCTTCAGATTTTTGTCCTATTCAAGAGATTAAAATTAAAAATTATAGTTATATTAATTTTGTTTCAAATAATATAAAATATGATCATTTCAAGTAAATACACAGATAAAACTAACTTTTAGTTATCATCTTGATATAAATCTCATATTCTCACTTATTATACTGCTATATTAACAATATATAGCGATATAAAAATTTATACTAAAAAAATTGTATAACAATATAAAATTCATAAAAAAATATCTCTACTATGGACCTAAAAATTCTCAGGTTGTGATTTGTATGTACGAAATTGGAGCAAAACATTTCAAATTCATTATAATTAATTATGAGGTTATTTAAAAATGTCTTTTTATAATGGGTTTTAAGTTCTTTATTTCCTACTTTGAAATATTTTTGAAGTACCTATAGTGGATTTAAAATCTAATATTAGATGAAATTATTTGAAAATCCTCCTCCCAATCCGTCCATCAATCGAAATCCTTGAAATCAAACACAAATATGAGTTAAAGAGATGTAAAATCATAGTCACTCCAATCTCTCTCACTGTTATAAAATCTTTGATTTTTTCTTTTCCCCCACAAGGGTAAGTTTTATACCTGCTTTCCTGATACCAGCACAGCACAAACCATTCACATTTACAACCACGGATGGAGTGAGACGAGGGCTAATTATTACAACTGCCCCCCTCCTCGAATTTGTACAAGATCATATTACATACATATCTTTGATATCTTAATCCCGAAAAATAAATAATAGAATAGGTTATATACTAATAAAAATCCCATTCGCCCCTCGAACTTATCATTCCCGCCTTCATGCCTCGTTGCAGCAACCGATGCATTTAGGTGTGCCGGTGTCTTTCAGCCATAATGCTCGTTAAGTTCAAGCGTCAGCCAAGTTTGCATACAGTTCATATTCTGCCAACCACGCAAATACACACTATAATCTTTCCTTTACCACTGTTCTCTCAAGTTTTTCGCTGTTCCACATGAGCACCAAGGTCTCCTTGTGCACCGGGGTTCTGCGAGCCTCCATATTGTGCGCATCTAAAGTGCTTCCGTTGAAGCTTACATCTAGCAATCTTTACTATACTTAGGAAGTACCTGTCAGCAAACTGAACCAGATTTCAAAGAATCCCTGCTGATAAGTAATAGAAATAAAACGAAGACTGCAAAATATCTTTCTGCAAACATCAACAAAATTTAATGCACATACAGAACATGGAAAACCATTTTAATACCAAATAATCCCGCTGCCTTTAACATGTTTTGGAAATGCACACTATCTCTGTATCAACAAACAAATTTCATTGATGGAAGCATACTAGTAGTATTTGATTGTTTCCAACTTACACTTGGAATGTCAAAATCATCCTCCTTCGCATCACATATGTCGAGTGAGATTTTTCGGAGCACTGGTAACTGGAGTCAGCAAAGAAGCATATTCAATGACCACAACATTTGCCTTTATTCAGTATTTCTTACGCCCAAGTTACAAGAAAACAGAGGTTTCACCCTATGCAGCAATGCTTACCTCGGAAGCAGCATACATGATGAAGTTTCTAGGAAGTCCAGGGCCCTGCAATTTAATGCCAGTGAAGTATTATTCTAGAATCAGAAGCCAGTTAAGATTTTACTTATTACTGACTTGTGTTGTGTTACAGATAACATGACTAATGGGATCAGAACAAATTAATGGATTATGGAATGAAATGCTTCCTATTAAATAGTGCTAAAACCAACTCATCTCTAGACATATTGCTATAAAAACTGATGGTTTAACAGGAAAGGAACGGATATTCGTCTATGTATCATATGCTGTACTGAGCATATATTGTTTATCGAAATCTTTCTATGTTCAAGCCATGGGTGGCACTATGCATCACATGAGTTCTTTACTTGAATAGAAAAGGAACCCTCATTAACTGTCTTGCACCCTACAGGTGATGCTCAAACATATAAAAGCATAATCTACAGAGCAGCTTATGCAAGTGGTACAATAAATTATTTGTCTGGTACAAACATGAAAACAAACCTGGACAAAATCATATTTTCTATAAGATGCACCTTATGGATATTCATTTCACTTTTAATAGAGCATATATTGTAAATTAAAGGATGTGCAAAAGATAACTAGCTTATTGCATGAGAAAGGCAAGCACAGCACTAACATTGTGACGTAGCACAAGATCTTCAAGGGCATGGCAATCCAAAAGAGACCTGACACCATTGGCAGTTATTTGTCCACATTCCTGCAAAGAAAATCACGTTATGATTTGAATGTGAGATTACGAAAGACAGCTCTAAGCATTTGAGTATAGAAGGTATTAGTTTTACTCTTTCTGCCTGTGAGTTCAACTACTAATGTGTTGGTCCTCAGAATTATATCACTGCCATAAGAGCCAATGTTTCTCACCCCCATTACAGTTTAGCACCACTCAACCTTGGAAAAGGTATAGGCTCATCTCATTTACTTCATACTATACAAAACTATAACCATGTTCATTGATTTGGCAAACGGTCTTAAAATCAAAGCGTCACAAATTAATACTAGACTTGGACTGGAGCCACTGATAAAATGAGAAGACATAGGTGTTTAACATCAATGAGCATCCATGCAAACCAAGTGACATGAGCACAACCAATACAAGAAAATATATATATAAAGAAGGGCGAATAATTGAAACAAAATTTAGAAATTTCTTTAGACAGCCTTCACATAATTGGGACATTGACATTTGTTTGAAGCAATAGCAGAGCCCACTTGTTTTCTATCAAGATAGACTCAATCATTGTTCTTACTGCTTATCTGATAAACACCAATAAGAAATTATGTTCTAAGCGGATTCTAGTAACTTTAAAGCAACGGTTCATCTCTAAATAAATTATGTTGAATTCTTTTCCTGAATTTTAAACAAGTGCCACCAACCCAAAAAAATATTATATATAATAATAATAATAATAATAATAATAATAATAATAAAGGAAGAGAATGAAATAAATAAATAAATAAATAAAATAAAGATCTAGGCAGGACAAGATCCAAGCTTGCTTCAAACTTCTGGCCTTTAGCAGTGAATTGAAACACACTTTTTTCTTCGTTTCCTAAGCTATTGTTTGCTTCTTACTACAAAGATCCACCAACACAGTGCGAAAAGAAGATTTACCCATTCCGGATAACAAAGAGCTTAGAGAAATAAAGGTGGCAGCAAACCTCAAGATGGAGACATGTCAACCCTGGCCAACCGCTTGAAATTATAGCTTGTGCTTCTACAAATGATAAAGCAATGAAAAAACCTTAATTATGCTTTCCGTTGGCATTCCAATATCACTTTGGGCTCTTGAGCCACATCTCCAATATAAAGAAGCACACGAAGAAAGGAAAAGGAGAACTCAGATGCAGCAGGTAGGAAGAAACTTGAAGAAGAAGTCTAACAAGCACAATTTTTAGTTAGTGAAACTTATTTCTGATTCTTCAGATGCAAGACACTCACCAGAATCAAGCAATGTGCATCCTATCAATGAAAGCTTGACCAAATTGGCACAATTCTCGGCCAGAGTAGCCAATTCTTCATTAGTCATCCATGGCGTTACTCTTTCAAGTTTCAAGTTCCTCAAATTTGCCATCCTGAACTTCAAGCTCAATGACGATATATCACCAAAGCAATAGCAGAGAGCCAAGAATTGCAAGTTTGGCAAGGTTTCTATTACTCCTATAATGGCAGAATCACATATGACCTGTGAACATAAGCAAAAACATTGTAGAATCAACTGATTAGCTTGCAGTAATTAGTACGTTGAAAGAGAAGTAGGTATACCAGAGTACCAAAAATATAAAGGACCATTACTTAAAAAAACATATTTGCCAAGTTACATCACATAAATATAAGTCACCTAGGGGTTCCAATCGATGATGACCTTTACTGAAGATAATCTTCTGCTCTTAGAGAAAAACTAAGTAACTAGATACAAAGAACAATGATAGGATAGAATACAGACCTGACTTCATCTGGCTACCACAAAACATTACAACCCATTCCTTCTATCATTGTATTTGAATAAATTGCAATTTACACATCTTACAAGAAAAGATACCGAGCGTAAAAAACATTTTAATCATATCTGAGCTGGCTCATTACTCAGTTATCACCATGATTGAGTCTCAAGTCACTGTTGAAAAATGCAATTAACAAAATGAAGATCATTTTACCTGAAAATAAAGAATCAATGTCTCAAGCATTGGGCAGATAGTGGGTAACAGCTTCAACCCATCATGGCCTAAGGATCCACCTAAACCAACAACTATGGTTCTCAATGTTCTGATTGCTGGTTTAAGGGCTTCAAGAGAGAAAAACGAAAATCCCCATCCAAGCTCAATCTCCTCCAATTTGCAGGACTTGCCTAGATGAGTATACAATTCTTCTGGAGTGTATGATGTAGTACACAATTTTCCTTCTTTAGTTTTACCTTCCAGTCTTAACAGATGCCTACAGCCTCTTGCTTTTAGAGATTTTAGACGTGGATTCCTGCGAATAATATGAGATAAGGCAGCAGACGAGACCTGACGTGTCACAAACATAACAGATTTGGGTCAGATAGGCATATCTACCTGCATTTGGCACAGGCTTGGTTCTGGTAGCAGTAAAGTAGACAGCAACCCAGAATAACTCTTTCCTTCAAGAATTTATCTCACCAAAAGAAGGCAAGTCAAAATTTATTTAAATTTTAAAGCAGAAAAATACAAATTTGAAGTTTACGAAGATCATCTCTAGGACAGGCTCATGATCCTTTCAAGGCTAACTCTGCACCTTGATATTACTGTGTCAACACCGAAAATGTTATTAGATTACCAGATATTCTTTTACCATCAATCTATGTGAAAATCTTACGAGGCCCCATACTAGATTTAGCATCTGTTTAACTTGTGAAGCTGATCAGGGAGGCAGAATTCCAAAGTTCTTTGTTAATCAGATTTTTCCACATGGTCCTTAACATATGTGGTACAAAAACCCATTGAAATCTCATGCAATAACATGTCTTGACCAAAAAAAAAAAAAAATAGGGCAAATGTCATATTTAGTCACTAATGTTTAATTTTAGCATCGCTTTAGTCCCTAAAGTACCATTTGTGACCTTACAGTCCTTGAACTAATAAATTTGTTCAACTTTAGTCCCTCTGATGAATTTTCCGGCAAGTTTTGGCCTGAAATGCTGTCATGTGACATGCATGCGACTTATTTAAGGGGTAAAATTGCAATGTATTGTTTGAGTTTCACTTTGGTTTCTACAGGTATTTTGTAAATCAAGAGATGAAGAAAACCCTAGCCTTTTACCCTCTTTTCGTTATCTGACTAATCAAAATAACTTTTCTGCCTTTTTTATTGTGTGGTAAATTAATTTTTTTATTTAAATTTTATAATTATAGAATGACAATTGAACCCTTAAATTAGTCACATGCGTATCACATGATACCATTTCAGGCCAAAACTCACCGGAAAATTCATGAGAGGGACTAAAGTGGAACAAATTTATAAGTTCAGAGACTGTAAGTTCACAAATGGTACTTTGGGGACTCAAGTGATATCAAAATGAAACATTAGGGACTAAATATGACATTTGCCCAAAAAAATATCTTCTAATAAAAGGCTGGAGGTACACCTTTCCTCACCTTGGTGTCAGAAACATCAAGCATCTCCAAGGATGTCCCTGAGAACCTATGAAGAGCATTGTCAACAAGTTGAATCTCTCTGAAACATAGACTCCTTAGGTGATCAGCTCTAGACATAAGATCTGACAGAATCTCCAGTGTTAATCCCTGGCAAAAGAGTGAAAAATGAGAAGCATTGAGAAAATCTATGTAAATTACTTTTATTTTGAAAAAGATGTTTATCAGTGGCATTTGAAGGGTTCATCTCATAGAGACAAAATATTTCTTTGAGTTAATCATGATGATAGATTTTGCGGTCAGCCACTATTATTAGTAGGAACACCCAATAGTATAACAGAGATGTTAGAATATCTTTCACAATATTTGTTAGGATTCTATAAGGATATTTTACATTATTGTCTTTAGTTGTTTAGGTAAAGGCGTCTTGTACTCTCTTCCGCTATCCGCTATACAAAGAAATAGGTCCTATCCAATAACATATGCAATGCATTTCTCTTTCGAATATAGATATGCATATCAAGTTAGATTTATCATCATAAAATGTCCCAGATACATTTAAGCCAAAATACATACACTCATGCTTGAGCTCAGTTGCATACTTTATGTGATGATATGAACCATGTGTCAACAAGGGACAACCATTACTCCCAGGTAATAGGACAGTTATTTCCACAGAAAATACTCAGAAGAATTTTATCAGATATACCAAATAAAACTAGGCAAGGACGAGCAGAAAAGGGGGGGAAAAAAGGTCACGTATATTCTGCGCCAAAAACTATTGAAATACAGTTGAGGAGGGTCAAAGTAAGCAATATATACCATGGCAACCACCAATGTGCAAGGTTAGAAGTTTGTATGCCGTCAACTGAGAGTGCTTTTCACCGCGTTGTGTTTCACTGGAACCCGAGAAAAGCGCCAGAATTGACTTGTTGCCAAAATAAGTGTGACATGCCAAAAGTGATTGTAGCATTTTGCATTTTAGAATCATTTCGGATATACCATGGTCCGTAACTGATGTACACCCTTTCATATTAAGATAACTCAAAGAATGGCAGACTTCTGAGATGATAAGGAGGCCAGAATCTGAAACACATTAAAATACTAATTTAACTTTGACAGGCTTACCAAGTAAAAGCTCTATATACCACACAACAGGACTGCATGACAACAAGCCAAATTATCAAGATCAGTGCCAAAACAATGAGGTTCCATGATAACTATTGATTTGATTCCTACAGGAAGAGAAAAAGAAAGGTGATTAAGTGTGAACTTGGTGCTTCACTTAAGATACATGACCCGTCCGAATCTAGGTAATACAAAAATGGTAACGCAGGCAACCCTTGCCTCAATATACAAGCAGGCTTGAACCCGACATTTCATCTGAACATATCCCAGAATATATCCACCTACCTAAAACCTTGATTGGAAGACTAAATCAAAAATATAGCCGCATGTGGGTGTAGAAACATGAGAGTGGTAGGCTGACTTTCTAGCCTGAGAACCCAACTCGATTTGATTGATGTTCAAAGAATGAAGAAACTGTTAATCTACACACATTTCACCAGTCTAGAGTCCGCAGAAGTTCAATAGTCACTCAACTTGAGCCCTTAATCCAGGTAAAACAATGCTATAGCAGGTACATCACTATACACAGACCGCATTTGCATGAGAATCTTTAAGTACTTCTCTTGTTTAATATATAAGTCTATCTATTTTTTTTCCCCATTGTGGTGCTTCTGGGGTGCTGGGTGGGGTGGGGAAGGTAAAAGAGAATCTCACCACTTATGTCTGTTCGGCCCTCCATGGTGAGTTTTACAATATTTGATAGCAAGGGCCTGGATGTATAACACCATGAAGCAGAACTATGTGTGCCAAATGATGCTGTTGACCTTCCCTGGTGTTAGAATCGATGACGACGCTGCAATAGATACTTGTGCAGGTAAAACAGGGCAAATATCCAAAGTCAGGTCAACATTGGTTAGTCGCAGGAAACTTTTGGACCAATTGAGATAACTTTTTAGTCTTGAAGTTCAAACAATAAGCTGCCCTCAATGTTTGTAATGATGGAAATGATTTGCAGAAACAAACTAGTGAATCCAGAGAAAGGGATGGACAATTTGAAAGATCCAACTCTTGCACGGCCTCAAAAGTCAGTATCTGCCCCACTGCCTGAAAGATCTGGAAACCATCCACGCCACTACTTGCATGGTTAATAGAAGACTTCTCAATGATCTTCCTCAAGATCGAATCTGCACCACATGGTGGAAGCACAGAAAGAAGTAGTAGTCCTGCCGTAATCTGTGGGCAACCAGAAACATCCACTTTCTGTGCAATTACATGGAAAAGAGGTATTTAACTAAAATGCAGCACACTATGCATAAAACAAGCCAATTTACAAAGAGATATATACAGATTGACTTTGTCAAAAGTAAGATACACCCCAAGAAAAGAACTCTTCAGTAGAAGTAAGGGCAAACAGAGTCCAGAAATTTCAAAGAGACTCTGAACCAAAGCGACCAACAAGTGCAGCAAAAGAAAGATGCCCTGTACTTCAAGTTTGAGTTCCTTTGAAACTAGATAAGAGATGAGATGCGTGGAAATTCTTTCTCAACCTTTAATTTTGCATCAGGGAGGCCGACTAATATAATCTTCAAAGTGCTTACCACGCAAGCATGTTCAGCCTCCCTTAGAGATAGATTCTTAACATGGCATTACACTGACTAGCTCAATATCAGTCAAAAATACATGTAAACAATCAAAAAAAAACAGTCTCGACAATTAAGGCAATAAAAAATCGGAAGAAATAGTGTTATGCTTGCAATTAGGATGAACTTGTCATAGTAAACACCTGCGCATATTTTGTTAACCGGATTCTAAGGTGACTCAAGTCACCTTCTCTAAAGATGTCAATCAAACCCATACGAGAATGTCGCGCTAGACTCAGAATATTGCCTGTTGCTTTATCAGCAAACTTTGAAAAGAAACAGCATTCTTCGTTTTCCTAAAACCATAAACAAAATGTCAATATATTTATAGACAGGTCATATTATTGAGCTCTCTGCGTATGCAAGTAAGAGAACTAACCAGCAGCAAAGCACAATGGCAGAAGGCTTGTACGTATCTGTTCAAGACAAACATGAATAAATGACAAATGACAAATGTTCAATTTATCAACAAAGAGATGGAAAGGTTTATTCCCTACAATCTTTTCACACTGCTTCACCTCCTATAATAGGTCTCTATTTAAGAAAAGTTATCTTGAAAGGAATTTCATTTATTAGTTAGTTTGAAAAACTCAACAATTAAATTTTGTGTTATCGTCACTCAACTCTCAAGCCTTCTTAAAAATCCAAGTACATCAGTTCCTGTTTTCACCAAATCCTGAGCATTCTCCAATATACAAATCCAGCTTGCTTTCCAGAAATCTAATCCCTCGCTTCTAAAGTCAACTCCAGTACAGCAGCAAGTTATGTTACTATCAATTTAGAATCAAAATCAATTATGAACACATGCAAAATTTAACTTTGGCATTATACTATTCAGTACTTCAAATAAGTCAAGATTGAGCCAGTGAAAAGCTAGGGGGAAATCCTGCCTACCAAAAACAGTGATTCATACATGCTAGTTATGATTGTATCGTACAACAATAAAGGTATCTGAATTTGATGATATCTAAGCTGACTAAATTCTATCCACGCGATCATGTAATTCCATGTAATCTACCAATAATATGCTCAATGTCCAGGTAAAGTAAGTTGCAACAAATTGCAAAAGCTATAACAAATTAATTATGTGAACAATAAAGACATAAAATAGAAGATAAGACACTTTCAAATAAAAAATTGGAATTGTTGTATTGTGATAGTAATTAGCACTAACTAGGGTATTTGATCAGAATTCCTTTTCGCAATAATTCAATGGCCCATCTGACTAGTCATCATGAGATGCCTCCAAGAAAATATGGTAGTGTATAACAGAAAAGCTACAACAGGCTGCACAAAAATGCAGAAAATCTCTTGGGATTTTCTTAAAGAGGTGCCTAATACTGAGGAATATCAAGAAGCCCCATTATCCACATTTCTGACATCAGAGTGATATTTTTATCAACTTATATTGTGGCTTACACAATGGATACGTCACCCATACCTGGTCACATAAATCATTGCTTGGACCCTTGGATGTTGCAGACTTTGCAGTGAGCCAAACTAGAATCGCATCACAGAGATGCTTCTCACTGTGAAACAATCAAGAATAGCATCAAAGTGGGGTTTCAGGTTAATTAGAAAAGAAGTGTACAAACAATTTAACCTGTCTACAGTCAAATCCTGGATGCTGGATACATGAGGCAAGTAGTTTGTGCGGGATATCAGTGTAAGAGTTGAATGATAATGCCCACATCTGCAAAAATATAGTATCGTGTATCAGGTTTAACTGAGAATAAGGAATCAAAATCACTGATTTAAAAAATTGTTAGTAAAAATTGAGAATGGGACAATTGTTCCAGCAGCCTATTAATATGTAATATTCCATAGTCTGCTGTGAGACTGACAATATAATAACTGTAAAAGTAATGAACATATGCATCTGTGTCACGACTCTACATCACATTAACTGCAATAATGTTAAACAAATAGGACTGAGTATAAACAAGAATCCTTCTGATAAAAGAGCAATAATACACTGAAACTTGCAGAAGGATAGTTGATTCAAAGCCAAAGCACTTACAAAGTTCCTAGCCAGATAGCCTGTGCAGAGCTGTAGGATAAAATCATTTGCTGCAACATAATTGACTTCCATCTATAAGACCGAGTTCCATAATATCGATGTTAAAATATTAACTGAAGTTCATAAAATCTTATATTATCATAGACCCCTAGGACCAAATGGAAAACCTTACCACGCTCTAAACCATAGTTCCAGATACGAATCAAGGCATCCAAACATAACTGTGGTGATTGAAGCCCTCTGAATGTAGTCACTTCATCCAACCAAAGTTGGCACTTCAAGAGAAGCCTATCAACTCCAAAAAATAAAGCTGCCTGAGAACATATCAAAGAAATTTCAGAAACACTCAACCCGGAAGCCAACTGGTAGGGTCAGTCACACGCACAAGAATCATATATAAAGGCTTAAAGCAATATCATAACATAGTATATTACTATTATATACATAAATGAGTGTTGTGTTTGTGTGTATCTCTCAAATTTAACATTTCACAGCCCGAAAAAATTTAAACATATTTCATAAAAACTAGTGCCCGCCCCTCCATCACTAAAATTGCTAGCATTGTCCTTGAGCTCAATTAATTATGGATAGTGCAAACTTTGTTCTCTCCTTAAAAGCAATGATGTGCCCTCAATTCCCGGCTTCAAGAAACATTTCGAACAACATCAACAGGTAAGTAGGATGAAGGCACAAATTTTGCATTAATTCAAGAAAACAATTATCCACTTAGGCAATTATTACAAAAGAACAGGACTATACCTCAGTCAGAGGAACAAAATTATCCGAAGAAATTTCCAAGTCGCTTCCAAATATAACCCTCAAAACACTCACAAACGACTCCACGTCCCAATGAATCGATATAGAATTGAACCTAGATTCACTGAAACAATGCAGAAATACAAAAATCCCTAACGATAATACCCATAATACAGAAAAAAGCTTCACTTGAAACGGAAACTTAAACCCATAACATAAAATATTTACCTAAAACTTCCACTCAGGAGTCCACGAAAATAGGATGATCCTTCAATGAGCCTGTGAATTTAAACATTTACTCATAATTTCCCAAGGAAGCTCATACACACAGCACTATCTTTGTTAATTTAGTTTTCTAGGGTTCTATACAGCAAATTTAGATTGTTGGAAACTAAATTGATTTGCCTGTTGGGGTCGGCTTCGATTTTGAGGACTTTGTGAGCGAGAATTGAAGGCAATTCCCAGGAACTGATCTCATCGGTTGAAATCATAATCTCGTCGAACTCGTCGGGCTTCTCATCCGGGCCCGTGCCGTTGATTTCGCTGCATGTCAGAGTAACGAGATCATCGGGATCGGGCTCTGACGCCATTGTTACCGTTAGGCGGCCACTACAGGATGAAAATTCTATACTTGTTCTGTACTAGTCTAGCATGTACTTCAAATGACCTTTCGCCTTGTATTATTTAGGGGCTGTTTGGATGTTCAGAAAAGCTCAACACAACTTCGATAATTTAATGCATGGATAAATCTAAAATCGGATTCAGGCGAAAACTTTCTTATACTGATGGTCACAACTCGCAACAAACATTGGGTGTTTATATATAGTATCGATAACCGCACACACGTGTGTAAAAAAAAAAATAATTTAATTATTTATTTAAATGTAATATATAATATCAATCTTTATTATTATAGTTATAAAAAATTAAAATAAAATTTAATTATATAAATAAAAATAAATAAGAAAGAGAGTATGGGATTATGTTGGATATAAAGAGAGAAGAAATTTTAATAAAAGTTGAGTAGTTGAAGAGAGAGAGAGAGAGAGAGAGAGAGAGAGAGGAGAGAAGAGATAAGAATGATTAAATTGTGGAGAGAAAAGAGGAGGTAAAAACTTAAAAGTCAGACCAAAGTCACCGGCAATTATTAGAGAATACTGGTGTTTTATAAAATAGTATAGATATATATATACACACACATATCATACATGTACATGTTGGGAGGAGGGAACACTTTACCCTCTAAATTATACCCATTTTTACACTTTTTTTATATAAATTTTGTTTGTTACATTTTATTATATGAAATATTCAATGTTTTCACTTTACCCGCTACAGTTTATTTTTGACCCAAAAACTCATTGAAAATAAACGCGCGACTCTTTGTTTGATATTAGCATTGATCTTTAGGTTGAATGATAGGGTTAATTTGCATATCCGATATGACCCATTTTGTGATGAGTTTTTAGGCCAAAAATAAGTTTCAGAAAGTAAAACGTAAAAACTAAATAATTCACACGGCAACATTTAACAAATATATATATATATAAGTGTAAAAAAGTGTAAAAAGGGTTATAGTTCGTGGGGCAATAATAATACAACACAATATGACGATGATGTAATATATAATATAGTATTTAATAGTTTCCAGTTAAGTCAATAAATTTGTTTCGTATATTATGTAACAAATTTGATCGAGAAAATTGAGAGAAATAATAAGTCATTGCTTCACCGATAAAACCCTTAAACTAATGTTGGATGTAACTTTCAGGCTTTTTTTCCATCTTCTAGTTACTATTTCAAAAAACAACAATTGTTTCTCACTATTTATTTTCAAACGTTGTTCACTTTTACTACTCGACTCCTTTTAACTTTCTCTATGGCTTTTACTTCTCCAAAAATAGAAGTTCTTGCAGACATTCCCTTAGTATATATATATCATTGAATTTCATTAATAACCTATGTATTATAAATTAAATTATTATATCATAATTGAAAATATAAATAAAACTACTTTACTATATGAAAAGAATTTCAATCAATGGCTTGTGGAAGACCTTTTTCAGTAACCTTTTGCTTCTTCAACAAAAGACGTATGTGTATTTCAAATTGAAAAAAACAAAAGACGTATGTGATTTGGGATTACAATTATAAAATGTTAAATTTTAATTGTGTGTGGGTTCCACAATCAAGGTATTTTTTAAACTTATTTGATTTGGTACTTTTGAATTTTTTAATTGAAATATTTCAACATCATCCCATAAAAGTTTGGTTATAGGCCGCTTATGAATATTTGAAATTAAGCTACGGCTTGAAATGAAAATAATAAAAAATTAAATAATCTTGCATGTATAGTAAAAAATGTTGAAGTACTAGAAACAAGGAATTGAAAGACGCCCTTTATAAGTCGAAGTGTGAGATTTCGAGTAAGTTAGTACTATGTAATATAACTATGAGTGAATCAACTGTCAAATATATTTACTAAGGATCAATGAACATTGAAGGATGGAACAATAGGATTGAAAGGAAAGCTCGATAATAGATATCTGTATTATTCGACCTGAATTAATAAGTCAATGAATCAAAGTCGGATGGCTAAAATAAAATTAAAAAAAAAAAGAATTTAAAAATGTAAATATATATATATCAAAAAAATGAAGAGGAAAAACAAACAAGAGATAAAAGGGTAAACATGCAGTTACGTAGTCCCCCAACCTACTCGTCACATAATTAATCAGAACTTCACATTAGCTTCAATTTGCAGATCCATTTTCGCTCCAATAAAAACATTTAATCCGAAGAATCGTCCAATTACTGGAATCGCAATTGATTTCCCCCCAAATTACAAGCAACAAAACGAAACCAAAACCCTAAAAATTCTCTTTGAATCAATCATTTGGGAGTGGAGGGATTATCATTAGAGAAGAATCCATTACAGTAGCTCTCGGTTTGGCGCACCACCTTCTTGTGAAAACTCCGGTGACAGCTGCACGCGGCGCACCTCAAGGCGGCGCCGCCCTCTTCCCCCGCCGGCATGAACTCGCAGCACCCGTCCACGGCGTACTTGCCGATGCTCGCCGCGTGGTTCTTCTGACACTCCTCGTAAGTCACCACCGATCTCTCCTTCGAACAGATCCTCCTCTCCAATTTCTGCAGATTCATTTTAATTTCAAAAATAATTTGAATCGAGAAAATGTACAGTACTACTAATTATACACACACAGTTGGTGTGTGTGCGTGTGTGTGTGTGTGTGTGAGTGCGTGTGTGTGTATAAATAGGGAGTTTTAATTTAGGTTTTCAATTGTGGTAATATAGTAGGAGCATTATTTGTGCAAGCTCGCGGGGGAGGCGATAGGGTGGTGCGATAGGTGGCGCTTGGCGGCCGATTTTGATTGATTTATCGCCGGCATTTGTAGATGATCACTACTACTTTAATTAATGGCGTCCGAATGAAAAGGTAGGTTTCTTGTTGGCTTTCAATAATTGTTACTATTCATTATTTCTTTTGTGGATATCATGTTTTTTGAATGGAAATAATCGTTTCGTTTTCATATCTTCGTCACTCACTTTAAAAAAAAAAAAAATTAATTTTTGTTTCTCTATTAATCATGCCCTTTTAGGAAAAGAAACAAGAAAAATGCATGAAATACACTATTCATGTCAATTTTCTATACTTTTATGTAGGATCGAGCTAGAAATTTTTTATTTGGAAAACGCTTTTGGATATATCTAAAAATAAAAATAAAAATAAAAATAAAAAAAGAGCTTCCTGAGCCTTAATTTATATAACAAAGCTTTTTTTTTCCCTTAAGTCAAATAATTTTGATTTTAGATACAGTAATTACAAATATTTAAAAGTGTACTTTTATTTGAAATTATTTTGGATAGCTTTTAAAAAGAAAAAAAAAATCCACTTTTGAACCTTTTTTCTTATATATACTTTTATTTTTATAAAAAAATCAGTCAAACACAATTTATTTTATAGTAAAGTGTTCTTTTTTCCCAAAAAGATAAGCACTTCTTTTCCAAATAGGTTCTAAATAATAGGTTTTAAAAAAATATAAAAAGTATTTCCACCATTTTGCGGGTCAAAATTTTGAATTGTAAAAAAAATTCACATAAGATATAATTTTACATGATGAAGTGGAGGCCTCACTTTTAGCTCCGTCTCTATTTAAATGTATATGGTTTTTGCAATATGTGCTTTGATAAACAGGGAAAGCAAAATATAAATTAGATTTATGATTATGTGTATAGGTTTTGGCTTATGTATTACTGTCTCTAAATGAAGCGTATTGTATTTGCATTTTGCGTGCAAACGCTATGTTTCAATTAACTTACATTTAGCGTGTCCAATGTGAAATTAAAGAAAATATCTATGTGTTAATTAGAGGAATGGAATGTATGAACACGGGTTGAGCACGTAGTCACAAGTTTAAATGTTCATTACGCCATTTCTCAAGTACAGTAGGAAGAAAATTCTATGTGCTCTCTTATTTTGTGTATGAAGTGACGTGCATTAAGGGGGTCGAAAAAAATGGTTGAGCATATAGAGAGAGACACACACACACACAGACACACATGTGTGTGTGTGTGAACTCCTTAAAATCTTTTAATTTTGGGGATGTTTATTTTTTTGTAAATGTTATTAACACTTCAAAGCATATCATAAACCTTAAATGAAGGAGCTAATAGGCTCAACCTGACATCGGCAGATTATTTTTTATGCACATAGTCTGGACTCTACGCATGCATCAAATAATTTTAATTGTGTCATATTATTAATTTATTTTTAAAAAAAATATCAACATGGAAAATTAAATGCAAATTCAGCCATTTTTCATACAAGATTTTTCCCCAAACATCCTGTTTGAATTGGTCATTAGATGAGACATAATTCTTGGATATGTTTCACAAATATAGCTATCTATTATAAAATTTTACAAATATGCTAATAATAAGATAAAAGTAAATACAAATGGAACACACATACTATAGTTTTTACTAGGTGGTAGGACGACTCTTTTACATTTCCAACCATAAATGTATTATGTTTGTAAACTATAGAGTTCCTTTTGGAGTTAATCTCAAATCTATCGCTAATATTTGTCATAAATTGGATATAGATGGGGTCATGGGTGTATTCTATCACACAACTGATATAGTGTAGTGTATCAGACAATTACATAGATGACATGTGTGTAGACGTGATGTAATAATTTTAATTTAAGTAATAAAGCAGAAGGACGATTATATTTAAATGCACACATGTTCTACATTCAACCAATCCACTATATTACACCAGATGCAAGATCTACAAGAGCAAATAGATGGTTGGTTAAACATGTTTTTCCCTAGATGATACTATATTTTTGAATGGATTAGATCGTTGTTGTATATGGGCACAAGGACTAAAGTATGTTAAAATTGCTTAGACCGTGACCAATTGCCATGAAACCCTATAATTTCCCACAACCTGCATACGTAATTGGAAGATTCTTAGATGAACTCGGTGTGTGGACCTCATACATGAAACAAATGGTTGAAATGTATTATATTTTTTTACATTAATTTTTTTAAAAGAATTTATGATGTGATTTAACCTAAACTGTGAAACTCAAACCCAATGCATAAAAGAATCTGCCTATAAAGGGAAGTGAAGGAGTAACGAATGTTTTAAAATGGCTTGGTATGACAATAAGAAGAGAGTTATACATGCATATTTTTTTTTTCATTGGCATGATAACACTGGGAATTACTTTGAAGTCTAGCACCTCTAAATAATAGGCTGAGCTGCGCCAAAAGTCCGGTTAATAATGAAATAAATTTGTGCAATTTTCTTTGTCGAGTCGCAATAATCCATAGCAGACCTTATTATTCATCTTGTGCCATTGCAAAGTACTTGACCGCTCAACTAAGACATTGAGCCAGCCCACGATTTTTGGGTCTAATAAACATATACTCTACCTTCAAATACGTGGGAGTATTGCCAGGGGTTCGGATCCTAGAATGCGTGTGTATAAATTGTGTGTGCATATTATCAAAAGTGAACATAATAACCGCGTTTAAAGCGCACGCTAGTATTGTCCCCATCATATGAAAACTATCCAGTGTCATAACTCTTAAAGGGCAGCTCCATAGGCCACATCTTCAACAGTTCATATTTTGCCGGATAAATATTACAAGATGGCAAGGTAAGCAGAGAAATAGCAGTGATAGCTTTACCATACAGCACAATTTCCCGAATAAACTCCTCCCCTTTAGAACAACTCGAACTCCAAACGCTCTCCAGTAGCACCACACACTATTTGTCCGACATTATAGAACTCAGGCACTTGGGGCGGAATTGCGCAGCGTATCAGTGCCCAATTCAGGCCCTCAAAGAACGGGTGCCGTTTGATCTCGGCAGCACCCGTTTCCATACCCAGCCTATTATCAGGCTCCTTCACCAACAGCCCTCTAATGAGATCCCGGGCCTGAAAACTAACAATCGGGCTGTCGGGAAACTTGAGATTCTGAAGAACCACATTCGTCAATGTCTCTTCATTTCCAGCACCTTTAAAAGGTGTCTTCCCATAAAGAAGCTCGTAAAGGAAAACACCAAACGTCCACCAATCCACAGCGCTCCCATGGCCTTCGCCTTTAATAATCTCCGGAGCTAAGTACTCGTGTGTGCCTACAAAGGAGTTGGACCGTGCCGCTGTTGGCTCAGCCACAAGCTGTGGCAACGAGCCAGCATGGGCTGCAGTATCAGCTTTTAGCTTTCTGGCTCGTGCTGTGGTGGGTAAGAGCCTAGGGCTAAAGCACGACATCTTACATGAAGGTCCAGCACAAAAAGGATCGATGCAGTTAGATCCCGCACACGGCCCAGAAACCCTGGGTGGCTCCATCGGCAATGAAGATGATTGCACAAGTGTTGGGCTAACAGAACATCTGAGTGAGAGGTCAAAATCTGTTAGCATTATATGACCATCTTCTCGGACTAGAATGTTTTCTGGTTTGAGATCTCGGTACACAATGCCCAGCATGTGCAGATATTCAAGAGCAAGAAGGACCTCAGCAACATAGAATCTGCAAGAACAAAATGTTTGAAACAAAGAATACATAAGTCCCTATTTCTTTACTCTATTCTGCAGTATGCTCCTGTGCACAAATTTAGGGCTAAATTGATAACCCATACTACTCATTTGTTCTCCTTTCTCTCCTCTCCCTCTTCAATGTTCTCGACTAATTTCTCTAGCTATTTACTTTTTTTTTTTAAGTATGAATTCATTTGATTTTAAGTTAAATTTCTTTTGGCTCATCACAAATTTTGAAATATAGTCATATAGCAAATGTTATAAATATTTCAATTTTATAGTATTAAAAGTTAAGCATGTGATTAGATCATATCTCATTCATTGTTTGCACATTGGACAAGAAAAATACACCATCTAAGAACAAATACTCCAATGCAGATTCAAATGGTTTCGATACTTTTCTCTATTATGGGTATTAGGTTCAAACAGAACAGGACAATACATGCTTGATTATAGCTTCAATTGGTATCTGGATTATATCAGCAAGAGATAGATAAGGACCAAGCAAGACCAGTACAAAACTTTACATCTTTTCATTCCGGTCATTAGCCATATTCTTACCCACAAACACAAGCAACATACTTAAGTCAATAAGAAACATCGATTAGGTAATCTACTAAATCTAATTATACCTAGTACAGTGAAAAAAACACTCGTTACCTTATCTGAATTTTAATACATTAGACACACATGTGACAACAAAAACCGATCAGCATATTGTAATCAACAGAAACTGAAAACTTACAAAATGTATTGCCATATATAACAGGCCAAGAAAAGTTACAAAACCTTAAATGATAAAAGTATTGATGAATATATTATAAATACCTCGCTGCCTGTTCAGGAAAATATCTGCCAGGTTGCTTCTGCCGGAGGACGTGCAGATCTCCACCAGGACAAAACTCCATAACTAAACATGACAAATTGTCTGATGTAAACTGAGCATAAAGTGTCGGGAGAAACGGGTGGTCCAACATTCTGAGAATTTCTCTTTCGGTTTGTGCCCGGGTCATCTTCTTCCTTCTTGCTAAGAACTCATTGTCGATCACCTTTATTGCAAACAGGCAGTCCGTGCCTACCAGTTTGGCAAGATAAACCGTACCGATGTCTCCAGAACCAAGCTTTTTCAATAATTTAAAGTGGTTCAGTCCTAGAAAACCATATTGTTTTCTCACCTGGTTGATTGCTTGCCACCTCATGTCCCTTGACATGTGCGGTCTATTGCTGCAAGTCGACCCGCTTAGATTGCTCTCTTCACTGACGCTGGTGGCGGTGCTACTACTAAAATCACAAATGCTGTCCTTTGAGCTCTGAGAGATATCGCCTTTGGAGGTCGTTTTCGTTTTACCAACAGAAGTATCTGTAAAAAATTCAGCACCGGCAATGTCACCGGGTTCCTTGCTAGAATCCTTACTCGTATCCTTCAAAGAACACTGACACCTCTGGCAGATCAATTGGCCCTGACCACTATTTACTACATTAGATGTTTGAGAATTTCCGTCATTCGACACGGCTGCCTTTTTTGATTTCTTTATAACAAGGTTCTTGTTTCTGATGACTGGTTTGACTCCACGAGAATTGCTTTTTGTCAAATTCATATCTTTATTGCCTTTTACCACACCAGACGATGATACAGTATGTAGCCTAGATTTTCGTCTTAACTTTGGTGCCGCTTTGTCCACTACTTTCAAGGAAATAGCAGATTCAATACTAGGAACACTTGCCACCTTGTTTGAACCAAAAATTTTCTTGTCTTGCTTCGAAAAATTCTCTTGTTGTTTATCAACTTCTGATACGGGTGTAACATGATTATGCTCGACAGACAACTCTGGACCCTTGATGACCTGATTATGTTCTGCATTCTTTATAACCGGATTAACACCAAAACTAGAAGAAGAACAGGAAGAACTTTGAGCTGCTGACTTCGCCATAGAATCTTGAACCAACCTATGGGCCGCGTCAGAAGAACTAGCTTTAATTTCTTCTGGCACTAAAGAAATCTCTATTCTGTGTTCTCCATCTTCAACTGTGGAGCAACCTGACCCACCCGTTTCAACTACAACAGACCTGTACATATTACTAATTCTCCCAACTTCTGAGACTCGAGGAGATGCCGGCATTGACAGTCGTTTCAAGGCTGCCATCTCCGCAGCCTGAGAAATGCACAAGCCCCTTAGAGCCTGCTTCAGAGAGACAGGCTCTGAAAATCCAATTCCGGGTGAATGAGAACCGGTGGATTTCATTGGCTTCTTTGAAGTGTTTCTGCGCGAGTCTGAAAGATCTAGACTCTTGCAGGTTCTGAGATTTACTGATTCGAATAGCTTGTTGATATCATCTTCCAAAGTTTTGTTGTATCCGTTTTTCAGCATTGGAGGCTTCTGCTCTCTGTGGTGTGGTCTTACCTGGCGAGATGTTTGAGGTCGCCTAATTGTGCTTTGCACATCCTTTGCCTCTTGTATTTCATGATTTCCACGTAAAGAACCCATTAATTTGAACTGCTTGTTCTGTGATGAATCAGTTGAATTTAGAACTTAAATTTTGAAAACCACACAGATTCATTTCTCAATAAGCCTAAAGACAAACTCAATGGCAGGCAACCGACGCCCCAACTTCCATAAGCTTTCCTACAAGTCAGTTTGTTGACAGATTCGCCACATCTGTCTGCAGGGACAACGACAGACAATATGATAAAACCACTAGTCACAATCATAGGAATGTATTATTAGTATATGAAATTGTTTGGAAAACAATATAACAAAGATAAACATAACCGGTGTCATCCACTAATTAATCGATCATTTACAGAAATATCATTTAGCTAATAAAAATCACTCTGTTATCTATAACAAAACAGTTAAAAAAAAAACACTTCTTTATTCATTCATCTTTTGCAAAAAAACAAATGAACCAACACATCCAGTAATTGATCATATGTGTTATCACTGGCCATCAACACGAAGTAAATTAAGAATAAGTGCCAAAAATCCTTCCATCATGAATCAACTAGTCTACAAAATATAGGTTTGGTGTATGTGCGGGGGTGGGGTGTTAACATAGATTCAAGGTAGTTTCCATCTGGACTTTACACAGTAAGAAAGTGCAAAAGCTTTTCCGAAAATGGGGGAAAAAAATGATTAAAGAATTTGCAAATTGCAAACAAGTATCCAAAAATGAACACAAGAACTAGCATTAGCCCATCAAAAACATTATTTACAGCGAAAAAAAAAAAAAAACAAACAACAACAACAACTCGGAAAAATAAAAAGAAAAGATTTTCAAGAACTGAACAGTCTCAAGATGAAAAAATGGATTAAAAAATTAACTGGACAGAGAGATCAGCTACAAGAAAAATGTGCTGAAAGAAACTAAGGTACCTGAAGCATTTCAGAGATCTAATGCTAATATCATAAAACTAAAACTGAAAAAAAAAAAAAAAAAAAAAAAAAAAAGAGATATTAACCTTTCATTCAAGAAATCCCACTTAGTGCTGCTCACTTGAACTTCTCCAAATAAAATGGAAAAGGTGAAAAACCCTAAAGAGAATGGTGTGGTTTTTGTAATTCTGGGGAGGGCTATTGTTCGGTGGACAAGGATGGGAGGAGAGATGACAAAACTCTACTGTCTCTCTCACATCAGTACTCTCTCCCTCTGTCTCTCTCTGTCTCTCTCTCTCTCTTCCGGCACTATTTTACTGATGTCTCTCTCTCTCTCTTTTTCTATTACAAGGCAGTCCCACTAAATTGTACTAATGGACCCACTTAATTGCCTTTGGATTCGGATTTTGCATGTAATTACTTATAATTTTTGCTACTTTTTTTTTTTTAATAAAAACTACCAGAGATCTGCCATGTCACAAACCGCAGTCAGTAATATAAAATAAAAAAATTTAGCAAAAAAATATAAAATGGAAAAGAGCTTAATTAATCTTTTCTTTTACACTTTATTTAACTATCTTTAACGCTTTGCATAATTACGAAACATCTTTTCAACTTCCATAGTTCTCAAATCTTTTCAACTTCCAAATTTTTGACATTGATGAAAATTTTGAGCTTTCGTTACTTACTAATTTAGAGGGTGTTTGGGATAATTTTACTTTTGAAAAAGTTGAAATTATTGAAAAAGTTGAAAAAAAAAAATTGAGCAGTAAGAGTAAGTAGTATTTGAAAATAAAAGTGAGAATTAATTAAAAATTAATAGTAAAAATGTAGAGTGTTTGAAAATAAATATGAAAAGCCGTCAAAAGTTGGAAGTTAGTAGTTTAAAAAGTTCAATTTATTTACGAAAATACCAACAATCACTTTTAAGTTTATAGAAGCAGCTTCATCCCAACTTCTCAACTTATGCTTTTTTTTCAACTTAATTTAAGCAGAAATTGTGTAACCAAATACTCAAAATAATTTTTTTAAAACTAAAAGCAACAAAGTATTTTTTTTTAAAGCAATTGCAAACACCCCCTACATTACAAATACTGGTATATAAAAAAGATTGATATCCATTTTCATAAAATTCAAACTCCTTGAAATCAATCCAAGTAGTTGCAGGAAATAAATAATCACTTGTTTATAATTATGTCAAATTTGTTGAGCAAATTAAAATTCTATTATTAATTAAGGAAAGCCTTTTCTCTCGAACAATTAATTTTTTGGGGGGTTGTGTAATTAATAAATGTAGTTGAATGAAATAAATCATTACTTTGAGTGGGACAATAAGTTGTCAAAGTTATTTCAAATTTAGTGGAAATGATATTAAATAATTATGTATTTTCTAATATAAATAAATTACGATCAGATATTAACTCATAATGGAATTAACACACAGTATGTAAATGGATGGAACCAAGTATTTACGGTATGCATAAAAAAATTATGGTTCTACGAATTTTAAATCTAAATTATAACTCGTCCACTAAAAATTTATCGATCGAAACACAAATAAACGTTGCTCGTTTTGATGAATTACTATGAAATTAAGCGATTCAGATAAAGTAATTCATTGTATTAAAATATAGAGTTAATTATACTTTGTCACAAACTATGCGTGTTTTTACACTTTGCAACCTCAAGTTTTAAGTGTTACCGATTACCACTTAAAATTTGCATGTTTTTACCGGTTATCATCTAATTGCATTTTTTGGCAAAAAATGCCAATCTGAGCAACGACACTTGTCGCCACTCCATGTAAGATTTTTGAACGAAAAATACAATTAAGTGGTAATCGATAAAAAAATGCAAACTTTAGATAGCAACCAATAACACTTAAAATTTGAGGTCGCAAAGTGTAAAAATATGCATAGTTTAGGTGGCAAAGTGTAATTAATTCTAAAATATATCCATATTTGATGAATAATCATATTTTCCTAAAAAGAAAAAGAAAGTCAAGTTCAATTTGGTTGCCTATACTTAAAAAACGGAACCCAACTAATGACATTTTAAATAATGTTCCAAAAAAGTAGATTTCAAATAAAAATAGTAAAAAAATTTAAAAAAAATTGTACGTTTGCTTATAAGTTAAGGTAAAAATCTCATAATGAATATGGATCGCTTGGCCAAACTATGTCTTCTCATAATTTTTATTTGCCCTCAATATAATATATAAATATTTTAAAATCAAAATAATGTAATAAACCATAACAAATGTTTTCGCTTTTGCCTACCGGATCCGTGCCATAATTACTTCTCCAAAGATTGCATGAGCACGAAATAAAAGGGCTGCGTTTATTACTTTACATATATATATATATATGTATATGTATATATATATTATCAAATAAGTACTATTTATTCACTTATTTATTGAGTCATCTTTAGCAATTTTTCGTATGTTCATTCCTCGTATAAAAGATCGGTCAAATTTTTGTAATTTATCACAAAGTTTGAAACAATATATTCATAATTAGAGAGAGGAATAAAATGACAAATATTGAGCAAAAAATAAATAAGAAGATTAGTATTGGTTTAGAATTTGGCAATACAAGAAAGTATTCTTTTCATTAATAAAAAAATACAGAATTTTGTCACATATAACGATAATTATTTCGGATTTGTGATGGAATTTTAACAGATTAGACCTAAGACTTAAAATATACTCCTTATGTCAAAATTATTAGATTTTTTAGAGATTTTTTTTTTCTCACATTATTTCTTATTTAGTGGAGTTCCAAATAACATTTATTTCTTTTTTTGTTAATTACCTCCACTATTTGCAACTAAAACTCATTAATTATTCAGTTACAATCTCTTAAACAGAACAATATCGCTGTCAATTTTATTATAAATTTAGCTAAAAGAACATCTATTCATTAGATTGTTTGGTATACGTGCGAAAACCTTAAACAACTAATAATTTGGAATCGATGGAGTAGTAGATTGATGACAAGGCATATAGCAATAGATCTATGACGAATAAAATTTATCATAAAATCATATTTTGCGATAAATTTCATACAATTTGTAACGGATTTTGTAGATGTTTTTATTTTTTTTTTCTTTATTAGGGTTATTATAATTGAGAAAATTTTGTTTTGTTGTCCAACTTTTGGGTTATACAAATTCCCAAATGAATAAATGACAAGGACATTCCGATATTGGATATGATTTTTATGGACAACAAATTAATCTGTCGGCACATTCCCCTGTAAATATATAGTATAGTTTTTTTTTTTATTTTTTGTCCAGTATATAATTTTACACCTATAAGACTGTTTCTTTTTCCTTTTTCCACTTGATGGACCGATTATTTGCATTTAAAAAAAAAGAATAAACCATTTTTCTTAACTAATTCCAACCGTCACATTGGTAAATGCGTATATACATATATTTGGAATTTGATTATTTGTCTGAATTTAGCAAAATAATTATCCTTTTTTTTCCCATGGAGACAATAAATATCAATAACGCGATTCTATACAAAATCAATGCATGGTATATTGCTCCTATTCAAGTGCTAAAAATGAGGTTCGAAACATTAAAAATTTTGAGGTTAACAAGACATTGCCTCAATAGAAAAATGGAGATGCTTTCTATTAAAAGGTTAAGGCCTCAAATTTACGAAAGTGCGTATAGATTTGAGGAGGGTGTTTTGGGGTTATTTTTATTTTTGGAGAAGTTAAAATTGTTGAAGAAGTTGAAGAAAATATGAGTAGTAAAAGTTGGTTGTGTTTGAAAATAATAATAATAAAAAATAGCCATAAATTGATAGTAAAAGTGGAGAGAGTTTAAAAATAAAAAGTGATAATCAATCAAAAATTGGTAGTTTATGGATTAAAAAGTTCAATTTTATTTATAAAAATATTAAAAATCACTTTTAACCTCATAGAAATTTGTTTTTCCCTCCAACATCTATGCTTCAGTTTTTCTTCACTTGATTTAAGTAGAATTTGTCAAAACCAAACACCCCAAATAGCTTTTTTTTTAGCTAAAAACACTGAAGTGTTGTTTTTAAGCAATCCCAAACACCATCATATATAGAATGCCACAATAGCAACCTTATGTGTATTGTATAGTATTTTTTTTCATTTTATAATTAATAATAATTGGCATAATTATTCGCTTCCAAATTAAGAATACTGATGTAAACGATTGAAATGTAATAAACTTATTCATATTGAAAAAAAAAATTGAAAATTTTGAATTGTCCTACCAATGGTGTGTATATATATATACACGTGTGTGTGTGCGTGCTAGTTTGTTTCTATTGTATAGTAGATTGATATGTTTGACATTTGATTGTTAGAAATTGTGATAGTTTATTCTTCGTTCTTCATTTTAGAGTATTCATGTATTCGATTGATTGTAATAAACCGCTTTATTCATGTATTCATCCAAGATCACAAATACTTGGTCTTCCATAATTTAATTATTATTTTATTTATGTTTTTAGTTTTATTTTTTTTATTATTATTATTTTTTTGTAAACCAAATTTTAATTTTGATTTATTTTACAATAATTTACATCCATATATGTTACGTACATAAAAAAGAAAATTATAGTGTCACATATTCCAATGCAGATAATAATCTATTACTTTAGGGATAATTACATCTACTACCCCTCGGAAGATTGGAAACTACAATTGGTCCCCCAAAAATTTTTAATATTACAACCACATTCCCTAAGGAATTTGAAAATTACCAAAACCCCCCTCGTCAGCCGGTTCCCGGTCATTTTTTAAAAAAGTACCGGTTTTACCCCTGTTTTATTAATTATTAAAATTAAATTAAAAAACCTAAAAAAATGTTAAGGAATAATTACATATACTACCCCTCAAAAAATTGAAAACTACAATTGGTCCCCCAAAAATTTTCAATATTACAAACACATTCCCTAAGGAATTTGAAAATTACCAAAACCCCCCCTCGTCAGCCAGGGGTTTAATTTGATATCTCACTTTCCTAAAGTAGATAAAATTTGTGCTAGCAAATACACGACAAGTAAAATAAGATTCCATAACCAAAAAAAAAAGTAAAATAATTAAGATTCAAAGCTATAAGTTTATAAACAATGCCGCCATGCTCAATTTCACCACGTGCAAAGTTTGTTGGAATTGAGCTTCTTGGTGCAATGTTTGTGGGCATTGAACTTGTTGCTTATTGCTCAAATTGCCTATTTCGACCTTCCATGTCTTCATTCTCTTCTTCGATTGAGTAAGGAAGGCACCAATGTGAGAACCCGTGTATTGAACACCAATAAAACAATTGTTGGCATTTCTCGTCGTCTCTGCAATCTTGATAGTTGTTTTTCTACCACAATTTGATTGCTTGTAATTTTCTTTCCTATACTTTAAACCCAAAATACTAGAGGAACCACTAGAAGAAACCATTTCACATATGTAGTAAAGATGTGGTGAAAAAATACAATTTAGCAACACATATATATATAGAGAGAGAGAGAGAGAGACAATCAAAATGAAGAAAGAGCAACGACTATTTTCAAATGCCAATGGCTAGTCTTTCTAAGTCCAGAAAATTTGAACCAAAAATTACAATTATCCCCCTTATTAAAATCAATATTACAAAAAACACCCTATATATATAATTTAATTACAAAGGGTAAATTTGGATTTTCATTCATATTTTGGCTGACGTCATCCAAAAATGACCGGGAACCGGCTGATGAGGGGGGGTTTTGGTAATTTTCAAATTCCTTAGGGAATGTGGTTGTAATATTGAAAATTTTTGGAGGACCAATTGTAGTTTCCAATCTTCCGAGGGGTAGTAGATGTAATTATCCCATTACTTTATGATCTATTAACTTAGAGTCTATCGTAATTTAACATTCATAACTAATATATTCAAAAAATTTATTTATAACTTTGGTTTGGATCATATATATATATATATATATATATATATATATATATTTTGCCATGATTTTTTTGACACTTTAATATTTTTCTCTTTTTTTATTTAAAAGCTTTAAACACGAGTAAAATGTTATTATTTATTTAATTATTGAACTACTTTGAAAATTATTTAGAATAAATATTATTTTATATAAATAATATATTTTTTTTTTATCTTTTTTTGTGTGTAATAAATTATGGTTTTCGTACATAATACGGGAGATTTTCTTTCATGAACTAAGTGTTTATACTTTACGATTCAAATTCAACCACGAATTATATATTAAATTTTTTTATAAAATATATATAATAAATAACTTAATCTAAATTATAAAGTGCATGAATACAATCCATACACCCCATCCATATAAGAATTTTCCTTATAAAGGGCACATGCTAGTTCGGTAATAGCTGCCGCGGCTAATAGTTAGTGCCATGACCATAAAGTAATTTCTTACCCACTCAGCAACCAACGCTTCAATTGGGCTTTTTTACAAAATTAACACAAAAAGGTGTTTGGTTTAAAAATCTGACACAAAAAAAAGATGGATTAAAATCTTGACATAACTCGCCATAGTTGGTGGCGAGTTTTCTAAATTTTCGCCATCAACAACGGCGAGATATAATAAAATAATATAAATAATACGGATCCGTAATTAATTTTCGGACCGGTTAAAAATACGAATTTTTTTATTAATTGTCGCCGACGTTGACGGCGAAAATTGAATAAAATTTGTTTTTTTTTAATTTCTGGTCAATCTCGCCGTCGTTGACGGCGAGAATAGCTAAAAAAATTTTTTTTTTTAATTTCTGGACTGCTGCTGCAGCTGCTTTGTCAAACTGCCATGCAGCCTTTGCAGCAGCAGTCACTTCGGCCTGCATGGAGTCACGCGTGAACAGGTTAGTAATTTATTTTTTTTTTTTTTTTTGGTTCAATTTTTGGCAATAAATTGAGAGCAAACACAAGAATTTTCCCAACCTTGCAAACACAATTGAGAGCGAGCAAAGTTCAAATTCCTTTGAACGAATTTTCAGCAAAAAAAAAACAGAGCTTCACCAATTTGTTTTCAACAAATTTTCAGCCAAAGAAAAGGAAAGTCTCACCAAATTATTTTTAACGAATTTTTACCCAAAAAAAAGCAAAGTTTCAACAAACGAATTCAAACGCACTCAAGCTGGTTGAAGAAGATTGTCTCGTGCTCTATTGATATTCGCGAGTTAAAACGTGCTTATTTTAGGTAATGTTATATTTGTTTATTTTATTAACATTTTTTTTGATAGATAAGTTTATTTTATGTTTGAAATGTTTGTAGTTATTTTATTATAATTATATGTTTGAAATTATTATTGTTTGACATAATGTATGAAGTTATTATCTTGTGTTTATAAATTGTTGGATGAATTTGCTTTCATTTTTGTTTTTGTACTCGTTATTTTGATTTTTTGGTATAAGAAAAAATATAATACATGTGTATATTTGTAGATTTTGTGTATATTTGTAGATTTTGCATTTTGAAATGAATGGAAAAAAATTTATCCCAAATTGAAATTCTTGTTAGTATGTGTATATTCGTAGATTTTGGGTATATTTGTAGTTTAGTTATGATAATTGTGTTGATTTTTTTATTTATTTTTGGCAAAAATTTGGAAGGTTGAGGGTGACAAAGAAGTGGTTTTTTTTTTTTTTTTTTTTTGTGTATGGAATATTTAAACTTTTTTTCGAAAATATGGATTAATTTTTTTTTTTTGAAAAAATTATCCGTAGCCAATTTATTCTTTTTCGAAAATATTCAAAATTTATTTATTTTCGAAAATATTCATTTTTTTTTTCCAAAATTTTTATTTTTTTCGAAAATATTCAAAATTTATTTTTTTTTGAAAATAATCAATTTTTTTTTCGAAAAATTTCATTTTTTTTTCGAAAATATTCAAAATTTATTTTTTTTCTAAAATATTCAAAAAATATTTCGAAAAATATCATTTTTTTTTGACAATATTCAAAAAAAAAAATTCGAAAAAATTCAAATTTTTTTTCGAAAAATTTCAATTTTTTTTCGAAAATATTCAAAATTTATTTTTTCCTCGAAATTCTATTCTTCCCTATTGTCCGGATTTTTTTTGGAACAAAAACTTTATTTTTCGGAACAAAAACCTTATTTTTCAAAAAATATTTTCAAAAGCCAAAAAATATATTTTTTTTCTCAAAGTAAAATTATTTTCCAAAAAAATATTTTCCCTAATGTCCGAAAAAAATATTTTCAAAAGCCAAAAAATATTTTTAAAAAAAATATTTTCCCTCCCTACTGTCCGAAAAATTAAAAAAAAAAAAGAAAAATGCATGCGTTATTCTCGCCAACAGTGTTGGCGAGAATTTGGGTTTTTTTTTTTTCCCCAAAAATTCAACTTTACCAAACATTTTTTAAAATATAATATATTTTTTTTTATATTCTCGCCAACACTGTTGGCGAGAATTTGCTTTTTTTTTATTTTTTTGAAAATTTTACATTAGTCAACAATTTTTGAAAAAATGAAATTTGTGTTTTTACGGTGTTTGTTTGTTTGTTTTTTTTAATTTTTATGTTAAATTTTTAATGTATATAATATTTATTTTTTATTTATCTTATTTGTAGAATGGACTTGGATACATTGAAATATTATTACGGACCCGGGAACAACAGTGTTCTAACCGAGCAAGGAAATCACATATCCGAACAACTATTTGATGGTCGTGTAGACCCTGATCAAATAGTTAGGGTCAGACATTGGGGAAAAGGCATATTCGGTCGGGATGGGTTACAACTTCACGATAGAGTGAAGGAACAATTAGATCGGATGGGTTTTTATGGCGTATATCGGTGTGGGTATGTTGATGTAGATCAACATTTAATAACCGCGTTGATAGAGAGGTGGCGCCCGGAGACGCACACGTTTCATTTGAGAGTAGGCGAGGCCACCGTTACGTTGGAAGACGTAGCGGTAATATGGGAATTACCGACTGATGGACGTCCAATAATAGCATCAGATGAATGTCCGGATCAGGAGGCAGGTTGGGGAACGTATTGTGATAGGCTCCTCGGATTTACTCCTACTTCGACCGATTTAAAAGGATCGCGGTTGAAGTTAACTGCATTGAGGGACCACGTTAATAACACAATAATTGACGAGAATACTGTGCCTTATGAGCTATATCAAATTGCTCGGTGTGTGAGCCTACTCCTAATTGGCGGTATAATGTGCCCCGATACTAGTAGCACTTTCGTTTCGCTGGTATACCTCCGACAATTGTCCGAAGTGACAGAAGTCGAGACATACAGTTGGGGAAGCGCTGTATTAGCGCATCTATATCGGGAACTATGCGACAGTGCCGGAAAAAGAATCGATGGTGGAGTGGGAGACGTCGGTGGAGCCATGCAGTTACTGCAGGTAAACTTATATACATTCAAAAGTAGTATATATATTTGTATATTTTGTACTTAAAAATAATGACTATTGAATTTGCTAGATATGGGCATGGTCTCGAATATCGTGTGTGAGGCCATCGACATTCGTAGAATTCGTCGAGACGCTTGGGCCAATTGCACTGAATCATGGTTACGTATTACGTCGAGCTCCTTACGGTGCAAGGTAGTAAAAGTGGTTATAATATTTTTAATATTTTTGTCCTTGCAATTCGGGAACCTGATGAAATGTAATATTTAATATGCTTTACAGGTGGAGTTTTCGGAATTCATGGACACATACGGCCAGGCATAACGTGCGCATATTTAGAGATATGTTAGATACTATGAAGCGGGATGAGGTATTCAAATTTGTTAATTTTTATGGCATGTTGAACTTTATTGTCGTTCGAATATTGATAATCGTTTTTATTAATTATCTTGTGTTGCAGTTTGAGTGGATGCCATATGACTATGAGTCTGATTTGATGCAATCTATGCCTTCTTGGTCCGGGGTTGAGTATTGGAGAGTCGTATGTCCGCTTCTTAACTACCACATAGTTGAGTGGCACTATGTTGATAGGTGTGTGCGGCAATTTGGGCTGGTGCAAGTCATTCCGAACAACCCGCCAACACCGACTAGAGTTTATCATCATACTAATCGAAGGGGTAGAGCAGGTCATGATTGGCATGTGATACACGCGGCTCTAATAAGAGAGTGGTATGGTAATCGTCAACATAGTGTCCAGGCACCTTTGTTTACTAACATCAACCGCAGCACAGTGGCCAATTATGAACGTTGGTATGCGATGCATACGAGACAGTTAATCACACCACCGACTCATCGTTATGATTCTGGATATCGTCCGACAGAAATGGCGGCCTGGCAAACTATGGTAATGTTCTAAATTTTCGGTAGATTTCGATGTCATAATTCAAGTTTTAATTTCAATAAGTGGATATGGTTTAATGTTGGTGAAATTATATGCAGGGGGAGCAGCTTAGCCAACTTAGACTCAGTTGTGATGCACAAAATGTTCATGGAGACGCTGATTCGTATGGGTTATTTGTAGAGGCCACGCGGAATTATGCAGATGACATGTCTTCTATTGTCCATGGAATCTGCGGGAATATCCGGTCCCGTGCTCAAATAGAATGGCAGAATTTCATGAAAATGCGGCGCCGTTGCTCCAAAGGGCATTCCTGGCCAGACTTGTGTCTCCCCCGTGGGAATTGTTGGGGCAGGTGGAGACGATTCGTGTTCCAAATTATCGGTTGCTAGCTCAGCCACAGCTTCAATCTCATCGTTCTCCTCATCATTAATTTCGTCATCACTGTCCGAGTCGGAATCTAACAATTCCTCATCGCGAAAGCTATCTGCATAATGATCTGGAGGTGAATCATTTTCCGGTGGCAGATCATGCTCGGGCGGCCCACATTGATTTGATGGACCTTCATCGGGGTACACCGAAGTTCCAGTGTAATTTCCTATGTCGGACTGAAACTCATACATATCAAATGTTGGATCCACCGACTGGGTAACATCTGTTGGAAACTCATTTAAGTTGAAGTTTCGAAGACCTTCAGTGACAAGTGGCATATAATTCCCACTTGGTTGTTGTTGTTGTGCACCTAATATAGTAGTTGGATCGACTGGTTCTGTTTCAACAAACAGTTGCAAAAGTTCAAGTCTTGCCTGCGGGTTGGTAAAGAAAGCCAATGTTGAATCATCATGAATCGGCATAATATTTTCCATTGGAGGATCCCTGCAGAGAAAATATGCACCGAATAATTTGATATTCAAACTATTTCGATCTACGCCAGTTGTGTTGTAGACTATGTCCACAACATCGGAAAATGTTGAAAATCGACTGATCCAGTTTACTCCTACTGGTGGTCGATCATACGAAACAGCGTAATTCGAATGATTTATTTCACCTCCATAATATATAGCAATACCGATAGATTCCATCTTAATTTTAATAAATTAGATGAAAATCTACCTGTAAAAAATATTTACTCCTATTGAAAAAAATTTAATTTGTAGAGAGACTGAAAAAAAATTACACAAAACTAAGAAAAATTGAGAGAGATGAGCATTAAAATTGTAGAGAGATGATTTTTGGAGAAGAATGAAATACCTGAATGAAAATTCTGATATTTATAAAAAAAATCGTTGAAAATCTCGCCAACGCAGTTGGCGAGAATTTGAACGGAAAAAGCAAAAAAGTTAATATCGCCAACACGGTTTGCGAGATTATTACCGGAAAAATATTAAAAAATGAAATTCTCGCCATGCCCGATGGCGAGAATTTAAACGGAAAAATCAAAAAAGTTAATTTCGCCAACACGGTTTGCGAGATTATTACCGAAAAAATATTAAAAAATGAAATTCTCGCCATGCCCGATGGCGAGAATTTAAACGGAAAAATCAAAAAAGTTAATTTCGCCAACACGGTTTGCGAGATTATTACCGGAAAAATATTAAAAAATGAAATTCTCGCCATGCCCGATGGCGAGAATTTAAACGGAAAAATCAAAAAAGTTAATTTCGCCAACACGGTTTGCGAGATTATTACCGGAAAAATATTAAAAAAAGAAATTCTCGCCATGGCGGATGGCGAGAAAATGGCTTTTTTCCTTTTTTTTTTTCCTGAAATTCAAAACTACCTCGTCGACCGTGAAATTAATTAATTAATTTTTTTTTTAATTCTCGCCATCAACGACGGCGACAATTTAAATTTTTTTTTTTTTTTCAGATTTTCTTTACTCGCCGTCAAAAATAATGTATTATTAATATTTTTATTATTATTTTAATAAAATCGCCATTCTCGATGGCGAGTTATGCTATTTTTTTAACCAAAATTTTTTGGGTGTCAGATTTTTAAACCACACACCTTTTTGTGTTAATTTTGCAAAAAAACCCTTCAATTGCCACATTTATTATTTTGTTTATTCTGATTGATGTAATCTGAACAGTTACTAAATAACATATAAAAACTCATCCAATTGAGTCATATGGGACCCTTCTTTATTATTTCAAGGCTCCACGTCTTTCGATATAATTCAAATCTCAGTCGACAATTTCTTAAACAACTTAATGCTACTTTTTGAAATTTTATCCATCAACTATACACGATGATTAAAATATTGTCCCTCAAAACAAATTTGAATACTAGTAATTGAAAAGTAACAATATAAAATACAGATAACTCACTGAGTATATTTATTATTTTCCCGCCAAAAGTACGACCACAGAAACGAATAGAATTGAAACAAAATTAACGGTGAATGTTACAGTATTTCAAGATCTCATGAATGAATTCCATCAATATATATATATATATACACAAATATGTACTTCGTGCTATGCATATATATCATAATTTATTATACTGCATAAAAAATTAAAAATAAAATATTCTATTTATATAAAATAATATTTACTCTAAATAATTTTCAATGTAGTTCAATAGTTAAATAAATAATATTTTACTTATATCTAAAGTTTTTAATTATTTTAAAAGAGAAAAGTATTGTCAGACCAAAAAAAAAATTAAAATCTAAATATGTTATCAGAACTAAAGTAATAAATAAATTTTTTAGATATATTAAAATTATGAATGATAAATTATGAGCTACTCTAAGTTAATAGATCACAAAATAATGGATTATTATCCACATTGGGGTCATATATCAATATAATTTTTACTTTATCTCAAAATTTGATATGAAATAGAAAAATAATAATTATATGACTCACTCAAAAAAAAATGTTAAAAAATAAATAAACACCATTTTAACCATGTAATTATATCTCAAAATAATAAGTATTATTTGTGCCAATATTATATCTCATGGAAAAATGATAATTACGTGAGTCATAGAAATACATACATATATACATATATAATATCTTAACGAAAGAAGAAATCTAATATCAAAAGTTAAAAATAAAATCACGTTTATGTACCAATAAAAAAAAAAACATTAAGGGTAGTAATTGGGTGATTTCCATGCACTTGGGGGCCGAAAGAAAAAATAAAAAATAAAAGGAATTTTGATGAAAAAAAGTATAACTAAGATGAAGATAACTAAAAATAAATTAGAGGAAGTGAGAATTGGGATCAAATATTCCTAAAATATAATATTAAAAGAAAAAACTATCAAATTCCTAGGGGAGGAAATTCCACATAGTGTAAAATAACAATTGTAGTAAAATAAAAAAAAAGAAAAATAAGTGAAAATATTAGATATATCAACTTTTACCAAATAAAATTTTATAGAAAAAAAGAAAGAAGAAGAAAAATACAAACCTAAAAAATGAAAATATGTGAAAATATTAGATGTGTCAACTTTACCAAATAGACATTTATACAATAAAAGAAAAAAAGAAAAAAAGAAAAAAAGAAGAAGAATACAAACCAATAAATTTGTATACATTTTTAAAATGTAAAAAAGCAACTACAATAAACTCAAATAAGCTAATGATAAAGTAAAAAAGAAAGCAAATTAAGTGAAAATCAAAAGCACAAATTTACAAATAAGAAATAATATCCAATATGAATAATTCCACAATGTGAATATAAAATGATGCTAAAGTATTTGTAAGATGGATAATGATACCGAAATTAAAAAAAAATAAATCTAACACTATGAGAACAAATAGTAATAGGATAACAAAGATAAAATAAGTCATAAAGTTGAATAAACAATAAGAAAAAAAATAGTAAAAACATATGAAAAGATGACAATTCAAGATCAATAAAAAATAAAATTACATATTTATAAAATCGAAAAGAGAAAAAGAATGGATGATAAGTGAGGGAATATAGATTTTTGTACATTGTTGAGGAATTATAATGGAAGAAGTCTTATTAAAGCTATTTTGAATTGGGGGGGGGGGGGGGGGAGGAGAAAGAAATGATATTTTTTGGGGAAGAGTTATAGATTAATTAATAATTAATACACATTAAAGAACCTAATAGATTCAAATTTTGAGTTTTTAGAAAATCAAGAGACTCCATTGGATAACTAATGACAATTTTTTAATTAAAAATTTCAAAATTCTAAAAAATTAGGATTTGGTCAAAATTAAAAGATTTTTTATTAAATACCTTTCTCAAATATATAATAGTATAGATAAATATGTGTATATATATATATATATATACACACTATATATGTCCAAAACGAACATAGTTTCTTTGAGTTGCTCAATCATTCAAAAAATTATATTTTCTTCATCAGAACGTGTGAAAATACAAACGATTTGCAAAGTAACTAAGTATAGCTTTAATTATGCATATTATGTATAGTTAGCAGACTTTAAATTAATTGTTTTATATTAATAAAAATAAATAAAATTTTGGTATTTTAATATATATTTTCAAACGTATAGGCCAGATAGGCAAAATCGAAAACGCATCATATCATATATTTATAGTTTGAGAAAATAAAGTTGCTACTTTAGGAGTTACGTAGTGAAGTTATAACACTAAAGTGATATTTTTAATTGCGACTTAGGTCTCTCTCTCTCTCTCTCTCTCTCTCTCTCCCTCGTCCTTTTTTGTTGCTTTTTAGGCAATAGGCATTCAAGAATTGCTAATAAAGAAGATATCAGGGTTTGCACAGAATCACGTGGCGTATGGCAGAAATTTGGCAAAATTTGCACCAGTTTTTGGCTCTTGGTAGGGTTGGTATGATTTGGACTTATTCTTCATGAGTTAAGATTACCTATGTCCTATCAAAGCTCGTCTACCACAAATTACTAATTTCAAAACACCAATAATACAAAATAATTGAAAAATAATACAAATTACACATCCTTTCATTTGGTCCTTCTTTTTCAAATTTGTACGGATATATGTTCACAAAAACTATCGATGTACCTTTTTCTTTTTTCATGGACAAAATTCAAACATACTTTAATTATTACATTATATTTAAATTGATAAAATATTAAGAAATTACATTCATTGTTAAATATTAATACAGTAGAAAATATCGACTACATATTTTTTTAGAAACATCTTCATACAAGGCTCGCAACAAAAATAGAAGGTAAGAAAAAAGTATGTTGAACAACATCTTAACAAAATAGATTGTATACAATTTTAGATGAATTTTTGCATTTAATGTCCACTAGACATACTTCTGGTAGGCCTATCAATGGATATAATTTTATCCTATTCTAATCAGTTCATTCTCTACTTGTATCATACTCATACTCTAAATTTTAAAATATATCTATACCCTATCCACACCAATATCAATCCTAATGTGTGGATTAGGGTAGGACCTTCCTCTTTATACCTGTCGGGTAATAATACCCAAAGGGTATTCATACAATATCACTTTAATTTGTAATTTTGTTTTTGTCCAAATAACCCAATTTCAAGATTTTTGTGCGATTATATTGTGTGTGCCATGTGAAATTTCAATAATTGTGTATGTGTGAAATTTGAGAGTTAGTGTGTGTGTAACTGTGTGTGCTACGTGTGTGTGTGTGTAACTCTGTGTGTGTGTGCGCAGTGTGTGAACTCTGTGCGTGTGTGTAACTGTGTGTGTAGTGTGTGTGTGTGTGAGACTGTGTGTGTAGTGTATGTGTGCGTGTGCAGTGTGTGTGACTCTATGTGTGTGTGTGTGTGTGCAGTGTGTGTGACTCTATGTGTGTGTGTGTGTGTGCAGTGCGTGTAACTGTGTGTATGCAGTGTGTGTTAACTGTGTGTCTGTGTGCATGTGCAGTGTGTGTAACTGTGCGTGTGCGTGTGTGTGTGTGTAATTGTGTGTGTGTACATGCAGTGTGTGTAACTGTGCGCGTGTGTGTGTGTGTGTGCAGTGTGTGTAACTGTGTGTGTGTGCATGCAGTGTGTGTTAACTGTGTGTGTAGTGTGTCTGTGTGCATGTGCAGTGTGTGTAACTGTGTGTGTGTGTGTGTGTGCGCGTGTGCAGTGTGTGTAACTGTGTGTGTGTGTGCGTGTGCAGTGTGTGTGTGTGTAGTGCGTGAATTGTGTGTGTAGTGTGTGTGTGCGTTGTGTGTGTAACTGTGTGTGCAGTCTCAAATGGGTTTGAAAAAGAAAAAAAAACACATGCACACACACATACACAAAGTCACACACAAAAGGATAAAAAAAGAAAAATGATTCCCAGACCCTAAAAATAAGATAAATCCATACACAAACCCAATGATTATATGTTTAAATAAGGTATGGTAGGGTAGTATATGGTGTATGATTTCTTTCTTAGATATTTACTTGGTTAGGATCAGGGTATAGGGTAAAATCCTGCCATTGACTGGCCTAACTTCTGGTAAACCCCATGTTCTTAATTTAATCTCGATTAATAGCATAGTTATATATATATATATATATATATATAATGATCAGATGTGTTGATCCCTAAACTAAAAGTTATAACTAATGCTAAGGAGCAATTTTATTTCTTTTGCATGGTGTAAACACTATATAACAACAGTCCTCCTGTAACACCAACTTGGAAAATCCGAATCAAATATTTCACTTTAACAAGAATTGTTAGAATCCAGTGTTCATCATTAGGTTAAAATTAAAAGTTATAGCTAAAGTAACTAGAGGCATAATTTTTATTTTCTTATAAAGCGAATGCCACAAAAGTATTGTTGTAGGGGATTATCTCGGGTTATAGTAGATATGAGGTGGTCGCTGCCTAATAAATGCTATCAATCGCGCGATAGGTCTTTCACATCTTTTCTCAATTAAAGAGTGATACTAAAAATGAACAATAAATGAGACATAAAGCCAATATCGGGTTGCTAAGAGCTGCAAATTGATTATTATTATTTATTAATATTGCAAGTGATGAGAGATGATTTACTATGATCTAAGGCCATTTTATCTAACTAGGACCACCAATGCCCACTTGATTTTCCTTAAGGAAAAAGCTCTTTATGCAAAGAATTGAAAAGCTATTTGGAATGTGCAGAAGAAATGAAAAGTTTACTTTGAGTTTACAGCTTGTCCCTCTTGGTATATAACACCCAACCACTCCCATCGGAAACTTTTATGTAGTTATAAAAAAAAAAGAAGAAGTTATAAATAAATAAATAAATAAATAAATAAATAAAATACAGCATGTCATATTAGAGTCATTAATCATTAGACTTATATATATATATATATATATTAAATTCATAAAATGTATATTTATGCATGTCATAATATATGTATCAAATTTGATATATATTTTCTAGTAAAGAGACTTTCTCACTATTAAAGTAATGATTCTTTTTTTTTTCTTTCTTAACCACTCGATTTCGATTCATTGGCCAACTAATCCGAATTGGATATTAATTGCAAATGCCCATTATGGGCGTGATCCTCCCAACATAATTGCTCAATGCATAACTCCATAATTTGAACCCTGAACGTTACTTAAGGGATTTAACGTCTCATCCCACTAGATTAATTGGTAGTTGGTATTAGAGTAATGATTCATTGCCACAAATATTTGATTATTGATTCAGTTGTTATCTAGTTTAAACAATTATCCGTTTTCACTAGTTCATACATAGGTGGAGGTGTGGAGCAACATTGTAAGTTGTGGGGTTCAATGAACGCACTAAAAAATAAAAAATTTCACTTTAGTTTTTGATTGTGTATTAAAAAATATAAAAAATTTTAAATTTTATTGTTACTGAACCCACTACAAAATATAAAAATCTTATAGAGTGGGTCCAAATATTAAATCCATTACTATCTATTATATATATAGTAGGTGTATGTAATTGAATCAACACACAAGTATAAAAGAAACCAACCATTTCCTTTTGGTTTTGTACAGACTGTTTTTCAACTCGTAGTTTTAATCTATGCAAAATAGATGTGGATAGTTGTGAAGAACATTGTAGGTCATTTTTAATTATGCTCGTTTGTAGTTTTAATCTATGCGATATTTAACTTATGATCGTTTGTTTTTAAATCTACATTCAATAAACTTGTAGTTTTTTTTCCGATAATTTTAATATCATAATTTTTATTTGGTATGGACCCCACCAAACAATTTGTCTGACTCCGCCACTGAATTCACATCGAGATGGCTAATCATAGTATACATGCATACATATTGTTAGGAATATTAAATATTTGATATCCTGCACTCTTCTGTCAAGTAGCTCAGACTTTCAATTGAGACAATAACTCAATATGAATTAGAGTTAGACCAAACACAAAGTATGATATTCAAATTTCACCCCGTTTATTTATGGCAAAAAAGAAAGAAAGAAAGAAAGAAAATCCGCATGCATTGATTCATAAAAAGAAGCGACCTACACACCCATTAGAAAGAAAGCGCCCTTCACTAATGTAAAACTTGTGAGGAATAGATATTGTTACAAATTTAGGATGTTTGTGATGAATTAACGATCAAATTCAGTATAAACACAACTAAAGAAATAACGAGTGACAAGGCATCTATTAACAAATTTATTATAAATAAAATTCATTATAAAAAATTAAATTTATAATGAATTGGTTCATCACTAAAAGTGTTTTGTTTGAAATGTTAAATACTTAGCTTCCTATTTTTTTTTTAATAGTTTTATATTCATATTTAGTATTTACAATACATATAAAGAAACTGTCGTTTTCATCAGATTTTCGTCGGTGTCATAACTTCCTTTTTCTCGGGTCCGAGCTTTGGAAAATTGGCCTTCTTTCCTTTGTACAGAAAAATAAAAAGTTGATGTGAAGTTTGATTGTCACAGTTTTTGGGCTAAAAAACACAGTACTGTGTGGCGTGTCCAGCTACTTTTGGGCCTTTTCAAGTCTTAGGTTTCGTATTGTAATCTCAGATGGTCCCCAGAATTGGGCTAGTCTTGGATGGTCCCCTTTTTATGTGGTCCATACATTTCACTTCTGGATTGGAGCAGCCTCCGAAATTCAGTCAATTTTAAAGTTTTATTTATTTATTTAAAAACAATATAAATATTCTAAAATAATCGTCTAAATTTTAAAAATGATTTTTACATGATATATTAATTTTTTATTAAATTTCAAATTATTATTTAATGTTATTTGGTTTTGTTTGTGGGTTTTGTTTGTGTGTGTGTGTGTGTGTGTTGGGGGGGGGGGGGGGTGATGATTTTGAGCTCGATTATTATGAGCATGTTCTATGTGATTTGATTGGGTTCGGATATGAAAATAGCTAATCGGATTTGAAGTTGGGTTTGAATTTCGTTATTTCATTAAATTCAACCTGTTGATAGTCGTGTTTATGACCGATTTAATAATTAGATTGTCCACACACTTAGTCCATCCTAGGATTTCACCAAATACCCTAAAAGGAAAAGAATTATTGGTGATAACATATTATATCTATAAAAAGATTATCACTCATGATGTGTATTAAGACACGAACATTGTCAAAATTCGAGAAAAATAATTTCACAATTTCAGTAGTAATAAGAATCGTATCTAAGTTGTCGCAAATATGTATAGTGACAATAAATGTACGTAGAACATTATGATGATTTTTTTGTTGCTATATATTCACATACATGTCATGCTAATTCTCGACAATTACAATTTATAGACATTACTTTTGTCACTAAATAATTTTCAAACGTGACATTGTATGCATATTATCACTATTAAATATGTAAAATCTCAAATTGTAATAAAACAAAAAAAAAACGTGAGAGGAACAATCACTTTCTTGCAGAATTCCTTTTCTGGATAGGGGGTTTTCATATACACATGTTTCTGTACCCCCCAACAATTCAGTTTAAGTCATCTTCAAGATTTTATGACCAAATCTAGCGGTCCCCAATGAGAAAATGAAAAGAGCAAAAATATTTGAAAGAGTTGTATATCTAAATGACCTAGCTACAAAGGAGGCACATGATATTGCAGTATTGTACCACAAATAAAGAATTAGATAGTGTTGGTGAAAATTTACATCACTACTAATTAAGTGACAAACCAACAACCTCGTTTTTATGTGCAATAAATAAAGCATTTGTTTTTCAAACTTCATGGTTGTTATAAGACTAATTTTAGTTTTGAGTTGAATATGAAATGACCACTGATTGTACGTTATGGTATATTAGATTAATTATATATTTGACATGAGATCTTTACGTTTGACGTATATCCATACGTTGGAATAGAAGATAAACACGGGTTGAAATAGAGGATCTCAAGTGTTATATACACAATTTTTATTCTATCGGGCTTCACAAAATCATTTGATTTGCAGTGTAATCAGTGGCGGAGCGAGGGATAAGGGTGCAGTCACTCCTCTTCAATTTTATGTTGAGCTAAAGTTTAAATATATATTTTAAAATTTTTATGTTTTATCTTTCCTAAATAATAGAAATATCTTTTTTATTTTATAAAAATTTGATCTCGTCTTTCCAAACAAAAATTGCTAGCCCTACTCACGGTAGTGATGATTGTTATGAGTATTATAGTTTACTTGTATTATGATTGAAAAGAAAAATTATATTCTAAATGTGCATTCTGCAATTTTGCTTCTAGGAAAATTTGAGTTTATTTGGATGTGCTTTTTTATTAAAAAAGAACTTATTTTTTGAAAAAGCAGCACTTCAATGAAAAAGATTGTTTTTGATTAGTTTTTTAAAAAAATTAAAAGCCAGAGAAAGCCAAAAAATGACATTTTTTAGAAGTTATCCAATATAGTTTTAAATCAAATCAACTTAATTCCAAATCACTTTTAATTATTATATCCAAATACAAAATTACTTAGCATAAAAAAGATCTTATGTAAAAAGTATAGCTCGAGAAACACTTTTTTAAGGCAATAATACATTTTTCCGTCGTGTAACTTAGATCTTTTTTAACCAATAGTCCTATAACTCAAAAGTTACACATTTAGTCCTGTCATTCGAGACTCTGTTGCAATTATGATCATGTAATTGGCAATCTTAGTCATTTGCTTACCAATTGGTCCTATAACTTGTTGATTTAATATTTCTGATCATGTGACGAATGACTTGTTGCAATTATGATCATGTAATTGGCAATCTTAGTCATTTGCTTACCAATTGGTCCTATAACTTGTTGATTTAATATTTCTGATCATGTGAGAGTCACGTAATTTATGCTATCGTTTGATTCTGTGAATGACTAATTTTTTTTAAAAAAGAATTGTATTATTATTACATAAATATTAATTATTATCAAGTGCATCATCAAATATGAATCATTATCAACAATTATTAGAAGGAAAAAAAATAAATTTTTCATACAATAAGTTGCCTTCTTTTTGATTTCGGTATATTAAGTTAAGGGGTGACACATTTAATACATGTTTGAAAATAATGGCAATTCAGATATAAATTTCAACGGAATCACTTAAAATTTTGGGGATATTTGAAATTTAAATGGCACAATTGTTGTTGTGGCACCATACAAGACAATTAAAAGAATTATCCACCTTGTTGTTTGTGGGGTTTGGACTTGGGTTAATAAAATCCAGGACACCTCAACCCTGCTCTTTAACTGTTAGGCTAGACCAAATTTATTTATGTCATGTTAATATCTATAATTGATAAATTCTTAAAGATAATTTAACCTTATACCTTTATATATTTATTGGTACATAAATACTAGTGATTTGTACATTGACCTAGTGGTTGAATAGTAACCTATAAAGTTGTTTACTTTTGATAAAACCAAGTTTGAACCTACACATGACAAATTAAATGATTTTTCAAATTTTCTTGTACAGTGCCATGTTACACATTGCACCAAAACTCATAACATCACCAATTTTGGTGCCAAGTTAGAGCTAAATCATCTTTCGAGTTAGATTACAGTACTCTAGTGAAATTTGCATCCAAATTACCATTATTTTTTTGATATAGTGTATTAAACTTGTTACCCTTTAACTTAGTATATCAAAATTAAAAAATTGTCAAGTTACTGTATGAAAAATGCTTTTTTTCCACTATTATAATTATCAACAAAAAATCAAACTACTGTAAAGTATAATAAGAACTACTATAAAGATAGAAATTCAAGCCCATACAAGTTGTCAAGTAATTGAACCCAATACCTCATGGTCTTGGAGCTTCAAGTTTGTCAGTTGGGTTAAACTTCGTCAATTATGAATGATCAAAGTTGGATCCCTAAACTAACACTCAAAATTACACTTCCCACAAAAACCCATCACAATCCCTAACTTGGAAAACGTATATATTCTTATACAAGTTCAAGCAATTTGGAGTTCGAATCTCTTTTTTTATCTTATTTTTTACATCAATTGGGCGATGTTGTGGGCTGGAGATAGGCACTTCTATCCTCGGTCTTATTATCGTGTCGTTTTTATTGCTTAATTTTTTTTATGCATTTTGTTAGGTTTTTTAGGTACTATTGGTGTTGTGATTGGTAGGTCTTGTATTTTATTTGATGAATCGTTGCGACTTTGTATATTGGATGGTTTAGGGTAAGTCTTTTTATTCAACAAAGTTGTATTTTCAATAAAGTACCAATTCACCTAATATCAAAACTTCAATCACTAAGATTGCAATAGTTAAATGAAGAAATCGCAAGTGGGTTGGGGTTTTTAAAATTTAGGAGTTTAGAATGATATAGTCATTGCAAAACATAGAAAAAGGTGATTGGATTAAACGAAATAAAAATGAGCACATGACCAGCACACTGCCACTCCCATGAACAAATCTGTCGAAAAATCATTAAAAGAACGATCATTATAAGTTACAAAACTAAATGCGCAAATAAATGACTAAAATTGTCAATTATAGGATCATAATTACAACGAAATCTTAAATTCTAGGACTAAAATGTATAATTTTTGAGTTACAAAACTATTAATAAGAAAGGATTCAAGTTACATGACAAAAAATGTAATTTCACTCTGATTTAAACATATCTAAACCAACCTTTATTTGGTACGTCCCAAAAAGGTTTTGGGTTAGAGACAATTGCCAAGTGCACAACTATTTAAGATGGGCCTTTTCCAATAAGAACTGTAAGATGTGTACACAAATTGGTATCAAGGCTTAGACCCATTTAAAATAAAATTTACGAAACTTTGGCGGGGATTATATGTGTGAATTTACATGGGCTATTGGGCCGTAATTCTCACGGGACTGCACAGAGACTATATGAACTTTTGGGCAGTCAATGACTCAATGGGTCGGATTTGGAAAATACAAATTTGAATCCGATAAACTTCCTCAATATCCTTACCTAACCCGAATCCCATAAATAATTTGAAAGTCAATAAAAAAAAACAACTTTATCCATTTAACGATTTAAAGAATTGAAGCTTTAAAATCAAGTAATCAATAAAAAAAACTATTTCCTATATAAAAAATATAATTTAATAAGACACAAAATTATTTTAAAATATTTATAAAACTATACATTATTTTGTTAAAAAAATTACTATGAAAATTAACAAAATATTGTATTATTAATTATAATAGTTTATATATTGCATTTTATTTAATTTATTTACTAACATTATATATAAGGTTATTAATATAGTAAAAAATATCATTAAAGTTCGAATTCTAATTTTTAACAGTTCGGATCGTTTGATTCCATCTCTTATCCATATATTTATATTTAATTACAGCTATTCATAATCAAATCTAATCTATTGGATATTTTTATTGGTTGAATGTATTAAAATTTGGATCCGTTCAGATTAAAACCAACCCCATTAACAATCCCAATTATTATAAATGGAGTCTTTTTTTCCCCCAAAATATTACCCCAGCTTAAAATAATTCCCAAACTAAACTATTACTCCTTCAAAAATATTTCCTATATTATTACTCATCTTGCCACATATATTGCCTATAGGCAAAAAATTATTAGTTGGATATTTTTTCCCCTTTTCTCCTACTTTATGATTATTTGCTAGTTGTAATTTTTTTTTCTCTTTTTCCACACCATCTATTTTATCAAACTTTCATATATTTTTTCTTCACACCAATTTCTAAATCAAGCAGCATATTATTTTAAAATTTTACTTATTTTTTTCACCGTTAATCTAGACTTTGTACAATAGTAAGGTGAGAACCAATGATTTTTTTTAATTTATATGGAGAATTAAATAAGACATTATAATTTATTATTCTCCTTCATTTTGCAAACTTTTATAATTCTAATTTAACTACATGAATCTAGTTAGTATTGTCTATTATGAAATTAAATTTTATTTCTTAGTATTTTATTTTGAAAAGAGAATTATTGTTAAAGATTCAATGTGGTGCAATAATATTTATTATAATTGTTTTAATTTATCAATAATGATTGATTTAGTTTTTGTTTCTTCTCTGTTCATAAATCATTAAATTTATCGCTCTAGTTTTTTTTTCAATTTTTTATTGGAGAAATCTGAAATCAACACTTTTTGTACTACAACAATAGACATGCTTAGATACGATACAATTAATTAATAATACCTCATTGTCTAAAAAAAAATTGTAAACCTCTTATTATAATTTTATGATTATTCGAATGCTTGATGTTTAAACTAAATGTTATGAATATATTAATATTTAAAAATAAAATAGATAAATTAAAATAAAAAAAATAAAAAAATAGTAACTATAACTTAGAAAGACATAAAATATAAATTGGATTCTCGTATGATTATAAAGTAGAAGGAAAAACAAAAATCTAACTAGTGAATTTTATCCAATATGGTAATATATGCGTTAATAAGAGAAATAATATAAAAAATATTTTTGAGGGAGTAATATTATGAGAATTATTTATGGGTGGAGTAGTATTTTATGGAAAACAAAAATCATATAAATGCCAAAAATCATAACGGCAATGAAATTTATAATCGCGCAGATTATATAAATGTTAGGTAGGACTAATCTACGGCCGAGGATTTTTCTGTAAAGACAGCACTTAATAGTCAGCAGATTCGACGGCGGATATCGCGACACATTTCCTAGCTCCATTTACTTCCCCAACGGTCTAATCGTCAACCAATCACGACCTTCCGATCTACTCGCTGGATATTTATATACACGTTATCTTTCCAGAAGTCTCGTTATAAACCCCAAACTCAAGAAGAAATTTGAAAAAAAAATAAAAAAATCAGCGTTTATCGTGGTTCAGCGATAATTGGATCTGTTTCAATGGCTGAGAAGTCATTCAAGTACGTGATCCTCGGCGGAGGCGTTGCTGCCGTGAGTATTGTTTTTTTTTATCGATTTAATCTCATTTTTCACTGTTTTTGAGTTAAAATTTTGTTTATTTTTTGGTTTGTTTTTTGTACTGTTATTCTGGTTAGTTGATGATTTTGTTGTCGTAGTTTCTGGTTAATTTCTCAATTTTTCTGATGATGAAGGCTAGTGTGTGTTTGTGTGTTTTGATTTCAAGTGAAAAGGAGAAGAAGTGCTGTGTGAACTCTACTGATTAGTGTTATTATGATATTATCTGCTCGATTAAGTGTTTCACTATTTCTCTTGTCAATTTTTTTTTTTTTTTTTTGTGTTTAGTTAGTTGTAAAGTGATAGTTATCTGAATCTATAATCTGGTTTATAGCACTAGATTGAAACGAGTTTCTATAGAATTTGTATACAAATGGTTTTTCTAATTTTATGTTTCTATACCAATATGATGGATTTAGTCCAGGACCTTTGGCCTAATGACCATGTACCCCGTCTTTAAAGTTGCGGGGAGCGTAACGTCAGGGTTTGAATCATGACAGTGTGGGTGTTTGAGTGATGTATGTGCGTATTATATGTACAAGAAATTAAAGAAACACTTTATTGCTTCAAGAAGTCAATGTCTACCGTCCATTGTAACTTGCGGTAATAAATCCATCATATTCCCCATTGTATTTGTTTAGCTTCAGATGAAAATTTTGAGGCATGTGAAAATACGTTTGTAAATCATGTTGTTGCATATACAATGTTATCTCAGCAATATGAGTTGAAACAAAAATCATGTGAAGTTGATTTCGTGTAGAGCTAATGAAGCAGTTGTGGCATCATGGTCACTGATTTGAAATTCTTCTTATGCTTTCAGGGATATGCTGCCAGGGAATTTGCCAAGCAGGGAGTTAAACCTGGTGAATTGGCGATTATTTCCAAAGAGGCGGTATGCATTCGAAGCCTATTTACCATGAATTTTTATAATTCTTTGACAAGCGTTGATTAGTTAAGCTGTTGCTAAAGTGATTTTACCCTTGGAAATGAGCAGGACAAAATATTCTATTAAACGGTTTTGAAGAAGTTAAACCATATGGTTAATACATTGTTTTCTGTTTTTGTGCATTGCAAAGCAAATCAATTGGATATTAAGTTCTCTTCATTAATAGTTGTCTATTCCTCAGTCTAATTTGCTTTTCTATGTATTCTGAAAGTTCTTCTTAGCCATGTGATGTAGCTATATGAACATTTGTCTAAATCTGTTTGACTAGTTTAAATGAATTACATATTTTGACAGGAGAAATACTGGTGTTTCAGTTTTAGTTGTGCTAGTACTTTGTTTGTCTGTTTTAATACTTCTATTTGGATCCTTCACCAAGATAGAGATGCACTCACCTACTCTTAGCTTAAATGAATCTCTCTAGAATCTTTCACTCACACTGTTGGGTTCTTCTTCCTGGAACCAAAATGTATATTTTATATGTCAATCTCCAATAGTCCGCTTAATCATGCTTTCAGGTGGCTCCTTATGAACGTCCAGCACTCAGTAAGGCATACCTATTTCCTGAGGGTAAGTTGGTTTACATTTAGTTTGTTAGTTAAGGATAAATTGACTCTGAATCCTTGCAAAACTGTTGTTCTTTAGATGATAGATTGTAGACACTATCTTGGGCGAGGGCCATTCATATAAAGAGAATGAAATATTTAGTTTGTTAGTTATAGATAAATTGACTCTGTGTCCTTGCAAAACTGTTTTTTTTTAGTTGGTAGATTGTAGACACTCTCTTGAGCGAGGGCCATTCATATAAAGAGAATGAAGTATTGTATTCTTGGGACGCCTATAATATATAATAAAGATGGGAAACTTATATTTTATTTTTATATTTCTGGAATAAGCTTCAATGATATATGAGTTCTCCTGCCTTGGTTTCTTAAAATTTCAGGTGTGTCCATATTAAAACAAATACTGTATCAATTTCCTTTTTTCAAGAGAAACTCTTTGTTACGTCATGTTTAAGATTTTATTTATATTGCATCAATCTACAGCTGGTTTACATCCAGCCTCAGAATCTATTGGTCTCTGAGAAAGCTGTTTTTACATAACATTATCAATTTTCTCTAGGAACTGCAAGACTTCCAGGTTTTCATGTGTGTGTTGGAAGTGGTGGGGAGAGGCTCCTTCCTGAGTGGTACACAGAGAAAGGTAATCTCCTCCTCTTAATTTTATATCAGCCCAGTTACCTGTCCTGTTGGTCATCTTTGGGGTGAAGGCACGTGTCAGTGGGACTCTTCCAATTATCTGCATTATAAGACTTCGCAAAACATTCCTCACATAAGTTTATCTTGATGAATTGCAGGGATATCTTTGATACTTAGCACAGAAATTGTCAAAGCTGATCTTGCTTCAAAGACACTTACCAGTGCAGCTGGTGAAACATTCAAATATCAGACATTGATTATAGCAACTGGTTCTACTGTAAGTTTATTTCTCTTAGAAGTTATTATGTTTTTTCATCTTTTGTGCTGTTGGCACCTATTTCTGAGCATGTGTATTATTTTGGTCAGGTTATTAGATTGTCAGACTTTGGTGTACAAGGGGCTGATGCTAAAAACATCTTTTACTTAAGAGAAATTGATGAAGCTGATAAACTTGTAGAAGCAATCAAGGCAAAGAAAAATGGAAAGGCTGTGGTTGTCGGTGGAGGATACATAGGACTGGAGCTAAGTGCAGCTTTGAGAATCAATAACATTGAAGTCACGATGGTTTTCCCAGAACCTTGGTGCAGTAAGTAATACCTATTTTCTGTTTTTTTTTTGTCCATTTCCCAAGTTTTTTCAGAAACTTGAATTTATGTTTGACGTGAAATGAACTATGATTTTGTACGGGCTGAAGTCTTTTGATATACCTTAAATTTGTGCCTTGAAGTACTGTGGCTGCCATTGGCTCTCTTACATGTATGATCTTGTAGTGCCTAGGCTATTCACTGCTGGCATAGCTGCCTTCTATGAAGGTTACTATGACAAAAAGGGAATCAATATCATCAAAGGCACAGTAGCTGTTGGATTTGGCACCAATGGTAATGGGGAGGTGAGTTCTCAAGTTTACAAATTCCAATCGTTGATTAATTTTGCCTTGACAAATTTTATGTTACATGAGATGCTTGCTTTTCATCTCTTTCAGGTGACAGATGTAAAACTTAAGGATGGTAGGGTACTAGAAGCAGACATTGTTGTTGTTGGTGTAGGTGCAAGGCCACTTACAACTTTATTTAAGGGCCAGGTTGAAGAAGTTATGGGTGGCATCAAGGTGTGCAAACTAACTTCATTTGCTTCTCATTGCTTTCATTGACATCACGTTTACGACATATCACATATGCCTACCCCTCTTATTACTAGTTTGATGAGGTTGAGGCAAAACAATGATAATGGAAACCTGCATACAGCAACAAAAAATTCCAAGCAGCTTACAAAAGTAAGAATAAAAATAGAAAGAATTTGTCTAGTGTGGAAATTTTCAGTCTTACAGACCATCTTTCTTATACTTACTGGAGATTGCAATGAAATTTTCTCCTTATGAGTGCAGTTTCTGCCTTGTGAGCTACTTGTTTAATGGGAATGGTTTCTTCACTTACGGTCATAAGAAAATATTGTGTCAAAACAACTCTCTTCTCCTCGCATATCAACCAACAACTATAGGTTTGGTTGCACAAGAGAATGTCTGCTTGCTCAGTTTATAGTTATCATGCCTGTACGACGTTATTCTACATCATGCTCTAAAAATCCTGAGATGAATTTTGACACACTCGGTGCATTTTGTTTGCAGACAGATGGTTTCTTCAAAACAAATGTTCCTGATGTGTACGCTGTGGGTGATGTTGCTACATTCCCCATGAAGTTGTACAATGATACGAGAAGAGTTGAACATGTTGACCATGCTCGCAAATCTGCTGAACAGGCTGTAAAGGTATGCAATGTTTTCATGTGGTTAAGCATAGATTGAAAATCAGCCGAGCTATTTGCATTGACTCGGATGTACTTACATTTCGTATATCTATAACATCAAATTATACCAAACTTATAACTAGTTTGTGCTTCTAATTATAAAGGTTGTAAAAAGTGGCCTTTCTATGCAAGCTTCCACTCTATGCTCACCTGTTTCTTTAAGACATTTTATTGTTATATTGGGGATAGCCAACGCCTGTAGTATATTTATGCAGGCAATATTCGCAAGCCAACAAGGACAATTTATTCCTGAATACGACTACCTTCCATACTTCTATTCCCGCGCCTTCGACCTGTCATGGCAGTTCTATGGTGACAATGTGGGCGACGCTGTGCTCTTCGGAGACAGCAGCCTGACATCTCCAGTGCACAAGTTTGGAACATACTGGATCAAAGACGGGAAGGTTGTTGGCGCATTTTTAGAGAGTGGTACGCCTGATGAGAACAAGGCGATCGCCAAAGTTGCGAGGGTCCAGCCTCCGGCGGGCAGCTTGGATGAGCTTGCCTCGGAGGGGCTCGCCTTTGCCAGCAAAATTTGAACTGCTCTTAGCAGAAAGGTTAGGGGCTGTCTGTTAGTGTGTGTCATGAAGTTGGTTTCCTTACAAACCATGAGTTGTATGCTGTCTATGTTCAATATCACAGTACTTCACTGTATTACGTTATTATATTTTTATTATTCGATAATTTTACGATATAATAAAGAGTTAAGACTATACGAAAATTTACCTAGGTTTACTGGTGGGTTTGGAAGTGGAATTAAGTTACTAATGATTTTAAGACGTGTATCCTGGGAAAACTCTTGAATTGATTGGTTGTTGGGCTGGTCATGCATTCGGTGATCAAGATCACACCATGTTATTTGCCGACATTTTTAGCGTAGTACACATAAAAAAAATGATGTTATTTTGATCGTAAGGTGCAATTTTTCTATTTTTTTTATTTTTTTGGATAATTGATCGTAAGGCGCAACTAAACATAGGACCGATAATAAAATAAAGCAAGATGCGATTGAACAGCGACGTTAAAACGGTAAAACAGGTAAAATATTAAAATGAGGCATGCATGGCTTTGACTTTGGGGCTTTAGTATTTATTTTGGCTATTTTAATTTTTGTCATTTTTCACATCACTTCGGTTTTTTGTGTTTTTTTGTTTTTGGTGTGGATCCCAACTGAGGACGAAATCGAAAATGACTGATGTGATGGACCGATGACTTTACAACCGAAAAAGTGGCTCCTAACCAATCTGTCAGCTATTACAGAATTTCCTAATCAAATCGATCATCTCAATCCTTGTCTTAATCAAAATGTGGCCTCTTAATTTAATCTTAAATCTTAATCTAGACTCTAGATTTCTGGTCTGAATGAAGTAAAATCTTGAAAAACGATAATGAAGTAAATGGCATGCATAGATAATATAATGTTTAGGCCATGTGAGTCACGTGATGTCTTCAATCTCTATGTCTCGAGTCAAACAAATATATTGAAATTAACACACTACACACTTCACACTACACACACACCGGAAAATTACAAGTTAGATCAAATTATAGATAGATCACTGTAGATATGAGAAATTATACATATCTCTCTCTACGTTTGTGTTCGGCTAACATCTAAGGAAAATATGATAAAATGGCCACGTTATCCTTGTCGAAATATTACTAAAATAATTTCACGATTTTGGTTAAATGTAAAATAACAAGTTCGTCCATTTCATTGATAACAATTTTCAATTTCAATAAAAGTATTATTATCTTCAAAAAACAATTGAATTTTTGAGAAAAGGGTAAATTTGAATTTTTTGCTTGCATAAAGCAAATCACAATATATTAGTAACTGGAATGCTCTACGTGTTAGCCTGACCAAAATTTCAAGAGAAGTATGTATAAATTTTCATACGTAAGGGGATCTATTTATAATTTGACAAAAACTTAGGGGATGTAAGTGTAATTTTCCCCCACACTTAAAATCCTAGTACAGCTGTATTGGTTATCTAAAAAAAAAAAAAAAACATCACTATCCGCCAGCGTCCAGTGTGGTCCGTGTGAATGGTGGTTAGACCAAGACATATCAAAAATTTTAAAGTAGAGGACAAAATTTAACTGCCATTATTATTATTATTATTAAATGCTGACCTATTACTCTAGGTGTAATTAGCAAGCATCATACATTAAAACTTCACAGCTTGGGGTTTCTTCGAAATTTTTATTCTAAACACCTAATTTGAATCCTACATATATATACGATTCAAATTGCATTATATCATTAATTTATTAATTAAAAAAAAAAACTACATACAAAATATCACATGATACCAACCATTTGGTCCAACACATTTGGTTGCTTTGTGCTAGAATTTGGGAGGATCATGTTTGTGCGTGTTTATTGTAAGGTTAATTCAATGATAGATTTTTTGGCCAAGTATGCTTTTCATCAAGCTGCTTCTTTGATATGGCATGAGAGGGCTCTCTTCAAAAATTCTCCCGTTTTTATTTGGTAATATTGTGGGAGTTGCTCTTCCTTGAGTGAGTGTAATTTAGTTTTTGTTTATTGGTTTGTTTCTTGACAAATAAAAAAAGGTTCCTAATTTTTTTAGTACATTTCATTATCAATAACTCATTTGTCACAAGTCAATTTATTATAACATTTATTAACGTAGAAAGCAAATTATTACATAGGGGTGTAAACGGATCGGATATGTTGTCTCCATATTCATATTCATTTAATTTTATTGGATATCGATACTGATATAGATATTGACGATATCTAAAATCAATATTTGTATCTGTATCCGCCGGATATCTGATGAATATTAGATATATTCAAATTGGGTTGTAATTTTTAAATTTAAAAATTATAAATATTTGAATATACGAATCTGATAATGAATATTCAAGTATATTATTCAATTGTAAATAATTGATATTCAATTGTAATTAATTGATTATTGGAATTTGTGTATACAATTTAGTCATATATTTTATATATAATCGACTTATTTACAATATATATATATATATATATATATATATATGCATATACATACACATAGTTATCATGCTTTTTTATTAGTGACACCTAAAGTTCATATATATATATATATTTATAATATCTTTGTAAGTTATAAAAATAGGATATTCATTAAAAAAATTCATGTGTTTTATTCGAATAAATAATTTATTATTTATCATTCACATAATATGAACTATTTATTTTTTATTTCTATATATCTTATAATACATGAAATATAACGCATATGATTATTAAAAATATAAAAGTTTAAAACTATTAACAACTAATGAATTTTACAAATTCTATCATCAAACATCAATTAATTTTAAAAAATGAAATATTATTAAAAGCACATAAAAATTTTTAGTATACATATAAGTTATTTTTTTTTTGAAAATTATTTATTGGATATAATTAATGAATAAAACTAAATTACAAATAATTGAATATACAAACAAGCACGTATTCGGAGCAGATAATAAACGGACCGAATATCTAATTATTATATCTGTATCTATTTATAATCGAATACAACTAATATCCTCTTTAAACAAATATGTATATTTTGTCCTATAAACTAATACGGATACGAACAGTATTCGAATTTTCGATTATCCATTTACAATCTTACTATTACATTACAATAAATTAAATAAACTATTATCAAAATAAAAACAAAATAAACTACTTTAAAATAGAATCAAAGACCTATATATTTTGATAGAAAACTGACTCCAAAACCTCACAATTTTAAAGCTTATATTCGCCAATTGAACTAGGCCTAAGTAAGCCAGGGTCAAATTATTGGCTGTTATTTTATAAATAAATTCAAAATTTTCAGATATTTTCTTTTCTTTCAAGTCTTAAAACGAGGTTAAGTTTAATTCGGCATTAAAAGAAACCTAATAGCTGTGAGCTGTAAAATAATTTAAACAAAAATAAAGAATTGTCAAGTAGGTAACCGGGAAACCTCACACTTATAGACCAAATCTTCTCTAATTGCTCTCTGCCAACTCCTCTCTCTCTCTCTCCCCACGTAAAACTCAGTAAGTCTCCTCGGAGTCCTCCGGAATCTTGACTCGCTAGGTCTCTAATGGAGGTCGAGGCTCTCAACTCCACCAATTTTCCCAAATCTTTTTCCTTCATAAACCACTCGGACTTTCGGGTATCTGAAATGTTCGGATCCTCAGAGGAGGCTCCGGAACTCCACAGAATGGTGACGAACGGAGTTGAGTCGGAGTCCACCGGAGCTCCGGAAAGAGCGGCGGATGCTCCGTCCGGATGTCCGTTGAGTGCGGCGATGAAAGTTCAGAAGGTTTACCGGAGCTACCGTACCCGGCGCATGTTAGCTGACTCCGCTGTGGTTGTTGAGCTCTGGTACCTTATTTATTTATTGTTTGATTTGCATCACAACGTGATGAGCTTTGATTGATTTATTTATTTTTCCTATTTACGCTCGTGGAAAATTTGTTCACTAGAATTTCCCCGGTGTGTAATTATTTCTTCTTCATCTTTTGATTATTACTCTGTTTATCTCTTGTTTTGGTAATTGTTTGTGATGATTTTTGATTTGGTGGTGAAAATCGAAGGTGGCAAGCGCTTGATTTCGCACAATTGAATCACAGTACCATCTCGTTTTTCAACTTGTTGAAGCCAGAGACGGCAGTGTCCCGGTGGAATCGTGTCAGTTTGAATGCTTCCAAGGTAAACCCAGAAGAAACGTTTGTAGTTTTTCTCCAGAGAAACTTCTGATCGTCAAACAAGCTAAGTATAACCTTAGAAAAAAAAAGGCAGAAAAAGGAAGAAGAATAAATACCCAATTAAGTTTGAAACTGTATTTGGTTTGGTAAAATAATATGTGGACAGGTGGGAAAGGGCTTGTCTCTAGATGCCAAGGCACAAAAGTTGGCTTTTCAGCATTGGATTGAAGCTGTGAGTGACGACTTTTTATCTTCTCTCTTTTTGTACTTTTGTTCTTTTTGTCCTTATTTATTAGTTTGAAAAAATGGGCATTTGTATGGTGATGTTTTCTTGAAGTTTGTTTTGATTGCTGCGCATGTGAACCAGATTGATCCGAGGCACCGCTATGGACACAACTTACATCTCTACTTTGATGAGTGGCGTAAAACTAATTCTGGTCAGCCCTTCTTCCACTGGTGAGAAACATCTGAACCATTTTTTGATACCCACATATTTGGTTCTCTGATGTTCTTGTTTTGTGCTTGAAGCAATTTCAATGGTTAATCTTTTATCTTATACGGTCAAATTAACATGATAGCTGTGTGGAATCATTCTCAAGATTTGAATAAAAATGGAGTGATATGATTATGCTGTTTATTGGGACGAGATAGAGTACCAGGTCCATGTAGAAAGTTGCTTGGTGGACGATTTTTTGGAAAATTTTTAGCTCTACTGAAAGAAAGATACGGTGATCATAGTATTCATTTGTAGCAGTACGTCGATCCTGGAATTGTTATATCCATAGAGTCGGGACTTGTGAGGGCCTTTTTGTAGTGTTTTGATATCGCAATCTATTAACTATAATGTAAAGCCAAAAAACCTGTTGAGAGTTGAGACCTGGGGATTATTGCTGCACAGGTTGGATCTTGGAGATGGAAAAGAGGTTGATCTTAAAGAATGCCCAAGATCAAAGCTTTGCTTACAGTGTATCAAGTATCTTGGACCAGTATGTTATCAAAGTTTCATTACGCTGTGCACTTTCTTCTCTGTGTTTCTGGCTCATTCCTGTGTATGGGATTGTTTCACAGTGCCATTAACTTTGCCATGTTTTCTCTGTTCAGCAAGAGAGAGAGCATTATGAACTCTTGGTTGCTGATGGGAAATTATTGCACAAGCTAACTGGAAAACCTCTTGATACAAAACAAGGATCGTGGGGATCTAAATGGATCTTTGTCATGAGCACCTCTAAGAGACTCTATACTGGAGAGGTAACAACGTCTAGTTGATTTTGTAGAAGTATTTGTCTGTTGTTTCTTTTTATCAGCCCTTTATCTTAGTAACTTGTGACATCTGCACGGTGATTACCTCCAGAAAAGGAAAGGATTGTTCCACCATTCTAGCTTTCTTGCTGGAGGTGCTACTTTGGCTGCTGGAAGACTCGTGGCAGAAGATGGAGTACTTAAGGTACTGCCTGGGAGATTGTCAATACTTAATTGTTGCCTATTAAATCTTCACTCCATAAAAATGTCCTTACTGTGCCAGAGAGTCTCCTCCAACCTAAATGCAATATATGGCTCTGACAGGGTTCTGTGAATTCATTTTTCTATTATCATACATGTTTATCTACCTTTTTATATACAACAAGTGTGTGTTGTATCAAAAACTGGATTTCGCGCAGGTGAACATTTTGAGTGCTATTTTATCTTTCGAATAAATTCCCATATCATTTTCAACTTAATGTTTCTCGATCTATTTTCTTCAGAGCATCTCACCTTACAGCGGACACTATAAGCCAACTGATGATAGCCTTGACACTTTCTTATCATTTCTCAAGGAAAATGGTGTCAACCTGGATGAAGTGGAGGTATGTCAATGCAGTCTCAGTTAGCTAACTATTCATGTGATGATTTTAGTATTTCACCTAATAGTGCCATCACCTGTCATAATTTATCAGATACGAAAGGCAAATGAAGTTTACGACTATGAAAATGGAAAATCGGCTGAAGATGATGGGCCTATTAATGAACCATCAACATCAGATTGTGCACCATTCAATCCTCTCAATGAAGAGGACTCGTCCTCTTCAAAAACAACCGAAATTTCTCGCCCTGAAACTAAAATCAAGTACAAGAGGACACTATCGGGCGGCCTTCAGAGTCCTAAAGCAGATGTGCCAGAGTCACAAATGCTGCAGAGGATCAATTCCAAGAAGGCTGCAAAGTCGTATCAATTAGGCCATCAACTCTCTGTGAAATGGTCTACCGGAGCCGGACCCAGAATTGGTTGTGTTGCCGACTACCCGGTAGGGTTGAGGTTGCAGGCATTGGAACTCACTAAGCTCTCTCCAAGAACATGTTCTTCTGCTTGTCCATCAGATCTCACTAATGATGGCGTAACAAGGTCTTAGTTATAAACTTGTATGTGCTATTGTTTGGGCGTTTTGGTACATGAAAAAAGTGTATCAAAACAGAGTAAAGTACTATGTTTTGAAACAAGTTGTATTTTCTTAAAAGTTGGTCGCTATTCTTTAGTTTTTCTCTGGCCCTCAATTCTCACTTGTTGAAGCAATTCTTATTATCACAAACCTAAGTACCAGTAAAATAGATAATGCGAGTTTTTGTAATTGTTTTCGTTTTAACCAATCATCATATTAATATTTTTAAGCTAAGAAAAAAACCATTATATAGATCATTTCCATTTATCAACTACTAAAAGTTACTGTACAATAAACTATAACCCCTTCCCCCTATGCCTAATAACACGCAATCTTGTCGATTTTGTCGGCATTTTTACTTGAGTAGATGAAATTATCCTTCAATATATTTTTAAAAGGTATTTTCTTGTCTTTCTTTAATTATTTGTTTATTCCTTTTCCTTTTTTAGAAGGCATTTTACTCATAGACTAATAACAATAATGGTCTGATTCTAATTCATACAAACTATTGATCTATTGTGGTGAGATGTCAAATTTCTTAAACAATTTTTGAAGTTGTGAATAAAATAATTGAATTGAGACGAACAATCTCTACAGTACTCAAGTCGAATTAATTAATTAATTAATTAATAAATTAGCATTCAATGGCTAAAAAAGAAAAAAATGGAAATCATAACTTGATTGTCGTAAAAGCCTCCCCGTGTTTCAAAAACTTTTCATTCACATTCGAGAAAATCCAAGTGGTCCCATATGTTTGTGCAAAGTGTCGGAACAAGGACATAAGGTATGGGGATAAATATCAATATTTGAAGGCTCTTTAGTATAGTTGTGACGGAGTAAAACGCATTGCTCTGTGCAGTCAAGGCCAGAATCTTGATTTTCGCATTTGTCATCATCAGAGATTGTCACTGCAACGAGCTTCTAAGTGGGCCAGAACTCTGATTGTCACATAAAACTCTTTGCTTGCACTTGTCGCCGGCGGTGAAGCTAGGGGTGGAGGGTTTAAATTGAATTAAATTTTACATATAATTTTTATTGAATTATATTATTCGAATAGTATAAATATCTTTAATATTTTATAAAATTTTGATATTCGTGCTTCAAAATTAAAATTTCTGACTTTCTCCCTAATTGTTTATGGTATTGTAGTTCAATAGCTTGAATATCAAAAGCATCAAATTGATAGCAAATACAATTGTTTTAGTGGGAGGAGGAGTTAGATCTTTTAAGTAATATATGAGGTTCGAATTTTAAAATTGAGAATTGAATAATTGAATTCGAAAGATTGCTTCTATATTGGGCCTCTAAAGTATTCGGATTTCAGGCTACTTGGCCATCGATCGGATACCAGATGATTGAAAAAAAAGCATCATAGTGACGCATAAATATTAAATAGACAAAACAGGAAAAGGTTAAAGAAAATTCCCCAGAAAATCACCGCCGGCCACACTTCAAAATATATCGTACTTAACATGTGTCGGACACAATACTGACACACCATGCTTATCAAGTTAAAATAAAAGTAAAAATAATTGGGACTCTAATTGATGTGTCTGATAATTACAATAGTGTGTCAATAAATCCAAAAATTAATTAAAGTTAAATTATTTTAAAACTATTTGGAAAAATAGAACTATTTCATTCAAAATCATTTCTTTTTATACATGTCATAAAAAATCATTGGTTTTTCCCCCCGATTAAATGGTTAAATTCACAAGTCATACTAACAAAATTTCAACACACCACTCACCATAAAATTTTATTTTATTTATATTCATATTGATATACATTTAATATATCACTAACTAATATTTATACAATGAATAGAGTCCAATTGATGAGGTGTTTTTTTTTCACAAGAAAAGCACTTATTTATTTTTTTTTATAAATATTTCATTGGTCTTTTTTTTTTTTTTAATTTAGACTTGAAGAAACTCATTTCTTGATGGTGGTTGCAGGAAGATTTTTTTTTTCGGGAGATCTTTAGTAATTTTTTTTTGGAGATTTTTATTAATATATTTTATAGAAAGATCTTAAATTTTGGGAAGGTATTTTTAAATTTTAAAATAAAAAAATTAATTTATAAATATATCAGACTACTTAACCCTAATTATAAGCCTCTCCGAATCCTTTTGTATTGAAATCAAATGTAGTCCTAAAAGTTTGCAAAACTTTTACTTGACTTGTGTTATTCCACATACTAGTATCGATTATCCACGTGTCAGGCCGCTGCAACAGTCCTACTGCAACGTGCAGCTAGGCGCACAAATGTGGCACCACATCTATGCTACGTGGCCGTTCCAGCACACGGAGAACACTTGTTACCACGAATGGCATAGACACGTGTCGACTTCTGGCAACTCGGTGACTCCAAAAGCCTTTGTCTCCAACTTATTTTGGGAAAATTTTGGAGCTAATTCGATTAAATTAGTATTAATTATATCACAAATATTTTATTTTTATTTTATAAAAAATTCGAAAGAATGGTCAATTATTTAAAAAATATAATATATTTATTATATAATTTATCGGACGGTCAAATTAGATCCGAATTAAAAATTTCCCTTCTTTCGACCGTATTGTTGTTGTTTATTTATATCCAACGAGGGGATCAAGATAAGAACAGGCGGCTACCAAATGCAATCCAGGGGACTGTGTAAGGCGGGGGCGCGTGCGGCGGAGGAAGATGATCGATTGGTGACTTTTGAGATAGAGGCAGCGGAAGCTCTGGCCGGATTGTCCCGCACCTCCGCCGTGCGCGGCGATGCTGCGGTGGAAAGGCCCGGTGAAGCACCCGTGAAAGACCCGATGGTCACTTCCTCCTGCCGGCGCCGCCAGTCTCAGGTTTTTGAGTACTTCCCTAATTGCATAAATTGTCGTCGCCATCTTTCCATGTTTCGCGTGCAAAAAGAATTTTTAAAGGGTGGGGATTTTCAAACATATTGATCCTATTTTCAAGCGTGAGAGGTGGTTCGTAATTGCTACTTGAATTTGTGTTCTGGTTGTGGTTTTATTGCATTGGCTAGCTTGAAAGTTACCAGTCAGTTAGTTTGTCTTCCAAGTGTTTGATTATCTTTTCCAGTCAAGATTGAAGAAAAAATAGTGTTTTTTTTGTCTACCTTAACACTTGGCCTTGAATTTGCTGTAGAATTACAGAGTTTGATGCCGAAAGATTCGTGGAAATTGTATTTAGTTTGGTAGTTGCCTCGGCAGTCGCTTAAAAGAAGACAGGAGCATCACACACACACATACACACACAACACACACATATATGTCTAAAGCAAGAGAATAATCTTTGAACAGGAATGTCTCTTTGTTTCTCTAATAAAGCTTTGTGTTATTATAACTTGTAAATGAGAAAAAATCAACTTTCTTAGGAATTCTCAAAATGTTGAATTAATTATACTTGCAAAAAATTGGAGCTTATGCCCAAACACGATCTTGGAGTCGAACAAGTAAACGTATGGGTTTTTCAGAGTTTTACAGTCCTTCCGAATTCAAGAAATAGTAATTAATTCCTCAAGCCATCTCTGTAGTTAATTATATACAAGTCCGTGTGCTATTATATGCATGGTTCTCCGTAATGGTCGGGGAACGGTGGTCGTTTACGGAACACCGGCCACTGTTTCAGTTCTGTTGCAACGTCGCGGAACGGTAACGGCCGTTCGGATGTTTTAAAATTTATTATATATAGAAAAATTTAAAGAAATTCTAAAAAATATTAGAGTTATGTATACAATATAATGATTAAAAAAATGATAAATACAAATCATATTAATTTTTAATACACATAGAAAGAGAGAAAAAAAAGGACAAAATAAAAGATACACAAAATTTTGTTTCCAAAAAAAGAAAAAAATACATAAATTTGAGGCCTATCTTGGTTTATTACTAAACCACAATAACTTGAAAATTTCAGATTCATGTGAATTTTTTCTTGGGCCATATTTTAATTAAAATTAAATTATGTGGGCTCAATTTATGTTAACATGAGCCCAAACCCACTAATTAGGACTACAGTGTGTCTTCTTCGTGTGTCTGTCTCCTTCACCGCCCCCAAAACCGCTCTTCTCCGTCTTTGTTTTCATCCTCTTCGCCGCCCATCATAGCCGTTTCCATTCTGTCCGCGTTCCGATAACATAAAAAAGCCCGTTAAATTGCAGAAACGGTCGCTGGAACGCCGCTTCAGTCGATCGCCGTTACAAACTGGAACACCGGAATGGCGGCCTCCGTTCCGGCCGTTAAAGCGGCGTTCCGGCGAACCATTATACGTGTTCTTTAGGATCAAGTCAGTTGTAGCCTGCAGGGCTGGCCAAACTTGAAGTAATTAAATCACAGATACAAGACATTTACAGGTTTTTCCTGTTTGATTATCTCCATGATTTGTATACTGCTTGTGAGCTTCGTTGCGCTTAGAATACACGTTGAGGATGAAATTTTGTTCCAAGTAACGCCACAACCTTTGCTCGGCGTGAATGCATGTTTGTTTTTTACCTCAGGGTCAAGCTGACCAACAATTTTGTGCAAATATATCTACTATGGATAAAACTGCTTTTGAGACTGAGGAAACCGTTAGGATTCTACCCAGTCAATTGTGCAGTACAGATTATCAATCACATTCTGCTAGCAAGCCTAGTCAAATTTTGACAGAGGTACATAAAACTAGGTTCTCTTTATGGGATTATCCGATTATACATTCATTTGTCTGCTTCCTCTGCCACTAAGGCCGAGAAGGAAGCGCGAAGGCTTCGTCGTGTCTTATCAAACAGAGAATCAGCCAGGCAAACAATTCGCCGCAGACAGGTAATAATGAAATAATATCAACAACAACAACTTCAACCTCTGGAACTTCAGTATGATCTGATATTGTTGAATATGGTCCTAGCGATTGATTTATCTTTTTCATTTTATTCCTCACCAGGCGATGCACCAGGAGCTGACCAGGAAGGTAGCTCATCTGTTAGAGGAGAACGAAAATTTGAAGAAGGTAGATGCATCTCTTTTCCTACCATTTGGCGGGCTTCAACTTTTATTTTCATTTTTACATAGAAAAATGTACTGAAGTTACTTTCTATTTTGGATGACAATTGACAAACAATGGTGAGAAGGAAAAGGAATGTGCGGTCGAGGAGTATAATTCTATAAAAGGTAGAAATGAATTTCTCAAACTTCGGATTGATGATATAAAGAAGGCTGAGCCAAGAGAAATGGAGGAGGAGCCCATTAAGTCATCCCAGGCAGAGATAGCTACTTCTTCTACTATGAGTACTCCAATTTTTTTATATAACCAGTCTTCTTTAGTTCCTTTCTTCTGGCCCTCAGTTGTGCCATCTTCAAATGTTATCCAGTTGCAATACATGTCTCATTCTGATGTATTGAATTCATCACAATTTCATATACAAGATAATGGGATACCACTTTTACATCAAGGACAAGAGACTTCGTCGGGGTGTAATGGACTGGGAAATCCATGGTTTATATTACCAGTACCTTGTTTACTACCCTTTTTCAGTCGAAGCACTACTCTTAAGTCTCATCCTGATGCTAACAAGGGACGAAACGAGACTCCGTCAAGTCATCAATGCAGTATATCTTCGTCTGCAGACGCGCTCTTTCTTGAAGACAACCATCAGTTATTGTCAAGTTCTAGCATGAAGATGGATGTTTCCAGTTCCGCAAGAACTATGTCTACGAGAAATGTTCATGGAGCAGGATTTGCATTCCCAGCTAATGGTGGTGATTGCTGCACATGGCATCATCCGAAAGCTACTCTCCTCGTCCCTGAAATGTTGAGCTGTATCCAAACGGTAGAGAATGTCGGGCCTGCAAAAAAAGCCCTACAAGATGACATTTGTGATGTTAATGCATCTGAGTGTATTACACGAAGTTCAACGAAGAATAAGATTCAGGAGCCAATCATTCGCGGCCGAGAAAAATCAGAGAATGTCTTCATAGCAACTAATGCCAGGAGGAAAAGGAAAGAATTGATGAAACTAAAGGGTGCCCGTTGCGACAATGCTCGTACTCACAATACGAACTATTGAGTCCCTGTGTGAGGATTCTTGTTTTCCTGTTTATACAGAACCTAAGAGTTCTGGTGAAATGCCAAAAGGTCAATTAGCCTGTAACATATGTATAGTTGTGCATTGAGCAGAATGTTAGAAGCTTGTTCTTGCTGGAGCTTTTCAATTTTTGCTTACTATATTTTTCGGCTGATATCATAGCTTCTGTACTTCTTTGGCACAGTTGCCTCTTTTAAGTTGGAAATGCAGGTATAGTATCTTTGTCTCTGCATATTACCAGCAAGTTATTTCTTGATATTTCAGATACTAAGTTGAATTTTTTATTTTCTTCAAATAATATTCTTTTCTTTGTTTTCCTTTCATCGAGTATACTGGATCAACACATCCCTCTTGTGCCCTCGAGTAAGATGGCATAGAATTGCAATAAATATCCTTGCGCCATTTTCATGCAGCAAATGATTGAGTAGATATCTTTGAAATTGCCACAACAAATAAATCAAACGTTAGTTCACAATGAACTAATAACCTGTTTCAAAGCACACAAAAACAGGGCTTCTAACATTATGCTTCGAGTCACTCCAAAGAAGCGAACCAGACAGGTACCACGAGTACTTGTGTGGGAATTTGCCTCTCACCGTCACTTCAAACGACCTCCTCTGGCCAGGCCTATCGAACGTCAAGATATTCGGCTTGACTGTAACCGAAAGACCCTTCGGCGTCTTGATTTTAGCACGGTACACTGATTTACCAGCCCCGACGCTAGTCACAGTACGATGGAACACTGCAGAGAAGGAGGACTCAGTGTTGTTGACTTGTAAATATATGGAAGGATAGTTGAGGCCATCATGTCCTTTCGGGCGTGGAAGCTTGGAGCAGTTGTAACTCTTGTTGCCTATCAACAGAGCAATGTCCTTGTCGTTGTATCCGTTTTGGCAGAGGAAACTCACGTAGGAGATTGTGTCGATGTCATACACCAGGCCGGGATGCACGGCTGTTCTCGGGTTGAACTGTCCCGACCCAGAGGCTAGCTCAGCTCCGTCTGGCTTTATCTTCAATCTCTTGGCTGAAAAAGTTATGTCGATGTTGGTTAACTACGCAACAAGAAGTGGGAAGAGAAGAGAAGACAAAGCTTACAAGTGGTCATCAGAGCAGACTTGATAGCTGCGGGCGACCACATCGGGTGGAAAGATTTAACATACGCGGCAGCCCCCGAAACATGCGGGCAAGCCATTGATGTTCCGGATTCTAAGTTGAAATTCACCACCCTGTCATCGCCATACTGTCCGGTGAGACTCGCGAATTTTGTGTAACCCGCCAATATGTTAACCCCGGGAGCAGCAATGTCGGGCTATACATTGCAAACTCAATTAGTTACAGAGAATAGAAACGAAACGGGAGAGAGAGAGAGAGAGAAAGAGAGTGAGAGAGAGAGATTTGAAATTCTTGTTACCTTGAGTATGTAAGGTAATAACTGTTGAGGCCCTCTAGACGAAAACGAAGCTATGGCTGGCGCAGTAGCTTTGACAGTTTTTGTTTTGTAGATGACAGCTCGAGCTGATCTGTAATACCAAAAATGCTGGCAATATTAAAACTCAAGTGACTAACTAGGGAAAGGGAAGAAATGCTATTTCCCGGTATCAAAACTTACTTTGTGGTGTTTATGTAGCTATCAATCTTCTGACCATCTTTGGTACTAACATAAGTCCCCGGTGCGATTGTAGGGAATGCCGTGTCCACCATAGCATCGTTGGACATGATCGTACCCAACCCGCTTAGGTCGTCGATCACACTATCCCCACCTACTCCCTGGCAATACACGATCTTCCCTTTTACCTTTGTCTTGCTCAACATCCCGTTATCACAGGCACTGCCAAAAAGCCACAAATTAACTGATCAGATCGATTTTAATACCATATTGAATGACTGTTTCATCTGAAAACTTGTGCTGTAAACAGATTACTGATATGCATTCAAGTACCTGGCATTTCCATATGTATCTCCACTAAAATTTTGTGCAAGAGCACCATTAGTCAAAGGGTAGAACCCCTGCTTAGGCACAAATGTGTTGATTGCAATCCCCTGTCACAATGAAGAGATAGTACACATTTCAAAAAAAGCTCTGTTTAGTTTCGTAATCAAACAATGACTCAGAAAACAAGAGCTCAAAACATACAGAAATCAGGTCTCCATTGCCCAACTTGACATCAGTCTCAAACTTCCTATCCACAGTAGTGGCAGCCACTGTCACAACCCACGGCGCGACATTCTGGACAGTCCCGGAGGTGGGCCCCTCATTCCCGGCCGCACAGACGGTCAAGATTCCTTTCTTCAAGGCGTGAAACGATCCGATGGCCACAGAATCCTCGGTGAAGCGCCGGGACGAGCCCCCTAGAGACACTGATATTATGTCCACTCCATCAGCAATGGCTGCATCAAAGGCTGCCAAAATGTCCACATCCTGGCAGCCTATGCGCCAGCACACCTTATAACTGGCTATCCGAGCCGATGGCACGCCACCACGAGCTGTGCCTTCTGCAATGCCGTATAGACTCGCGCCGTCCACGGATACACCGGCGGCCGTTGAGGCCGTGTGGGTGCCGTGCCCGTCGGTGTCGACCGGAGTAGCCACCACGTCAGAATCGTCATCGATGGCGAGGTCGAAGTATTGTGCACCAATGACCTTGCTATCAATGTTTAACAGGATTGCCAAGAAATATATTGTTATTCTTTGAATCTCTTCATAAATCTATGGCATTAATTAATTAAAATTTTCATGATATAAAAGAGATATTTGTATTTAAAAGCTTTTTTTTTTTATATTTTAAAAGAACGGTATTTCTATAACTGTACATAGTTATAATCAGATTCATGAAATTGATACAAATTTGATTTAAAATCGGCTTTGTTTATGCGCGTACTTGTTGCAGCCCGTGAAATTAGCACCTTTGTCACATTTGCCCTTCCATTTGCTTGGGGGAGGTCCAAATCCCGTGTCATTAAAACTCGGGTTTTCAACCCATACTCCTACATGCAAATTAATTACGCACACAAAATTATATATATATATATATGTATATATTTATTTATGCTTATGTATTATAAGCATAAATTTAATCATTAAGATATTAAGGCAAATTCCAGTGACCTGTATCAAGTAGAGCTAATATGATATTGCTTTCTATCTTCTTATTTCTCCTAACTTTCTCACGCATTCCCACAAAATCCCACGATCTTGTCGTCAGCAGCTTCTGCACCTGGTTTGGAAACACCGAAACAACCCCTTCTCTCTCTGGACAGAGAGAGAAGAATGTAACCAATTTTTGTTAAACTTCATGATTGTACGTTTACATTGTTTTCTTTAAAAAAATACTGAAATAAACTTTGCATGTAATCGTGAGATGTAATAAAAGATGTAATATCGTTATCTATCGCCAAAAACCTGATAATTTTTTCGCTTCATGAGGCAACAGTTTGGCCGCGAAGCCATTGAAGCTCCTCCCATAGCTATATATCTTGGAGCTCCTAGCTATATTTTCACTGAAAAATTACACCATTAACAAATATTAAAATAACATCTTTTTTCTAGACATTAAATTTATTAATTTTATTTTATTTATTTTGTATATAATTAACTCAGTGCTATATATAGATGTTGTAATTACTCTCCAATTGTTTCTGAAAGAAGGTTTTGATGTACATCCATCAAGGATATCGTGCCCTCCTCCGGAAGTTCTCCCATGTAAACAATGTATGTCTGTTTCAATATCATCACCACATGCATACACAAAATTTACTGTTAATTTCTCAAATTTATCTAGTCATCAAATTAAGCAGGGACGAAGTAAGCTCGTAGGCAGGAACGGAGCCTGAATTTTTTTTTTTTGAAGGGGTTGCACATAAATTTGAACTTGATAAAAACTTGTTGGGGGCGATTGTCCCCTTCAACTCCCTGGTTCCGCTCCTACTGATAGGGGCTGTCACTCTACTAAAAGTCTAAAATCTATACATATAAGGCCATATTTCATATGTACGTGTGTGTGTGTATATATATATATTATATTATATGTATATTAAAATCATGAATAAAAATAATAAAAATTGAATATCGCGTGTCAAAATTAAAATGGCTCGATTTTCGATATTTACCTGTCTTTCATTGTCACTAGACGCGGTGGTGAGCCTGGAAATATGAAGGCATAGACTGAAAAATATGAAGAATAGCGGGTAACTCTTTGATAATTCCATGGCAAGCATACTTGATTTGTGTGTATAATTGAGTGTATTTGTGTATAATCTTGGTGTACGTATGTTTTATATATGGTGCTGATTTAGTGTAGCCGAGTGACATATATATGGCAATTAGGCAAAGTATTACCAATTGTAGCAATAAAAGTGAGAATTAATTGGCATGATATAAGGATCGTGCCCTGTCAGGAACAAGAATTGACCACAAAAAATCCTGATTCTAATGCTTTACAACATTCCATATCTATAGCTGCCAATTTCAATTTTACCAAAAATCAGCCTGAATTAGCTGCAAAATAGCAATAACAATAATAAATATATGAATCTTATACGTAAACTAATACAAAGTGGAAAAATTAGAAGTGCTAGAAAATTTAATCGGTCATTCAAATCCGAAAGTCAAAATTAATAAATGCATGCAGCTGTGACATTTGTATCTCGATCATTATACCAAATGTTTGCATAATTAATATTCTACAAAAGAAATTAAAGAATTACCTTTTGTATCGTGGACAAATATATATGTGAAATATCTCAAAAGAATTTACTAATGATAATAGTGATGTAATGATCATATATACTTAACAAACAAGTATGTTGTTTTTAACATTCATTTGGCCACAGTCTAGCAACCGAAAAATGGGCACTTTTTAGCCAAACGACGAACAAAATAAAAATATTGGGTGCTTTCGATTTAAATAAGACTGATGAAGTGCTTGACTATATCTGATGACAGTTAATAGCATTATACTTTACAATATTAATATGGCTAGTGATAGTGCCAGAGAAAACTTCATATTGTTTTAGCAAATTTTGTTTAAATGTCTTTTTTACCTTTAATTGTTAATAGAATAAATCGTACTCAATTACTTCTTAATATGACAAGCATTACTTATGGAATTGGATGGTGAAGGTACAAGAATAAGAGCCTGTTTGGATAGATTTTTTCAGATAAAAAACACTTATTTTTTGAAAAAAAAAGCACTTCAAACAAAACAAATTGTGTTTGGATAGGCTTTTTAAAAAAAGCAGAAGCCAGAAAAAAAGCCAAAAGGGCTTTTTTTAGAAGCCACCTCGGACGAGCTTCAAATAAAAGTACCTTTTAAACACTTTTAACTTCTATATCCAAACGCAAAATTACTTGGCTTAAAAAACACCTCTACCATAAAAAGCACCATTCGAGAAGCACTTTTTTTTTTAAGTCCATCCAAACGGGCCATAAATTTCCTTCTATATTCACTATCTATATATCACCTGTTGGCCATCTATTAAATAATGTTCTTTTGATGTTTATGGTATTCTATAGAATGAAATAGAAAACTAATAAAATAAAATAGTGCTTGGATCAGCTTGGATCCTATATTGCGTAATCGTATTGCATTTTCTATTATATTCATCAATACACACCACGTGTATTGGTGAGCGTGTATTGATAAGCAGTCGAGATAAGAAAAAAGCAAAAACTGATGATATGAAAAATTCTCTTTTCTTATCTCGATCGCTCACCAATACACGTGGCGTGTATTGGTGAGTATAATAGAAGATACAACACGATTATGCAATAGAAGATCCGAATTGTGCCTGGATGTGAAATTGAACATTGAAAAAATTAAAAAGAAAAATATAAAAAATTCTCATAGTCTAAATATGTCTAACATGCATGGTGACATTAAATGGAACAATGAGTTTTATGTGTATATATAAATAACTTAGTATAAAATCAAAATTATAAAAAGTTTCAAAAAAAAATATAGGAGTTAAGGTTTAAAAGTACAAGCAAAATTAATTTCACAGTGTTTCAAAGAAGAAATACGTTCGTAAATTAGGTGAAAGAAAGAATAATTAAAGAAGGAAGAGAAATATATGATTACTTAATTTCACTTTTGAAAATATTAAATGGCAATAATATAGTAGGAATTGAAAAAAAAAGCAATATTGAGGATTAACCAATAAGGACAAAAGAATGACTAACTAAAATTAATTTGAATTGGCGAAAGGGAATCTTGCTCTGGCAGTATCATTATCCTATTATTATTGATGACGTAATGATCCGCAGTCTCATCAGGACAAGCCAACTGGAATCAAGATGCTAAATATGGCAATTCGAGAAAAAGTCAAACTAGTGATAAAAATGTAACTATAGCAATGTGACAATTGCCATCATTTATATGCATTGACAATATTTTTAATTTTGTTATTAATTAAATTTATTGTTATTATTACTAAATGGTTTAAAGGTGATAGTATTTAAAATTTTAAATCATCACTATTTATAATTAGTAACATCCATACAATGATAATTTTGCAAAAAAGAAATTGTCACTTAGAAATTTGTCATAAAATTTTTCTTGTAACTGACTTATCACTAATCGTCAGTGGTGATAACTTAAATGCTATTATTGTCACCATTGATATTGTAAAAATCATTTTTTGTGACGGAACAATATTTGGTGTTGCCAAATATATAAGATTAAGAATAATTTTTACAATTTCACTTATTATGTTGTCACTAATTTGTTTTTTTTTTCTTGTGGTGTGGCACGATAAATTATTATAAGGTTTTCTTTTTCTTGTTTTTTTTTTCTTTTTCAAAAAATATGTGGTCCTTGTCATATCATTCATTATTTTTTTTTTGTGTTCTTTTTTCTTTTTTTTTCTCTCTCTTAATATTCATGGATGGAAATAACAGTGTAAATGAATTGAGTCGAGTCAACTAAAGTATTGTTCAATATTGATTTGAATTTTTTTACGCGTTTGAATCCTTATTTGAGCATTGTTTGATTATTAAACGAGTTGAGCTCAAGCGAATTTTAATCGAACAAACTCGAGTCAAGTTCAAGTCAAGTTTCAAATCTTGTTGAACCAAAAAATGTGTTTGAACTTGATTTATTATGTTTGATGAATTGAGTTCAAATGAACTTTTTATGATCAATTTAGAGTAGAATATTTAATAACTTGACTTACTTTCCAGCCCTAGATTTAGAGTCGAATATCAAATAACTTGACTTACTTTCTAGCCCTTGATGGAAAACCCTGAATGTGATTTCGGCCACTTGGAAATGGATTTGTACACGCTGCTTTGTACAAACTGCTCGACCCTGTATAAAAGTCCAGCTTCTTATCATTAGGGCTGAGCCCAAGAAAGGCTTGAGCTCAATCCTATCACAATCCACATCTTATTTTTTATTCTTTTGAGATCTAGAGTCAGTCACTAAAGTTTCTTTATGTAATAAATAATTCTTGAAATCTTCATAATTTTTGCAATATTAAGTCTTTGTTTGATAGGGTGAAAAATGGGAGGAATGGGAGCGGAAGGAAGGAAGAAAATTGGAAGGAAAAGATATATTTTTCCTTGTTTGATTGTGGAAAGAAAAGGGAAGGGAATAAATTGAGGATAGAAAAATAAACATGGGGTCCACTGATATTTTTTTCCACGCAAAATCGGAAAAAATATGAAAGGAAAATAATGCAAGAATCTCTATAAAATAAGATTTTCAAAATTGGCAATAAGTGTTTAAATAATATTGCAACTTCTACTCGCATGGATCTTTGCATTTTTTAAATAGCAAATATGACGTGTTTATTTGTATAATATGTTAAAAATATATTTCACATATTTATTTATTTTGTTTTATTAAATTATCTATGACATAATTATGTTTACAATTATATAAGATTGTGGTTCTCATTTGACACAATTTAAACAAATATTTCATTATATTAATTTATGTATTTATTTGTTTTAATACATGAATTCATAGCATAATTATGTATTAAAATGATATAAGGGTATAATTGTGATTTAGTATAGAAATTATTATTTTTTATTTTTTCTACTTTTCTATTCGAACAACAAGAGAAAATAAGTAGATTTTCATTTCCCTTCTATCTAATGTTTTTAAAATTGGACCAGACATAGAAACGGTGAACTTACTGGTTACTGGTTTAATTGTTTCAACCTATTCGACCACCGATCAACCTGTATGACGTTATAAATATAATAAATATATTTAATTTTTAAAAAAAATTATATATTAAAAAAATATTACAAGTAACTAAATTAATAAAATATCAAAATCTAACTTGGACTAGTTATAAAATTCATTAGAATATAAAGATGCTTTTGTGATATTAATTGTAATATACATACAAATAAATATAGGCAAAATTATACATTGAGAAATACGTAACACAAAAATATGTATATATAGAGAGATATAATATATATATATATATATACAGAAAGAGAGAGAGAGAGAGAGAGAGAGAGATTGAGGCGAGAATAAGGCAGAAGAAACGTTTAATTGGGTGACAGAAAAATGGCAACTGCCCATGAAATTAGGATTCCTCCCAATACAAAATCTCACTAAGTTATATTTTTTCTTTTCCCTTCCGTATACTTTTTTTTTATTTTTTATTTTTTTTATATTGCCCTATGATACTTAAAAAACCCATTTTCATATAATGACTTCTGTTATTCCCTTCATCATATCATACAAGAGCCGTTCATGACAAAACCCTTCAAGTTTCAGAACCGCCGTGACAAAGGCCCTTTCGTTCTTCTCAAATCTGTAGAAAAGGTTAGCATCGCCGATTTAGGAATCCGACCTGCTATCTATAATGGGGTTTAATATTGATACTTAGGGATAAGAAAACACGCTAGTGAAGGAGAAAGGGGAACAAAAAATATTGAACAGCTAGCCGCTTGACCGGTTGAACCAAGGCCGGTTCGACCGATTTTTTTACCGGTTTTTGGCAGTCCACACCGGGCCAATTGATCAGCGGTTTTTTTGGGTTGATTCGGATTGAACATGGCACGGGTCACCGGTTGAATCGGCCAGTCCGGTCCAATTTTAAAGACATTGCTTCTATCTATTTTTCTTTCAACCAAATATACATATGAAAAATTAAAATCCATCAATTTTCTTTTTTTTATTATTTTCTTTCATTTGCCAAACACAGTGTAAAAAAGAAAAATGCGAATTAGACCTTGCTTTAATAATAAAATAAAGGTTTCTTAATAAAGAGGTGAAGGGCTGGAATAAATATTCGACACGAATTATTTCCATAATTTTTTTTTCTCAAAGCAACAACAAGAAATAATCTGTCTCCCTCAATTTTAAATGAAATCGTATTATATATATATATATATATATATGCTTTTAAAATTTGAAGTATATCTCTTTTAAAAAAATATAAATATACTCCTTATATTTTATATAAAAAAGTAGTTCTCTTTATCAAAATTTAAAATTAGTGTTGGTTGCTTTCTTTTAAAATTCAATTAATTAGGAATGAAGTTCTAAAGTACTCTATTCATCCCATAATAAACATGGTTTAAAGTTATTGTACAAGGATTAAATAAATGAATTAAAAATATTAATCATGAATTAATTTGACTTAAATACACTCATAATTAATGAATTGTTGGAAGATTTTTTGAAGAATTTATAAAAGATATTAATAAGAGTTAAGGACATATTATGAAAAATTACTAAATTTCCTCTTGTATTGTGAGAAAGACATATATTTTGGACAAAAAGATATTTTTAAAACGACTATTTACTATTGAACGAAACGAGTATTATTTTATATGTACACCCAAACAAGATGTAAAATCTGTACTTTTTGAGTTTATTTTATATGAATAGGAACTCGTGAGTCTCGATCTTTGCATCAAGTAACGGACAAAGCAACGTACGCCATGAAAACGAGTATGTCTGTAGAAATATAAAGAGCACATGCATAATCGGCGATGTCAATCTCAAATCTGGTACTGTTTTATTTATAAAAAAAAATGAAAGTTTGGGTTTTATTTAATTTCCTCGGGATACTGATAGGAGAATTCTATTTCTTTAAATTATAAAAACACTTAACAAAAGTATTCTCTTAATTGATTATTTATTTTTTGCGAACAATAATGTATTATTATATATCAATTGATTATAAGTCCATTTGGATGATTATTTTTAGAGAAGAAACACTTACTTTTTGAAAAAACTATTTCAAAATAAAAAATTTGTGTTTGGATGAATTTTTACAAAAAAATAGAAGTCAGGAAAAAAATAAAACGGCTTTTTTTTATTAGAAACTATCCTAAACTAATTTCAAATAAAAATACATTTTAAACCACTTTTGATTATTGTATTCAAAAGCAAAATTATTTAATTTTTTTAAAAAAGTTATTTTATAAAAAATACTATTTAAAAAGTACTTTTTTAAAACTCATCTAAATGGGATCTATATGAATATATACTCTCGAATGAAAAATCAGACGATTACATCAAATATAAATAACTATCAAATACAAAAAAATTACTATATAATAAACCAAATACTACAACTCAAGAGAGTGACTAATATCCATATTGATAGAACTCGAAGTCATGATCTTTTGATTGTGAGACTTCTCTCTTGTTATTAAAGAATTAAGTCCAATTATTCAATATAATATCAACAATACATTAATCAACTAAACCCTAATCCAAAATAATAGAAATAATTTTAATACATCCCCCTAAAACCCAGATAAGCAGCAATAATTCCAAGTTCCAAGACATTACACAATTGCTAAAATTAGACAAAACCGAGTATTGAAGTAAAGTATAGTTGTACGATGTACTACTTATTTAGTTGAAAGCCGTACAATACGTGAATCACATGTGCGTATCTGCCTGTCTTTGTCTTGCCGACATCCCATTGAAAAGCCTAGTGGGCGCTACAAACGGCGCCCACAACACAACAGTGCCCACCCTTCGGTTTCGATAAACGGTCTAGTTGGGATCTCGAAATTAGGAGTGCACGTGCATTTATTGATGAATAAATTAAAGAAATTAGGAGGTATATTAAAAAACGAGCAAGGATAAATTAACTTGACTTTTAGAATAATTATTTAAATTTAATGATATGTATAAATTAATTTTAAAATCAAAAAATACACGTATGGCCCATATTAATTATATATAACTTCGACAGTAAAGTCAAATATCCCAATTTTAATGTGCTACAATTGCGGCTAAAATATCATATTCTTATCCATTTGTAAAGGCCGCATAGCTGATGCTGCGGTTCAGAATCTTCTACTAATTTGAACCACTATTCTGTTTCGAGTAGATCTTATCCCACATTTTATGGTCATATACACGATACAACAATGAAGGAAGAAATTAAATATACTTTGGTAATTTATTTCATTTATATATGCTCGCTACTAAAATAAGGAACTTGTTGCTGTCCATATATATGATTGCACTGTACATGGTGAGTCAATAATATTTACTATACCAACTACCAGTTGGTTTAGCGGGATGAGACACTAGATCCCTTAAACAACATTCAGAGTTCGAATCCTAATGTTGTGAATGAAACAATTGGGTTGGAAGAATCGCCTCCATAATGGGCCTCTTCAGTACCCAATTCGAATTAGTTGTTCAATGAGTCGGAATTCGGGTGGTTAAGACAAAAAAAAAAAAAAATTACTATAGGTTTGATTTGTATTTTTGGGAGAACGGACACTTGCATTATAAGTAAAATACATAAAATTTTTACACAAATAAAATTTGACTGAACTCAACAAACCACAAAACAAGTATAACCCATTTGCTATGTGATCAACACTAATTTAGTTTATTCGATTTTGGGCCAGAATTTTTAGATAACAATACAAAAAAAAAATGTCGTTGACGAACATTAATTACATGACAAGCAGTAGCCAAAAATGATTTAAAAATACATTATATTTTTAATAGCTCCCGAGAGTTATATTTTTTAGGATTCAAAGTTAATTAAACTTTCAAATCTTATAATTTGTCTCCAGAAATTATATATGGAGGCATTTTGAATTAAAAATTTTAATTTTTTTTTGTGATCACAGTTAAACTTCCTTACATACTTATTGAGGCATTTTTATAATTTTTAGAGATGAATCAAATAACACAAAATGCCATATTTGTTGCAGTGTATTATATTAGGTACTATTAAATCTAATTTATTTATTTATTTTTGATAAATTACTATGAAATCTAACTTGACAAGGATTTTTTCAATCAAATCATTGGTGATATATACGAGCTAGGCAATAATTATGGAACTTGATGGGACACCATTAAATCACACCATTTCTTCTAATTGAACTTTTTAAAGTACAGCCACTGTCTAGCAGAGTCTATCTTTCTGCTAAAGATTCAGAACCCTGTCGCTCAGGGAACATTGAACCCAGACCAAATATAATTGCTTCCAAAGACCCAAACAAATTGCCCTTAGTATCCAATAACAAATTTGTGTAATATATCTATCGACATTTCCATATATGTAATTCAGTTCAGCAAACATACACGTAATGAAAATCATTGTCCAAACAAGTTTTGTGTGACTTATTCTAATTGTACACCAATCATACAACAGTATACATATCTAAAATAATTTATATCTACATATATGTACATATGTATAAATATAAACATACGACACACAATTCGACTTACAATATGCAGAAAAAAAATTCATTTAGGATCCAAATCTTGAGTTTGAGAAATCAGCTTACGAATACGACACAGATTTTCCGGCTTAATTTGCCAATCAATGCTTAGTTTTTCGTCCGGCCACCAACCAAAACGTGCAATCCGTCACGATAAGTAGCGGTGAGCCCGGGCGAGAACCGGGGAGTCTGCTGCGATTTATCCGCCAATTCGACACAAAACCGTAGCAACAACGAGACTGCGACGCTTTTCAGCTCCACGAGCGCCATTTCCGTCCCCAAACACACCCTAAACCCGGCTTGAAAAACCGGGTAGTTAAAAGGGTTTTCGTGACAAAAAACCCCGTCTCTAATCCATCTCTTCGGCTTGAATTCCAGGCAATCCGGTCCCCATATCTCCTCCATTCTCCCCATCGCATAGGGGTGGTACGTAACCCTAGTCCCTTTCGCGACAAAACTCCCATCGGGCAAAACATCGTCGTCTAAACAAAACTTTGAATCGAATTGGATAGGCGGGTACAATCTCATGCTCTCGTAGATGGCCGCATGCAAAAAATGGAGCCCCTGCATTTGGTCACAATTCTTGAGACCGTTCCCGTCCTGCGGCCTGATCACCCTATGGGCCTCTTGTAATATCTCCGCCTCAACGGCCGGGTGGCGCGCTACCAGCCAGAAGAAACTCGTCAGGGCTGAAGTCACCGTGTCGCGGCCGGCAAGGAGGAAACTAACGACTATGTCCCGGAGATAAATATCGTCGCCAATGCTACTCATGAACCTCGATAAAAGGTCCTTTTGATCGGGTGACCCGTGTTTACGCCTATGTTTGATCACCTCATGGGCTAAAATGTCGATGATCTTGATCGCCCGCCGGAGCTTTTTCTCGCTCCCGATATTGAACCATCGTTTGAACTTCCATACTAGAGGCGACGCCGTCAGGGCTCTCTCCGCCGAAAGCTTGGAGGCTAAGTCGAAGCAGGTGGCAAATTCGGATATGGGTAGTGATAGCTCCAGGCATTTCGGGTCCAACCCGAATGAGAATCTGCAAATACAATCCAACGAAAATCGACGAAAAACATCCTGTAAATCCAGGGTTTTGTTCGACCCGGAAACTGATTCCATCAAAGGCATCAAACGGTTATTAATTTCTTGATTGACAACTTCGAAAGCGTAGGCCCGGATTGAGACCCGACCCAGTTCAAGACTAGCCATTTTTCGTTGAAACCTCCACGAATCACCATCGACGTTGAATATGCCCCGACCTAAGAAATCACCCAGAATCGCAGAGAAGGGCTTGCCTTTTGGGAAATTGTCGAACTTGGTTTTTAGCATGTATTCAACGTTGTCCGGGTTTGCAGTGATGGTGTTGTTGAGAATATGGATATGGATAGTCCGAGAAGGGGAGTTTCGGAGCAGGTCCGTGTACCAATCGCAGAGATTGGGAAAACGGGTCATCCAACGGGATTGAATGTATGCTTGGCAGATTTCACAGCTGCAATAAACCCTAATCCTCACTAAGTGGCGGATTAAAAAGATTATCAATATGATCATAATCATGATTAAAAACAAGATTAAGAACCAGTAGCCATCAAAAAAGTCAAGCCAAGAAAATTCAGACCCCATGGACAAAAAATTATGGATTCAAAGATTAACAAACAAAAGAAAGAATGACGAACAATTGAGGGAGGGGGGGGGGAGAGAGAGAGAGAGAGAGAGAGAGAGAGAGAGAGAGAGAGAGAGAGAGAGAGAGAGAGATGTAACTTTTTTGTATATAATAATGACATTATAAAAAAGAATGATATATGTTTATGAGCCATATGATGAGGTCCACTGATGACTAAATAATTGAATCAAGAAAATAATAATAATAATAATAATAATAATAATAATTAATAATAATAATAATAATAATAATAATAATAATAATAATAAAAATAATAATAAAAAAAAGGAAGAAGAATATGAGCATGAATAAGGCGTGGGAGAGAACAAATGGTAGAGCTAGTAAATTAAATTCGGTAATTGAGGTGAAAGTTTTTGTACAGATTGATCCACGTGCTGTTATTCTTTTCCAATATTGTACCTACCAACTATCAATTAACCACTTCCATTAAAAAAATAAATAAATTATCAATTAACCACTGTTTAGAAAATAGGGTTTAATCACTAAGCTGTGTGCCTATTGGCGGGACAGATTATCATGCCTTCTGACACTGTATTGATTTATCTTTAATTTAAGAGATAAGGCCAACAAGTTTATTGCATATTTAAAATATGTCACCGGGGTACAATAATTTAGCACTAATTAATTAGACTATTCCAAAAAAACGTAAGAGAGATTGTATTAACATGCTAGAGTGTTTAATTAATTAATTTATAGAAAACATGATTTTTCGATCGTCCAATCAAATGCAGGATAATTATTTTTACACTTGTAATAGTGCGAGGATTGCTTTATCATTTAAGATGAGATAATTAATCACAATAGGCATGAATCGAAATCTTCATAATGCTAATTGACATTAGTTTTATTTATTTTGACAGAAATCAATCTATTACATTTATATATGATCTATTACAATCAATCAATTATATCACTATACTTTTAATGAAAAATAAACTATTATAATTATTTATCATTAAATAACAAGGATTTAGGGCATGTTAGAAGAACTAATGCTTTGTTTGGTGGGGTGGAAATGAAAGGAAAGACAGTGAGATGAAAGAAATTGGAAGGAAAATATGTATTTTCCCTTATTTAGTTAAAAATGAAAGGAAAGAAATCAAGATGAAAAAATAAAAATATGGCCTGCCAATTTCTTTTCCACCCAAAAGTGGATGGAAAATGAAGGTAAACATTGTCCCTATTAAATATTTTCTTTTAAATTGCCCATTGTATTTATTTATTTATAGTAAAAACTATAATTTATTTATTTATAATATTTATTTTTGTTGGATAACAAATATGACATGTTTATTTCGTATATCTATTTATTTTATTTCCATTACTTTATTTACAACATAATTGTATTTATAGTTATATGAGCTTATATCTTTTTGACACAATGTGAATATATATTTCATTATATTTATTTATTTTGTTTTTATTATTTTATTTCATCAAATGAATTCATAACAAGATTATAATTATAATGATTTACGGGTATAGTTGTCATTTGGTACAAAAATTATTTGGTTTCATTCCAATTTTCCATTCAATCAAACAACAGAAAATAGTTATCTTCTCATTTTTCTTACATCTATTTTCCTCCCATCCAAACATAGTTGTGGAAAATTAAAATCCATCTATTTTCTATCTTTTTATTTATTTTTTCTTCCTATTTTTCCCCCCTTAGCCAAACATAGTGTAAATGAATAAATACGCGCACACCGACAAGTGAATGCCTGTAAATTTTCGCCCAGGTTGAATTTAATTTAAATGGACATGGCAAACAATAAAAATATTACACTTGCCATGTTAAAAAAATGTACAATTCAAGAAAAACAATCAATCGCGGAAAAATGTAAAATTTATACTATAAGTTAATCACTTAATCTCTTTTGACTAATTAGATTTTTGTGTGTGTGTGTGTGTTGGGGGGGGGGGGGGGGGGGGGCGTGTCAAATTTCAAATTTGATCCAATATGCTTAAAAACTTTGCAACTTTAAAGTGTCCCATTCATTAATCGCTATAAGAAAATTAGTAAATTAGTCATAATATAAAAAGTGATAATCAAACAGTTGTCATTAATTTTATTCATTTAGTGATAATAAAATTATGTTGTCACAAAACATAGTTTGCACAATATATATCAACGGTGACAACATAGTGCAAAATTGATAATTAGTGACAATGGAATCTTATTACAAAATCTTAATAACAATTATTTTTTTTTTGTTATCAAAGTTGTTATTATAGGTGTGTCACAAACTGTTAATAGTTGTCACTAAAACATTAAGGAGTCGTTTGGTTTCCTAAATTAGCCGAGAAAAGCAGCTTACGTCTCGGCTAAGTTGGAGTTTGGTTTATTGGATTATAATCTCGGGTCTTGTTTTAATCTCGTCAGACCCGACATAAAACAGCTTGAATCTCGAGATTGTAATCTTGCCTCAAGGGGTGAGATTGAGTTGGGGGCATTCGAGACTAATTTCTTGGGACCCTAAATTTCCACGTATGTCCTTACTGTTCATGTGGTTTTTTACTTGGTTGTCCTCGTCTAGGGTTTGTATTGGTGTTTCGAATTAAAAGCATACCAACTTATTGTGCTTCCCATTACCAAAGCTGCATCAAACTGAGGCTGAAAATGGTGTGTAGGCTGGGAATTTGAGCAGCGATTCTGCATTGTAATTGTGTGAATTTTGATTGTTGGAAGGTAATTTCCGAGTTTTTGCTTGTTTGTGACTAATTTGTCTACACATCCCCGAATTTCCTTGTTTGTGTGTGCCCCCTCCATACCAGTGGAATGACTCTCCTTATGTATTGGTTTTAATTTCATACGGAAAGGAAATCGTCAAAGAGGATGTGTGGCATGTTGTCCGCTATCCACAATCTGTTCATTTGAATGTACTGTTAAAATCTTTGGCTAACTTCGGCAAAATTTTTGTTGTTCTCTTGCCTACGCATAGTATTAGCAATGTAAAATTTATAACTACACTACTCAAAACTTACAATGTTCTTCGTTGTTCAGTTATTTAAATAATCGTTATAAGAATAGAATTTGACCGTAACTATGAATGGTAAAGGAGATTTGTATTGTCAAAGCCATAGTATGTATGGAGAGCCGTCAAGTTTTCCAGTTGGTTGTGAATTTATGGAACCGATTCATTAATCCATAATTAAAAATACATTATGCTGCCGTTTTTTGAGAATTACTTGATCTGAAACACATTGTGCTACATCTTTACATCCTCAATTAAGTTCAATGATTGGTGTTTTCATTAATTGTTCAAGTGCGTAGTCATTTTGCTTGTGTGCATGCTTAGGATGGCAACCCTTTTATTCCCTTTCAATATTTCTCTGAGTTTGTGTCTCATAGTGTACTGGAAAAATAAATATGAGAAGAGAATTCCTGTTTTTGTTGTGGGTGCACCTATTTTGGTCGTTCAATTCAATTGCTTTGTACTACATTCTTGGGTCCAATCGTTACCGTTTACAGGATAGCGACCGAACATGTCGACACCTACGAAGGAGTTACAGTATAATTGGAAGAATACCAGATCAGGCCAAACATCTTAGAACACTAACAAAAATTAGCGACACAGACTGCATAGATAATTTGAGGATGACTGAAGATGTTTTCGGTAGATTGTGTTACTTATTGGAGCATATTGGTGGTCTGTCTTCGGATAAATTTGTCTTTCTTCCGGAGAAATTAGTAATTTTCCTTACAGTGCTCGTCCATCACATGAAGATGCGTGTAATTCGTACGTATTTTAAGCGTTCTTCGAAGGAGACTATTAGCAAGGTATTCAATCAAACGTGTTGTTGCTTACTGCGCATAAGCAACCTCCTAATAGTGGAACCGAAACCAACATTTTAAGGTAAGCAGAAGAACTTGGTAGATTTCACTTCATCGAAATGTTATTTATAAGTGCCATTAACCTACTCATTTTTGTAACTTATAGATTAGTATTACCACATATGTGAAAATAACATTTCACTTTTAATTTCTTGTGACTAGGGCTGTCTAGGAGCTCTTGACGGATCCTTCATTGATGTACATGCCCCGGCCCAAGACAAGAACAGATACTACAACTGCAAGGGTGAAGTATCGGTGAACATGTTGGGTGTATGCAATAGAGATATGTGCTTCGTCTACATTCTAGCCGATTCGGAAGGATCCGCTGCCGATAGTCGTGTGCTACGAGCTGCAATTAGCAAGTCGAATGGACTTGGGGTCCCGACACGTACAAAAACACTGTGAGTTAGATGCAGTTTCAATGAAACGTGTTTGGGAAATAGATTTAGATTCACAATAGTTTGTTGTTAAAATTTCTTGGCTTATGTCTTGTTTGGGAAATTGGCTTTCGTTGAGCCTTCAAGTATTGTATGTTTCTGTTTCTGTTAGTGTTATGTATTGTCTTAGGCTTCGAGTCATTTTGATGCAATGGGCCCCTTTTTTTATGAAAACATATAATTACTTGTGTTTTGTTTACTGTCTTGGTTCAACTGCTATGTTGTGTATTTGGTTTTTTTGAGTTAAGTGTCATATCTTAGCTTTTGCCACAGTGCAGCCGGGCTGATTAATTTGTTCTACATAGTGTAGCTTGAATATCCATGTCACTTAACTATTCAAGGGGATTGTACGGTCAGTCCAAGACCAAAATGTGAACAGCCATGTTGTGTCGTGAGGGGCCCCTTTTAATGTCCGATTTATTCAGCGCATGCAGAGTCCAAGCCTGAACACACTCAATTGATTTTCTTTTTTACAGAATATTAGTATTTAGTAGCCTACCGTAAACAGGCCTCCCCTTTAGTTGGGTACAAAGCTTACCAGTACTATGCGACTTCCAACATGAGGGCAAGTTGAATTCAGTTTCCAGGACTGTATTTATTAGGAGTCAGATATGATTTATCACTAATACAGGGACATATCATACATTAATCTTAAATTCAATGCAACTCCACAACCACCGTTACATAATATTTCACAAAGAACACTGGCGCACAGTTCATTTCCACCTTCCCTCGAGTTCCATGCATAGAGTGGGTAAATATAGAGTAAATTTTGAAGGTGTATACAAAGCCATTTTCAGTACCTCCAGGAGAGTATGTTGCTTGTTTCATTAGTTTAATAGTGATGTGGATGTGTGGGGGGTTTTTTTTAAAAAAAAAAAAGAAAAAAAAACACAGGGTCCTTAACACCATGTGTAATGAAATCCTGAAGATATTTCTGTTGTTTGTTTCCTTCCGCCATTCTAGATTGCCCATATGTTGCAGTGCAATTTTGATTTTTATGATTTAGGTTTAAAAAAAAAAAAAATCCAAAACGTGTTTCAACTATCAAAACGTGCTAGGATTTCACCTTTTTGAAACAAAATTAATGTTTGCTTTAATAATTACACCACTGAGGTTACAATTGTAAATTATTTCATTTACCAATTCTAATCTCGGACAAACCTACAAACCAAACCATGGGATTCTCAATCTCACGTCTTCAAGTTCTCACTTAATTTGACAAACCAAACGTTTGGACACAACCATAAAGTCTTGGCTAATCTTTAGCTGCAAGACAACTATGGATTACTTAATTTAGGAAACCAAACGATTCCTAAAGAACTAGATAAAATATATATTAATATATAAAAATATAAAATACACCAAAAATATAATATTTATACTTTAAACCCAAAAAATATTAAAATATCTGCATATGTCTTAATTTTAATTTGTTTCCTTCTTCTTTATCTTGCCTTTTTCTTTATCTTTTTTTTGTTTTTGTTTTTTAAAATTTGTCAACAAGTTGGACCAATTTGAAAACTCTTGGCCTGGAGCATCTCATAAATTCGTGATTTCCTTCTTTTGTAGCAAGATAAAAGCAAGCTACATAATGAGGTGAGTATGAACTCTTTTTTTTTTTTTTTTTGATGAGAGAGGTGAGTATGAATTCAATGCCAAGGATTGCCTTCCTTTCCATGAATGTTGTCCGCTGCTCTTTCTTCTCCTAAAACATCAAATTGTTAAATTTTTCAAGAGATCAATATTCAAGCAAAATTTCCCCTTTTTTTTTGCTATATTCATTCTTTCCAAGTTTTTGCAACATGGAAAATTTTTCTTGTGTAACTCAATTTTCTGCTATAAAAAGGACTAGGGCTTGCCCTTTCTCAAAAAGAGTGCTTTTGATGTCAGTTTTATGAGCATAACAGAGAGTACGTCATCGGGTTGGTTTTCTTGCCGCTTCGTGCTTAGGTTTGACTCATCTCATCCATTATTCATGTGCCCTTTCTCACACCAACTGTTTGTAGATTTCACAGAGATATGGTCGCTAATTTTTCTTTCTTTTTTTTTTTTTCGGCCTGTCTTAGTTCGGAATATCAGCTCGAGAGCTTGTTTTGCAAGTCGTGGGTTTCTTCACTGTTCACATAATTTGGAATTTGGTATCTCCTCATACTTTATCAACACCTGTTTCTCTCTTCACTTTTCACACTTTTTTTTATAATAACAAAAAAACATGCTGACTAGTTTTTTTTTTTTTAATCCCTTCAAGCATTGAAACTCTAGGCCTGTTGTAAGGTTTCTACTAATCAAATAACAACAATTTCTTCCAAAGGTTGACAAGGATATGTGTTTGTCATGGAAATCAAAATTAACTCTTTGGCCATAATTGGATATACATTTTTTTTTAATATATGTATTTAGGCTTTATTGCAATTTTAGGACAGTTAAGATACCACTTTTCGATTTGAAGACACTTTTTATTCAGGGTGTCAAATGTGGGACACTAAATTTAAAAAATTTTGCAATCTTAGGACTCCGGCAACTTTTCCGGCTAATTTCGCCTGAAAATAATGCGTGGCGCCTACGTGGCACACACATGACTTTTATTGGAATGAGTTGGTGTCTGATTGGCCAACTATAATGCCACGTCAAATTCCATATCAACATTGAGTCATAATTTTGGAAGAAAATATATATTAAAAATATGAAATTTATAATACTTATAATATTTATATACATAAATATAAAAATTAAATATAAATACGAATATAATTTTCAAATAATAATTTTACAATTTTTTTTTGAAATGATAATTATACTATATATATATATATATATATGAATATTTGAAAAAAAAAATCTACAAAACCCCACCCCCCTCCAACCCGCCCAATCCCGCGCCCCCCCCCCCACCCCACCCAAACCATAGCCAACTCGTACCCCCACACTCAGCCCTCCCGTCACCGCCGCCTCACCCAGTCGCCCCGTCGCCGCCGCCAACTCCACCATCTCCTCTTCATCAGATTTGAAATCGCCGCCGCCACCTCCTCTCCCTCCCTTAGCCCCCAAGACGCCCGCAGCCACTTCCCCCTCCCTTAGCCCCCAAGTTGCTCGCCGCCGCCTCCTCCCCCAAGTCGCCGTCACCGCCACCACCTCCCCTCACTCAAACCCGAAGTCGTGGCCGCCGCCTCTTCCCCCAAGTCGCCGTCACCGCCACCACTTCCCCTCACTCAAACTCGAAGTCGTCGTCGCCTCCTCCCCCAAGTCGCCGTCACCGCCACCACTTCCCCTCACTCAAACTCGAAGTCGCTGTCGCCTCCTCCCCCAAGTCGCCGTCACCGCCACCACCTCCCCTCACTCAAACCCGAAGTAGTCGCCTTCGTCTCCTCCCCTAAGTCACCGCCACCTCCACCTCTCCCTCCTTCAAGCATCCAAGTGGGTTGCTGGGCCATTTTCCAGGAAGAAGAAGCGTGGGTGCGGTGGGCTGGGGTTTTGGGTGGGGGGTGGGGGGGGGTTCTAATAAATTTTTTTATATTCATTTGTTATATTACATAAATATTATTTTATTATATATATTTTTATTACATAAATATTCATTTGTTTTTAAATATTCAATGTTGATGTGGAATTTGACGTGGCATTATAGTTGGCCAATCAGACACCAACTCATACCATTAAAAGCCACGTGTGTGCCACGTAGGCGCCACGCATCATTTTCAGGCGAAATTAGCCGGAAAAGTCGCCGGAGTCCTAAGATTGCAAAAATTTTTAAATTTAGTGTCCCACATTTGCCACCCCGAATAAAAAGTGTCCTCAAATCGAAAAGTGGTATCTTAACTGTCTTAAAATTGCAATAAAGCCTATGTATTTACAATAACTGTTGAATTGGTGCACAAATTCCCATATATCTCAACTTTATTTGAGCCAAGCGCCGCGGTTTCTTGTGTCCATGTTGAACTTGCACTAATTAAGTCGATCATGGATTTTACTCAAACCATATAGATTTTATCCCTACGGCTTGTATTCCCTCTTGCATCACAAGCGTTTAGACGAACTAAGCATCTTACCGTCGTTGGGGCGAAGCATCATAGAAGGCAAGGCTAAGTGGGAGGATTCCATCCAGTTCAAAGGCGAGTTCAAGTATGTCAAAGGTTATAGGGAGTGGACAAAGGACATCCTCAGCCCGTGCGAACATAAGTTGGTGGAGGTCGGGATCTACAATGCGGTGTATGCTTCATTATTCACGTACGACTGCCACCCAGAGATAGTGTTTTGTGAGGTGTGGTGTCCAGCTACCAACACTCTTCTGACTTGCTTTGGAGAGCTATCCATATCACTGAAGGATTTGCACACTTTGGTGGGCCTATCACTAGCAAGGCTTCCCTACGATGAAGTGGTTTCCGATGCCATAGAGCTTGTTGAAGCTGACGAGACGGACCGCAGGTTTGTTCCCAGCTGCGGCAAGTACTTGTTTCACGCTTTACACTTACTACAAAGAAGTATCGAAGGAGGTCAACTCTCTCAAGTCATTATCGGCAAGTAGGTTAGCTTCTGGACCAAGAAAGATACAAAGTATTGCCAACCACCACCATGAAGGGAGAAAAAGTTAGCTCGTTCGAAGTCAACTCATAATCTACTCACCAACTTTGGCGCTCACAAGGAATGATATAGAGCAAAAAAAGAATTGTTCTCAAAGCTTGGCATCACAGGTAGTTCAAAAGAGAAGGTATACTTGGCGGCGTACTTGGCTTGCTGGCTCTGCACCTTTGTAGTAGTGTACGTCCAAGCACTTTCAAAGTCGTGAGCATCATGGTGAGCGGGCACAAAGTAGATCTTGATATCCCAACTCTAGCGAGCATCTACAAAGGCTTAAACAAGATCTTGAGTGCACCACGGCCGACACTTGTCTACTCTTCTTTTCCTATCCACTTCGTCTACAACGGGCTGACACATTACTTCAAGACTCATTCTCAAATCTGTCAAAGCATACGAGGTCCTAAGATGACTCAATTCCTTGGTGAAGACGACTCAAGGCATTATAACCTAAAGGAAGCTCGTTAGAAGACTAAAAAAGGAGAGCATATTTTCTGGACTTGCAATATGATCATGAAGAATTGTCACTTCACGTACATTGACAATGAGCATGATGAAGAACTTGACTGAGATTACTTCATCGCTATTTGTTCTGGCTATCTACCTCTGTGACAAGGCTGGCATTTCATCATTGAGCCTTGTAGTCCTCCGTTCAGCCGTCAATTGGGTATTATCAAGAAGTGTCGGGGGTTCTCAAGTTGGATATTCGTGAGGCTTGTTTGGATGGAAGCATTTACCATTGGCATTTGTGCACTTATTCTAAGTCCATGTCCTAAGTATTTTTTCCTTCCATTCTCGTGAATGCATAGAAATTCTTTTCAGATAACTATAAAAAGTGGAGGGACAAAAAGTATAGAACTTTTTTCAAAGAGCATATTGCAATGTTAACTGACTTAAAGTTGCTCAAAGCCCTATCTGCAGGCAAGAAACAAAGTGAAGGAGACAAAAGGAAAGTTGTCATTCATCCGGTAGAAGAAAGTCAAAGCGGCAATGCACATCACCATTAGAAGAGGCCAAAGAGATATCCCAAGCCCTCCATTCATGATCAAATTTTGGTGATGTTATCTCTTAACACTTCCCTTTTTCAACTTTCTTTTATTAGCCTTTTTTTATTCTCTGACTTTAAAACATGTAATGTTTCAGTGTGAAAATGAGATGCTCAATCTTGATGATGATGCATCTGAAGATAGTCAGGGATTGACTGTGGGACCTAACTCGCTGGTCGCGGATACTCCACTTGCTAAGAAAGTGCAAAAAGAAGCGCCTAAGTTGATCAAAGTAAAACCAAAACTTCCTTGCTCTGAGGCAGTGTTTCAAGGTGAGAAGTTCATCTGTAATCATCAGAAGGAGTTTCTTCAGAAATTGTGGAAAGACCTTATAAAAAAGATATCACATACTTCTCTCGACTCCGTTTCCTCTATTGAAGTCGACGTCGATGTGGTGCTCCACTAAATGAAAAGCTTTAGAGACTTCTACGTGTCATATATGGAAGACAACTTCTTATGATACGGTAAGGTCTACATCTTCCGAGAGAGTATCTGAGAAATTTACTGCCCATCAACTAGATGAAGCTAAATAACGTCTTTCAAATGCCAAGACTAAAAAGAGCAATAAGGCTAATCAAGTTCAATCTACCAATGATGAATTAGAGTAGATCCAACAAGAAATTAATAACTTGAATGGGTGAGAGAAGAACTTGTTTTAGTCATTGATGTGAGAATAACAACTCTTACAAAATGCCCAAGTCGAAGTTTTTGCGATTGAAGAGAAATTAAAATCACCGTCCTCCATAATGCCTCTTCATGGAGTGACATTTTGGCTGTACAACTAGAGACTGCTAGGGAAGAGTTGAAGAATTTGAGTCTTTTTACTTAAGATTAGTGTAAGACTCTTTCCTTTTTGCTATGAACAAATTTTTTATTTTATTTTATTACGCAATAGAAATCTTTTTTTTTCACTTGCTTTCTATTTTGTTATCTTTTTGATATGGACGCAACTTCTACCATTTTTTCAATACAATGAACTGCACAATTTATTCTGTTCTTTGCAATAAACTAACACTAACATGAAAACACAATTCACTAAAAGATCCAAACTTTGTGTAATAAACCTTGACTTTCATGAAAACAAAATCTATTGCAAACGCAATTCTTCAAATGCTCTAACTTTTAACTTGGCTAGGTAATGCCTTCACTAGAAAAGTACACTTTCAAAGAATCTTGATTGAACTTAGATTCTTGAGTGAACTTAGAAATAATCTAAATTGCCTACATACCCAACGAAGTGATCAAATCATAACGTAGTTCAAAGACAAAAATTGTTTAAGGGGAGGTCGTACACAGTTTATACTCATGCGGGGGCCAGGAGTATCCATGGTTTAACCACCCTGCAGGGCAAGTTAGAGTATTTGAGTTTAACCACATGAAATACCTTCCGTGGATATTGTTAGCAGTTTAACCATGTGCATTACCATTGGTGGGTACCGTACACAGTTTAAACTCATGCAAATTAGGAATTTGATACAGCTTAAGCTCGCGCCTTAGGAGCAATTTCCATTCTTATGCATAGTACCGCTTCATGAATTTCCCATTTATGGGGTCAATCCTTAAGCCATCTTCAGAAGATCAATTTGTACGTGTCGTTCGTGTAAACTTCTTTAACAACATAAGGGTCATCCCACTTAGAAGTGTAATTGTTTTCAGTTTGATGGATTGGAATCCATTTTGCCACCTCTATTCCAAACCTATTTTTCCATATTGAAGATTGAGCAATAAATTGTCATTATTCATTTTTTTTATATAGGAGTCGGTATATTACATCCATGATCTATTATAATTAATCAATTGTATCAATATTTCAAATGATGAACAAACTATTACAATCATTTATCATCAAATGACAATGGCATATAAATTACTATGCACCTCTATTCCAAACCTATTTTGCCATATTGAAGATTGAGCAATAAATTGTCATTATTCATTTTTTTTTATATAGGAGTCGGTATATTACATCCATGATCTATTACAAGTAATCAATTGTATCAATACTTCAAATGACGAACAAACTATTACACTCATTTATCATCAAATGACGATGAAATATAAATTACTATGCAGTAGAACAAACTAGTATCAAATTAGAAAAATATATGTATCCACGGGTAATTGAACCTATAACTTTAAGGTTATGGGGCCTCCACCTTACTATTGAAGCAAGGCCTCATCGGCGTCATCATTCAATTTAAGATATCCAATCTATGTGTAGAATAGGGAAGAAAAAAAAAATAAGGAAAATTCTAGTCTAAATGTGGTTTGATCGAATCAGTATTAATCAAATAGCATGTGATTTACACTAACCTTATAATTAACCTGATGGTTGGGCCAAATTATGGTCAAACTGAGTACCATATAGAAAAATTCTTCACAATTCAATTGATCGCACCTAATAAATCTCATAACAAATGTTATTACATGACAAACGGTCTTATTACACTTATTATATAAAAAGAAGGCGCATCTAAATATCAGATAATGCTACAATAAGCTAGTTGTATTGTGCCTATGGTGGTGAAAATTAAATCAAAGGGGACAGTAGTCACAGGAAGATGACAACATTATAGTTGTTAAAATATCAAATATATTTTCTTCGCAGATTTCGATCTTTCACTAATAAGTTTGGTCGATCGAATCATGAAATATCTTGCGATGTGGCTCCTCTTAAAATTTTAAACTACAAATTAAAATATTTCATATTTTTATGAATATAAATTTGTTAGTTATCTCAATATATATTTATTAAATTTACTATAGGCGATCAAATAATATGACATTCTCCTTTGTTATTACTTGAAAATAATATCACATTCAAATAATATAATAAGATAAAATGGTTAAATAGATCGAGAAAAAAAAAATATTGTGGATAAGCTGTGCATCGGAGATGAGGAAAAAAGGACGAGCGAAATATTAACTCAAAATTATCTTTCTAAATTGGGTTAATCTGGTCATTTCAATAAAACATACCAAAAACAATTACTCTAAACTTCCCACACTTTATGTTGATTGTGTGTATATATATATATATGGATACTATTTATCAAGTTAATTTTACAAAACTCTTTGTGTTAATTAGCCTAATTACCATTAATTCTATATTTAAAAAAATAGTTTTAAGCCCCTCATTTCAAAATTGCCTCATCCCCCCCCCCCCTGAGGTCATTTTTTGATAATCTTAGTACGATTTGCCAATTTGAAAACACCACCATATTTTGTCTCATTTTCTACCAAAATCTTGGTCTAGAAAATGAAAGAAAAAAAAAATCACCTTGGAACCCAGACTCTAGCCTTCGGAATTTCCGAAGTATTTGCAATCAGTTTGCAAGATAATCCAATTTTGGTGCCAGAAGGATTAGACCCCCCCATTTTTGACAGGATGTATTTCAGCTTGATAGTCATGAAAAATGGAGTTGGCTAGGCATTGTCTATAACTCGATGGTGTGGACAAAGTGAGTCGAAACTAGATATTGGCGAGAACAAAAAGCAATTACTTGAAGATATATGGACATATGACACATGTAATGCATGCCAAGTAAAAAGCATTACATCCAAACTGAGTATACACCATTGGCAGCACATGCTTTAGATCAAACTGGTACAAAACAATGGACAATTAAAAATTGATGGTTCGTCTTGCTAATTAAAAAAAAACCAGAGGATTCATCTTTGCTAATTTTGAAAAACAAAGGGTTCAACTAATAAAGTTAAAAGGATAATTTCTCACACTTAAAACACTATCCAAGATGCAAAAATGACACGCGTATCACAAATTGTCGGTGGACGGTCTTAGTTGATGAAATTCATAATATATAGGATTTTTGAACTAATTTTTATTTTATAGGATTTTTCGCTTAAGTTAAATCTAACACAAGAATACCCCGCGTTAAAAAAATATCTACTTTATCCTTTCAAGATGAGGAATTAGAATAAAAATATACAAATCCCATCACTCTCCTGATAATTGAATAATTGAGATCTTGAAAAGGCAACTAGTTATGGGGACCAATTTAAAGCTTTGATTAACACATGAATTAAACTGAAGTGGATTATGGATTTAGCGCGCGGAAAATACTGAATCACAAAAGCACATGCTGAATCTTCGTGGAGCCATACATCGTCATGCTCGACCATACATATACCACATCACGTATGTTCACGACGACGATGACGACGACAATAATAATAATAATACTAAAAAATTGTCTAAGTGGCTGAGAGACAAACACTAGTGTTTTACGTTTTGAGAGATGGGAACGGTTGAATTTGAATTCAAGATCTCTGTGATGAAAATTTTTATTAAAAACATGATTCTCACCATAACATCTATAACTAGAATTAAAAGCACGATTCCCCTGAATTGAAAAAAACGCATGATCTCTTGTAAACAATTAGATAGTGATTACACTTGAATACTATATATAAATACTGACCTCGATCCATGAGAAATTCAAGAAAAAAACCAAACTTTGGGATCATGGTCTTCTAAGCACCATTGTAAGATGTGTCAGAAAAGAATAATATAGTGTATCTTGTTTGCTGACCACAGCCTTACACCTTAGTAATTAAAGTGTCATCGGGTTTGTACACGCATAACAAGCTTCATACTTAGTTAGATATCTCCATATGCCCATTTAATTAGTTTTCTAAGGATCACATAATTGGGCTTTTTTAATGGTATTGCATACCACGTACAATTTAATTAACAAATAAGACTACAAAAATTGAGAAAATCCCAACAATTTGTTGTGATATATACAACTAATTATATTCAGTTATTTAAAATAAGGCCCTTGTCTTTCTAATTTATGTGGGACGAAACATAATATGATTTTTAGATATTTGTTTTAGTCTTTCCTGAGGAGGGTTGGTGGAAACACTGCCGTGTATATCGTTAAGGATAGAGAGCATAAGTACTGCTGGTGTTGTTGTGGATCGGGAACCGGGGCGTACCAGGTCTGGACCTATTTCACCTCCCCCTACCTCAAGTGGTGGATTGCCCGGCTATGCTCCAGTTTTGGCATGCATCATGTGGGCGGAGACAGCATATCCGGGTGATACTACGTGTTGGTCATATTTTGGTATATTTGGTTAGAGCATAACGAAAGTAAACATGGGGGAAAAGGATTCTTGGCCTCACGGGTGATCGATAAAGTTAGGCTCCGTGTAATGTTGCTTATTAAAGCTGGGCTTCTTCCTGGGCAACTGTGGCGGCGGGACTACCATTTAGCTGCGAGTTTGCATTCCCATATATCTCAGAAGGTAAGACATACTATCCAATGTGTGTACTGGATACGTCCACAGCCCCCCTGGCGTAAATTGAACACGGATGGCGCGGCACAGGGTAATCCGGGCACTGCAGGGCAGGTGCGGTACTGAGTTTGCCTAATGGAAAGGTCGCTTGGGCAGTGGCTAAAGTCTTGGATGATTGCACCAATGTGGAGGCTGAGTCACTCGCAATCAAGGTAGGTCTGGAATGCTGCATATTAGAGGGGAGATGCTATATTTGGCTGGAGACGGACTCTCTTACGGCGGCCCATATCATCCAGAAGAATGCAGGCTGCGCCTGGCATCTACTCCACATAAGAATGCAGATTACTGCACTGCTGCAGCAAGCTCAGGTGCAGATTACGCACATCTATCGGGAAGGCAACTCATTGGCGGATAGGCTTGTGAATTGGGTTTGTGATAACCATTCCTCAACAACTTTGAAGTGGGTAATCTGCCGCGGGACTTCAGGGGTCTTTGGAAACCAGACACTCTAGGCATGCCACACTTGAGAATGAGTAGAAAAATTGTCTTAGGAATTAATTCAGTTGTTGCTAAGTGTGCGTTCAGAAAACTGAGCTTTGTATTCTTGGTGTGGTGTTACTCTTTTATTTCTATATATGAGGGGGGGGGGGGGGGGGGGGGGGCATTCGAAAACCCCACGGCTCGATGCCGATCTGTTACCAAAGCTACCACGTTTTGATTCCAAGTTCAGCAAACCAACAAAACACCAGCTTTCATTTGTACATAAATATATTTCATATCAACAGAACAGACACAAGTTTCCTGAATTATATGTTATTTTATTCTTCAGCGTTACCATATCATCGAGAATTCATCTGTCGGTTTATTAGACAATGTGTTCATATACGCACAACAAAATAGAAGTCTAATCCTAGAAAATCAGGGCTTCATTAAATTTTCCATAATAAAACTGAGAACTTGCTCCACGTTAACCATCCATGCTACCCGAACAGGCGAATAGCCAGACCATGGGTTGCTTGAGTTCCATCTGCATCAAACAATTCGAACGCAATTATATCACTGCAGTGACAGAAATGTAAAATGACTGCATAACTAAAACAGAGGGGAAAACAGAAGAAGAAGAAAAAAAGTACTTTTTCAATCCTTGGTCCATTAGTGTATGCCCTGCACAGATGCCCTGTGTCTCAACCCTCACTACTCCCTTCTTGAAAGTGAAAAGATCAGGCCTCACTAGTGCCACGAAACTTACAGGGTCGTGAAGGAAAATTCCTAAATGACAAAAACGAAGAATAAATCAAACATAGAGATAGAAATAAGAACAGGAAAAAATAAGGAATGAGGCCGAAAAATGGTTAAAGCGAGGCCCGCTGTGATAATTTTATTTGATAAACTGTAAGTATTACCATGAACACCATCAGATTTAGCGTGCCAGTCACGATAAAATTTGCACATATCACATAAAATTTGTGCATGCTTTCCTTTGGACTTCCTCAGCTCATCTAGGTGCATGTCTGAAAAATGATGTTTAAAAAAATAACTTTTCCTACATGTAAAGTTCAAAGGAGGGAAAAACAGAACTTCATGAAGTGATTAAACCTGTCATTTTGACTTGCGTTGTGATGTTTATGCCAACAACATCAATGTTCGCCCCAGAAGTGAATACTATATCTGCAGCTTCTGGGTCACCATATATCTGCAAGTCACATGAGTCTAAAGTAAATGGCATAGTTTACAGACACTGTGTGATAAAACTCTCTTCACTAAGGCAGAATGTGAAGTTAGAGCTCTTTAACAAGTATGCAAAGAGAATGTGTGACCAACATGAACAGGGGAAATAAATCGCATTGACATTAATGAGCAATTGATACAGAAACTTAATGGTATATACTATATACCAATGATGACAAGTTTATAAGCAACAGAAACGTAAAGCTAGATGCTACACACATTTGCTTCAGCAGCAGGGTTAACATTCCCGAGAGCAAAGAAAGCCCCACCGAGTATCACCACTCTTTTCACCTTGGTTGCAAAGGATGAGTCTCTCTTTACAGCCTAAATCAAGAAACAAGAACAGATCTCGAAAATTTACAACATGGTCAGCTTAAAATTCAGAAACTGCAAGGCCAAAACTAAAGGACAGACTTACTAGTGCCAGATTGGTGAGAGGTCCCAATGCAAGTATAGAAACTTCACCAGGATACTCAGAAACTTTATTGACCAAAAATTCAGAAGCACACTTCTCAGATTTCTCGGATTTTGGTGGGGGAATAAAAACATTCCCCAATCCATCTGAACCATGAACAAAGTCGGCAATACGTGGTTTTCCTCTCTATAACACAGAGCACAAGATAAGCAACCTCATATATGACAGCTGATTAACCTTGATAACTCCCGGGTATCTACAATAATCCAATAAGTTCATAGTTAAGCATGGATTAACTCTTTTTACCTTCAATGGTTCAGGACTGCCCTCTGCCACTGGCACATCTGGACATCCAGCAATCTCGCACTATCCTCTTGCATTAAAATAGGAATTTGATCATGAATATGTCTCAAAACAACAACCTGAAAGAAATATATACAAGCAACTGAGCAAGAAAACAGAACTAACTTGAGGAAAATACATACCAGAAGCAATGCATTGTGTGTGGCATCTTCTGTAGTTACATTTCCAAATATTGTTGTTAAACCTATTATCTCTAAATCCAGTGAGTTGAACGCCATTAAAATTGCCATGCTATCATCTGTAAATGAACAAAAGTCCGTTTGATATTTTATAATCTCATCTCCAGCAAACGGCATAATGCTCATAACTATAGCTAAATGCTACAGTAATTGACCCATTGAGCAAGTGTAATGCAGAACACCATGAGATCTGTAAGTTTCAGCTCCAATTGAATTTTAACCCTCAATCTTTGTAAGTTCTCTGTTACTTTCCACAAAAATCTAGCGTGCCTAATGCCATCAGTTCTCTGAAAAGTAATCTGGATTTAATGTATGCATCAAGATTATATTTTTATTCTGAAAGAATCTAAAATGAATCAATCCCATTGATGTAGTTAGAATGTCTAATATTTTAGCAGTTCCTTCCACCAATTACATCTCTTGATCGAAAACCCAATAAAACCCGAAACCAAGAAAGCCAAACAAACACGAAGAAAGAGACACACTTCTTCTAGATTTCTACTCTTGTCAACTGAAATTCATAGTCCAATCAAACTAATCGAAGATTAACTAACTATCCAAAGACCCCACGTTTGAAATTCCAGTAATAGTTAGAAAAATAAACAAGTCAACATCAATCCAAACAGTAACATTTAGAGCAAAAATGGCGCATTCAGTAGGTGTATATTCTTACCAATTCCAGGATCGGTATCAATAATGATTTTTTCACGTTTCTTGGCAAAAGAATTGTCGGAAACCACCATCCCATCGATCCCATCACTCTTAATGATCGACATCGCCACTTGTTTCTTCTTTTTTTTTTAAGGGATTGCAGTAAAAGCACAAAGACGTTAAAGGGTCCTAGAAAACGAAACGGAATCGCAGGATGATCGTGTGGTTGTATATGTATATACACTGTATATATACACACACACAACACACACGGAGAAAAAAGTTTCTGGACTTCTTGCTTTCTGTCAGAAAGGAAGATGACGATTTTGGGTTGCCCCTTTACTTTGGTAACCTAAAATGGCACGTTAATGAAGTTTCTCATCGTTGACGTTTATTTATTACTCTAATTTAAAAAAAAATATTAGTAAATTATGATAAACACTCCATCCTTTGCATACTTTGTATTTTGATATCTAATTTTTATACATATATATTTTAGTATACAAATTTTAGTATTTGTGCGATAATGGTCTTTTTTTATTATTTTGGTGGAATCTGTGAGTAATATTTGGGGATAATTTAGGGAATATTGGGGAAAATGGTGATAAAAAAAGTAAAATAGTGGCAAAAAAAAAAAAATCATCGCACAGAAAAAGAAAAAAAAAGAAATGTAGAAACCATTGTATTGGAAAAAAAATAAGAAATGTAAATATGGTTTGGAAAGTTACATTAAAAGATACCAACAAGCACATCTACAAAAAAAAAATAGCTTGAAGTTGCTAAAGTAATTTGTTTTTCTTTTAAAGATGTACCTATTGATATTCTAATCCAAAAGATAAAAAGAAAAAAAACAAAAATAAAAACCAGCTTTTTTTGGCTTGCATGCCTTTTGGAATTCTATGATTAAATTAAATGTCATGATTGCATTGAAAATGCTATATTTTGTTTCTAAAAAATTTCAAAATTATAGAAAATTAGAATTTGATCAAAATTGAACGAATTTGAATCAAACATCTTTTTCAAATATATAATAGTATATTGATATACTAATATTGATTGATATTGATATAGATATTAAAAAGTTACAAATTTAAGATAAATGATAATTAATGGTTGATCCATGACTCTTGATTAAATGTGACTAATTAATGACTACATTTTACATAAATTAGTAATAGGCGGTTGATATTGAAACTACAAAATTTGTACTTAAAGACAGTAGATCAAAATATCCTTTCAACTTTTATGTACCACTTATATGAATTTGGATTGCTAGATAAACTCATCCTAATTTATCATTCATTCACCTTATTTTTAATTTGGATGGAAAACAACCACAAACAAAAGGAGAAAAACAGACTTCGCTTCACAGTAATCATAAACAAGAGCAAAAAACCAAAATTCTATTATTGCTATCCTTTGTGCCATTATTTGTACACACAATTAACATTTTATTATTTGCTACATCTTCTTTATATTGCTGCTAATTGGATGTATCGAATGAAAATAGTATTGTGGAAGATTCAAGAGTAATTTTTCAATTGAAGATGATACTGGAACTTGTGAATACCAAAAATATCAAACAAATTTCAAATTTCTACTATTATTACAGCTCATCTAGTGTCAACGGAGGTAGTGATCTCTTTTCGTATTGTTCAATTTTTTAGTCAACTTTCTTGCTAAAATTTTAAGTTTAGGAATTCATTGAATAATAAAACAATAAAAGTCATGGAATTTCTTAATATGTCGTACAATTTGGTGGTGTGTTATTGATATGTTCTTATCACACATATTATTTTTTTGCAAGATTAAACGTACGAACCAAATAATATGGTCGTTTGGGTGAAAATATACTATCGTTTGGATTATAATATCTCTTGATGTTGTATTCAATGATTTGTATATTTAATTTATTGAGTTTTATTTCAATAGTTTTTTTTTTTTGTTAAAAAGTTTTCATATGTTTCACCATCAATAGACGAACAAAAAAAATTAAAGAATAATGTATGTTAGAGTGGAGGGTATATTTTTTATTTAAAATTAGCACAAATAATATTTTACAAAATAATGGATATTTTAGTCAATCTCTTAAAAGAGTAATGGGAATGGAGCCCCAATATCAAAATTTGGAATGCCAATATCATCTCCATTAATAATAGTGGCACTATACCTCCAATATTATTGTGCACACATTACTAAATTTTTACAATTAAATAATGAATTTTCATATATACATTTTTTAGAAGATTGTAATCATCGTTCATAATATAATTAAATTTTTATTTTACAAATACCTCTAATATTTTACAATATAAATATAGTTTTAACAAAAAAGTAAAATATAAAAAAATGAACAACCCTTTGTTACATTGATCTCTTCAGTTACTCATGATTTCGTAATTAAAAAAGTGGTTAATGGATTTTACTTCAATTTTTTTGGTACGCAGAAATAGATTTTCTTTGTAAAATTACAATTTAATCAATTTGTTTTGTATTGGTGCGACAATTAATAGGGCCAAAATGGCATACAAAAAGTTGGCATCATAATTATTTTAATGTAGGGAATCTTCGATTTTGTCCTCAATTATTCTATATTTTCATATTTAATTGCTTGAAAATTAAAGGGTAAAATTTATAAAAATATCAAAATAGCCGTCATTTAAGACATAAAAATAACTTTTTTTCTATAATAACTAGCAGTGTCGCACACTTTATGTGTGTGCAAGATATAAAAAATATATACCTTCATTTAGTATTTAAATTATTTTAGAATCAAAATATAAATATATTATTAAATTTCTTTTATAAGAATACTTTTTAAAAAACTATTTGACATAATTTATTAAATAATAATAAGTTAAAACTAAAATAATTATATAAAATAAAATAACATGATAAAGAAATAAACATAAAAAGAAGAAAAAAAAACGTCAGATAATTGTAATTAGAGATTTGTGTGTGTGTGTGTGTGTGAGAGAGAGAGAGAGAGAGAGAACTAAAACTATTAATTATTATTGATTTAAATGAACTTTTTATTAAAAATGGATTTCAACTTCCAAACTCTAAAATAATCGAGAAAGTGATTTGTGGGTTGAGAAAATGAATTTTCAAATTAGATTGTGATATTACAATATTGACCTCTCTATTTGCTTATTTGTTGCATGTGTTTACTAATTAAAATAGTAAAATTGGTACATCTAAATTTGGTATCTAAATTGAATTGATTTCATGAAAATTTTCAATATTAACCTTAATTTTACATAACTCTATTTATTTCATATGGAGTTGAAGGGCAACTTTTGTAAAATTATAAAAAAAAAATTGTCATTTTAGACACAAAAATAACTTTCTTTTATAATAGTATAGGTATAGGTAGATAATTACTAAGTGATTGGTGACTCGATAATTATTTATCGACTACAAATTTCAATTATCGATTAGTGATAGATAATAAATAAGTCACCAAATGTTAACTGATTAATAACCGATCAGCAACAGAATTTGATGATCCTAGAGAATCGATCATTGAACAATAATAACTTTTTTAGGTAAAATAAATTTTATATCAGCCACCAATTACTCATTGCTAATCGGTTACTAAAATCCGGTCACTAAAGTCTTATTTATTTATTCTTTTTTTGTAGTGGCTATTATAATTTAAAATTTTAGAGATTTAATATTGTAAAATAAAATGATAATAATAAAAAAAATACAGAGATTGAAATATATATATTAAAAAAATGGATACATATTAAGTAAAAAGGAGGTTTTTTCCCATTAGCTAGCACATAGCATCAATTAAACCTATTGTTTAGTGTTATGTTTAAAACTAACTAGAGAGAATTTGATTATACATATGCATAATTAAGTAATTTTTTATTTTTTTTCTTTCATGAAAATATTAAGTAATTTTTTTAATCAAATCTTAAAACTATAGTAACCACTTTTCTAGCTAACCTAACGAAATTGGGCTGAACCACGTGAGATACCAAAATTTGGACTGAAGCACAAGGGCTAATCCAATTTTAGTCAATGAGTCTATTCCGAATCAAATCAGAATTAGTTGGACCCAAATCCAATAAACTATTTTAAGTATTTGAACTCAAAGAGAGAGCATATAGGAAAATACAAACCTATGCTACAAGTCTGACCCGGTTAACAATAAACAATAAAAAAAAATGATAAAGTTAATTGAATGAGGAAAAATGAATTATGTCTTTCATTCATAATTTGTGGGTGTGTTATATAGAAAAAAAATTCACACAAAATGACAAAAAAGACGTAACAAATGGTTAGGTCGATGCTGCATCAGGTGCATTTTTAATGGTAAACTCCAAGTGGTTTAATGTAAAAAAAGTGATATATATATATATATATCACTTTTTTTTTGTTTTTTTTTTAAAATAGGAACCAAACTTAAATAGTAAAATTAAAAAATTTTAATATTAAACCGCTGAGGGTTTATTATTTAAAGTGCGCCTGGTGCACTGTGCAGCATCGACGGGACCGTAACAAATTATGCTGACCTATACACAATTCTAACTAACAAAAAAGCTAAATAAGCAAAAAATTACAAGAACTAGTCGAGAAATAAAACCAAAATAAGTAAACCACTAGTGACGTAAATGTGTTATGTAAACCTGAAGTTAACAAAATATATTGTTTTATTAAGCACTATTAAATTATTTATATATATATATATAACATTCAATTATATAACTAAAGTTGTATTGAATGGGCTTGGGTTGAAAATCGGTGATTCTTAAGAGTACGTAGTCCAACAAAATCCTCAAAGGTTAAAAGAAGAATTGACTGTCGACACCCCTTGGTTTCAATTTTCCCAGCATTTAAAAAAAATATTCCGTCACATGTGAAGAATAAAATTGACCATTTATGCATACCAATTAATATTCCGACACATTTCCACATATTGATACACTCACACTTTAAATAAATCATTAAAAATTAAAATTTTAAATAGTTGTAGCAGTTAGGCGCATTAAATCATACTTTTATCAAATGATATTGAGGGTGTTTGGGAAAATACCTTAGTGTTTTTGGCTTAAAAAAAAAGTTATTTAGAGTGTTTGATTCAACAACTTTTACTTAAATTAAGGGGGGGGGGGGGGGGGGGTAGTAAATAACATAAGCATAGAAGTTGGGAAAAAAACAGCTTCTATTAGTTTAAAAGTGATTAGTTGGTATTTTTTTAAATAATTTGAAAATTTTGAACTGTCAACTACCAACTTTTGATTGATTCTCATTTGTATTTTCGAACGCACTCTATTTTTACTATCAAGTTTTGACTGATTATCATTTTTATTATCAAATACTACCAATTTTTACTATTGATTTTTTTTTCAACTTTTTCAACAATTTTAATTTTTTCAAAAGTAAAAGCAATCTTAAACACCTTTATTGTCACCTTGGCTGTCCCAATTATATAATTAATCAGTGCCTAAGATTAGACTATAATTCTAAGTTCACGTGTAGGGCTCGATGCACATCACTACCCATAATTCAATTAATCCCATCATGAACACTTGCAGGGATTGATATAATAATGATGTGAAATGATTAAGATTTACCTCATTAAGTGAGGTGATCTTGCATGCAAGGGGCTGGCAATTAAAAGTGCAAAAGGAACATATTGAAGACTTCACATGTTTTTGTAGCCCAAGATATAACAAGTCCTCACATGTAACAATAATGCGCAATGAAATTGAGTGTTGAAACTTTGGTTACTCATAATCATCACGTGCAACTTGCATGTGATTTATTATAATATTTTAAAATTTAAATTTATTCCCTTAAATTACTATATATTTTTTGTATTTTATAAAAATTCAATCTCGTTATGTAAATAAAATTAAACTTTCGTAGATAATATAAATAATATTGAATGTGTCCTAAAGTAATTCCTAATATTTTTTAGACGTCTCCAGGTAACATTCATTTATGGAATATATGTTTTTTTTTCTTAGAGTTAAATTCTCTGTAAAAATACTGATATATACTAGTCAGTGGGGTATATTCGAAATGTGTGCAAAATAAAAAATTTAAAATATAATTAAATTACCTATTTCAATTATGAATATAAAATTAAAATATTTATTATGTTTTATACATTATTATATATTTTTAATTATTAATAATGTATGTATTTTATTAATTTTTTTATAAAAACTAGTTTAAAATAAAGATAAAATTATAAGATTAACAAATAAATAAGAAATAAAAAGTTTTAAAATATATATATATATATATATATATAATAATCTATACTATTAATAAAGTGTGAGACTTTTAACTTTTTTTTTTGATCCGTATAATTATAAATTTTCTAAAATGTCCCTCACACTTAGTATAATAAAATTTGGTAAAAGAGGAGGACAATACATTCACATTTTTATCAAAACTCATATAAAAAAACCAAAAAACAAACAAAAAAAAAAAAAAGAAGAAGAAGAAGAAGAAGCCATAAACCCACGTCCAAGGAAACCAACCATCATAAGTAACGACTATCCTCTATTTCATCTTGCATGCGTCGTCTTTAATTTCAAAGCTTTAATTCCCGTGTGTTTATGCATTTAATCATATGATTAGAATTTTAAATTAGGTTTTTCTTATTATCATAAGTTTACCAGATGTATTTATATAAAGTTTTTAGAAAAACTTCAACTTATATCATTCAAATTTGAGTACCAAATTAAATTATATCCTATTTTTATTTTGTACACACATCAAATCGAACGTGCGTCACCCGCTCGTATATATAATTTACTTTCAACCGCCCTGTATTTTAATTATGGCAATGTAAAAATATATGCATAGATTGTTACTTAATTTTTCACTCTTGTTCTAAAACTGAAGATCGTTTGATAGCTGGGCTGGGACACATTTATGAGAAATAAATAAACACATAGAATCATGAAACAAATTACCAACTTTAATTATGTGAGCAATTAAAACAATTTCATGATAGTTGAGCAATTATGATAGAGAGGCCGTTACTAGTAGCCTTTGCCATCATTTGGAATTGTTTTGGTACCAAATTAATTTATGGCAAAGGGACAATCTCATCAACTTACCTAATTATATCTTTTCGAAAAAAGGCAGTGCACTTTAGTTGTACCATAATTTTATGCCCCGGACCACTAAATTGGCAAACTTTAAAAAACTTATATTATTAATTGTTTTAGAATTTTATTTTCGTTTCGCAATATCTATCGTTAAAAACAAGAGACATATCACGTATCTAATAAATTTTCTTTTAATATTTACCCTCAAAATAAATATCACTTACACAAATAGATAAAGAGCTTCAATAGCCATTAATAGGAAACGATTAGTCAAGTAAAGTATAAGAATTATAACTATTAAATTCATCTTAATGTGTGAATAATAACCAGCTTAAACGACAAATAATCTAAAATGGAGGTAGTAGTTTGTTGGAAGGGTCACTGAATGTGGATATTTTCGTAGATTGAATGGTAGTATGTTTTTCTACTGAATAATAATTTATTAATTTGTGGTTGATTATTGATTGAATTTGATATTTTAATTTTGCACTCTATTTGATAAATTGATGTAATCAATTGAAATATATTTGACTGCTCATTGGTGGGAGTAGGGATTGAAATGGGGTAGGTTTGGGGCAAGTTTGGCCAAATTTGGGATCCGCCCCGACTGGAAAATTTTGTACCCGAACCCTCTCTGGGTTCGGGTTGGACCCGGTAGACCCGGTTTAGATTTTAAAAATAATTAAAAATATATATTTTTTTTAAATCGTATTATTACAACTTTCTAAACATGAAAAAAAATAAAAGTATTACCAAAACACTAATTATTATAAATTTTTATGAACATATTTTAATTTTAAAAAATTAAACATCATTATCACATACTTATTTGCACATATTTTGAAGTCATAACTTAAATGCTAATGTTATATAATTATTTATATATATAAAAGTATCATATTTATTTATTTTATGTAACTATTTATATAATATATACTTTTATATATGAAGTATAGATATATATAATATAAATTTCTATAAAATAATAAATAAAAAATATTTATTAAATATAAAAGGGGTCCGGGGCAAGTCCGGATTTTAAAATCAAAACCAAAGACCGGCCCCGGACCTGGTTAAGAGTCTAAAAACCCGCCCCTAATGGGTCCAACCTGGATCTATTGCCATCCCTAGGTGGGAGTCTTCTCAATTCCTAATAATTGCAGAGAGCTTCCAAAAGATTTAGACAATTCAAATTATGTAGAGCATCAACTGAATAAATGTATATATTAGTTGGAATAAGTGGGATATTAGTTCGAGTTTTATAATGAATATATATACATATATATATATATATTCATACAATTCATTAAAAGAATTTATAAATACCAATTGAAATGTCAAACATACACACACATTCGCTCAAAGAATGAGGAGAATAGAGGAGACGAGAATTCAAAATCTTAATAGTACAAAATTCAAATATTACCATTAGACTTGTAGTGAAGTGGGAGTGGCATATTTTTAATGAACATTAATTGAAGCACATTTAAACGAGGTCCACGAGGACACCACCAATATGGCTACTCTAGAATTCGCAGCCAAATTAATTTCATGATGGCCCCGACGAGTGCTCGATAATGCACTCGTCATATAACTGGGCCCAACTCACCCGGTCCCCTCGCCATTATTTCAAATTTACCCTTAATAATAGGGCCATGGAAAAATAGCTTACCTTATGACACTAGGCAAAATTATTGCCATTATTTTTATTATTATTATAACGTAAAAGTTAAAACTAAAGATTATCATGGGGGCACTCTGCCAACAGATTTGATAATTAAGAAGTGATAAATACCTTAATAACCTAATTAAAGGCCAACGGATTTGCTCATTATCTTGTCTTAGAGCCTCGTTTGGATGGACTTTTTAAAAAAAAAAAGTATTTATTTTTTTTCGAAAAAAGCAATGTAGCAAAAAAAATTGTTTGGATGAACTTTTTGAAAAAAAGGCGAAAGTTATCAAGAGTAGTTTCAAATAAAAATATATTTTAAAATATTTTTAATTATTATATACAAACGCAAAATTGTTTAACTTAAAAAAAAAAAAAAAAAACAAGACTCAAAAAATATTTTTTTGAATTCCATTCAAACGGGCCTTTCAGTGTGAAATTCGAATGTGAAAAGTGGACTTCTTTCTAATTGCCATTTAGATTTGGTCACAAAGTGATTTTAAAACACATCAACAAGGACAAAGATTTTAAGAATGGATATGGGCAAATCAGTCAACACGGCACAAATATTAACGAGGATTGAATGCATGACAAGCAGAAACATGGATATAATTATTATAGGACAGTCTATTGCATATTAAACGAGTACACCAATAATTTAAATAAATACAATTTTTATATAATTTATAATCCTATCAAAGATAAATAATCAAGAAACAATATGAATAATTAAACTACTATATTGTAGAAAAAGCTCAAATATATGGGAACAAAACTCATGACCACTTTGGTCCACAGGGCCTCCTTTTCGACTCTTTGTCATCAGACTAGAGTTCATTGATAGAATTAGAAGTTGTGATTTTGAGAAATGAAAATAGGCATTTATAAAATATAAAATATCATTTTTCAAGAAACAAAATGTGAATTTTGCTCTATTGTCATATATTATTATATGTGGTAGAGAGGAGATAAATATTTGTATCAACCTCTTGGTCCGGACCAGTCCAAATCATCATTGCGCATCGATCTTGGGACGGATTAGCCGAGACCCCATGCCATAATTTTCCACGGGGTGCCATTCAAAATGCCGAAAACACCCCTGTCCCAATGAAGGGACGAAATACCAAGAATGCCCATGATGGACCCATCATTGATAGTAATCATATGGGAAAATGGAAGGGGAACATTGAATCCTAGCCCATAGAAGCCGCCTTCCATGCATGATTGCTGTGCGCGTTATCTTTTGTCTCTCTCTTTGCATGCTTTACCCCACCCCCCACACCATCATACCTCTCTCTCTCTCTCTCTCTCTCTCTCTCTCTCTATCTCTCTCTTACACAACATAATATTTAATATATTCTGTAATGTAAATATAGTAAGAGAATATTCAGTGTATACATCGACAATCCTATAATATTTGTAGATAAATTTTTTGGAGTTCGTTTAGAAAGATAGGATTCTTGTATATATTGAGTATTATCAATGAAAAGAACATAAACTTTTTTGGATTATCCTATTGTTTCCATTGCTTTATCACTCTCCATTTATATTGTTGCACGGTTGCTACTATATATATTCACTTGCTCTAGCACATTGTGAGACTGACTTTCTCCAAACTAAATATACTTTACACACCATTTTACTTCCAACATTCAAGAAGAAGCAAAGGAAAGCTGTTCTCGTCCCCTGCTATTCTTTTTTCTTCTGCCGAAAGGTAACCTAAGAATATTACTTTAACTCTCTACTTTATTGTCTGTTCTTTTCCCCTTATTTTACGGGCTTACTGTAAGTGTAAAAACATATACACGTATGCGTAACATGAAATAGAGAACTTGGAACTTAAAAAAAAAAAGGTACGCCACATATATAAGAACAAGTGTAAAAAACACTGACCATGTAAATAACACTGATTCGACCAAACGAGTCTGGCATAAAATTTCCCCACCAATCTTCCATAAATTAATTAATTTAGTGAGAATTGTTGACAGAAATGGAGGAGGTGAACTCGAAGCTGTACATGGAGAACTGGAACATGATGCAGGAAAATGAGCGGCTGAGGAAGACGGCGGAGCTTCTCAACCAAGAGAACCAGGCCCTCCTCAATCAGCTCAAGCAAAAGCAATCCGCAGAGGCGGACACGGCGGCGCCCGCCGGAACTTCCACCTCCAAAGTCTCCAAGTCCAGAAACAGAGCCTCCAAATCCAGCAAAAACTGAGATTTAATGGACTTTTTATTTGGGCCCACCTCGTCTTCTAACGATTAGGAGTCTCGAAATGTTGCACTTGTTAGCTTCTGATGAACTAGCTTAATTATAGGCAGACTCCCTTTGACCAAAAAAAGAAAAAAAAAATTAATGTCTCATTGGGTTAGGCTGGTCTGGTTTCTCTTATAACCAGCCCAAGAACTCTTGGATTTTCAGACCATACCATGTAGTTTGTCATATAGTAGTTGATTCTCTCTCTCTCGCTTTTTTTGATATTCAAATTAGTCCTATAGTTCTAAAAATTACAAATACTCCCAAAGATACCTATTAACTTAATAAAATTCATCACTCACTAATATGAGACATATATAATTGCAAGTTGTGTTTTCGATGGGATTTTCATATTAGATTCATATGATTTTGACAATTTTAAGATGTAGAAGTTATATATGAAATCAATTTCACAAAAAAAAAAAAAATAATGGTGGTATCGGATTATAAATAATGATTGTCGATGGTGGTTGAAATGATATAAAGTAAAATTGTTTCGTAAAAATTCAGGAACATCTCTTAGTAGTTGAATTGATTAATATAATTGCAGGAAACTTATGTTTTTGACATCTGTAGTAATATTTACAAGAAAATCTTAAATCTCAAGGGAGAATTTATAGTTTTTAAAATAAAAATTAATTTGTAATTACATTGTATCTCAAAGGTGTAAACATAATTTTTTCTATAATATATTCAAAAGTTTGAGTATGAAACCAAAACAAGTACATTAAATCTTTTCGTTTTTAATGGATTGTGATAATGGCGACGCAATATTTCCCACTTTGCAGTTTGGTTTATAAACTAGTTCAGTTGCACATATATTTTCTTCATGTTGGCGACTTTTGGGAGATTATTAATTCTAAAATCCCAGCTATAAGTGGAGGTAGTTAAGACAGACTTTGCTTCTCAAGGATTTAATTCATATGTAGTAGGAAAATTAATATATCTATTTAGGGTTAATTACATCTGACCCCCAACTTAAGAATACTAAATTACAATATATCCCCCGATGTTTGAGGATATCCCCCCGACGTTTGAGAAATTACAAAAAACCTCCTAGTAAGTTTATATATTACAATTTACCCTCACTCCATTTGGGTTTCGTCAATTTCTAAGTGATGTCATCAAAATTCATATTGAATTACCCATTTTGCCCTTATGCTTTAAGTGACACTTTTCTGTTCCACTCGATGTCCATTGAAATATTTTTGAATTTAAATAGGGTATTTTGTTATTTCAAAATTATAAAATATACTTAAATCTAGAATTTAAGAAAATATTTAAGTAACGTTACTTATAAATTCAAATTACCCTCATGCATTACAAAGAATATTTGAAATACATAGAGAATTTTATATATTTGGATAATCTTTTCATATGCCATATTTAAATTGAAAGGATATGAACAAATAATTAGATAAAACATTTCCTTTAATAATTTTTATTTTAATATCATAAATTTTAAATCATATAACATATTAATCTAAATTACCTAAATTAAATTATTAATTAGCAAATAAGTTAGATAAATAAAAGCTAATACATATTTAAAAATAGAAAGATAGAAATAATTATAAGGATAGAGCCACAATATTTTCTTTTTCCTCGTACACTATCTCGTCGTAAGTCCATTTTATGAAGTCAAGTTTTACTTAACGAACTTCGTAAAATCAAAGTTCATCAAATCAACATATACAAATCCTACTAGTTGACACATTTAAAGAGTTGTTGATTTTTATTTTTAAAATATCTTATATAGAAATGGAGTGAAAGAAGAAAAAAAAGGGGGTTGTTTGGGACATAGAAACACACACACGTGCGTGTGTGTGCATCAGTATACACAAACTAACAAACTATACATATGCATATTGTGCAAAGCACAACACATATATATACACACGCACAACATATATATACACATGCACACACATACATAGATATATATAAATGTATGTATGTATTTGTTGCCGAAGGTAAAAGTGTTGGGACGAGGGTTGGGATGGGTGGACAAAGTTGAGAAAGAAAATAAGAAGAAGATAAGCAGGTTAGGCATGTCTAATCCATTTTTTTTAACTATGTAATTATATATATGTATATAATATGTTTGATGTAAAATGTTTTTCTAGATATTAGATTTTCATAAATTATATTTATATTTCTAATATTTACTTTGTAGTTTATATTTTTTTATGCATATTATAATTTTTTATAAATTTTCATTATAATATATATATATGTATTTTAATTTTTTAAGTATATCATAATATATATTTATTATTTTAATTTATGATTAATTACACGTAGACCCCATCTAAGTATGTGATATTACAACTCAGCCCCATGGATAAATTGGTCATTACGACTTTGGTTTATTTTTATATTTTATTTCCAACAATTTCATCAGGGGCTTCCCCACTTTTAAGAATATTCTGTTAAATATTTGACGATACCCCAACGGAGTGGTGGTAAACTGTAATATATAAACTTTCTAAGAGGTTCTTTGTAATTTCTTAAACATCGGGGGATATTTTGTAATATAGCATTCTTAAATGGGGGCCAGATGTAGTTAACCCAATCTATACATATATATCATAACTCGGCCCTTATTTCACCAAAAATAAATAAATAAATAATAACTCGGCCCTTATTCAACTTGGCCTTGTTGATTACAATTTTCTCACAGTGAGTCATATTATTAAATTTTCTATCGAATTTGATCCCATATCTCCTTCTGTCAAGTAATTAACCACTCCCCTATTACTAAAAATATATTTATCTATAATCATCATATAATGTTAATGTAGGGCACAAACCAAAAAAGAAGTCACAAACTTTTGTTTGGGGAGGCGAATTTGAATAATTTTTATAAAATATAAAACCTATATTCATTATTTTGCAAGGTGAAATTTTAATCTTTTTTTAAATTACATATTTTCTTGTAGCATAGGCTCTCCCTTTCGCTTTTGAAGTATGAACTCCAGCGTGCTTGCAAACACAGAATTCTCCTCAAGTTCAATTCATGTATTTTCGACTATCAAATATGAAATTATCAACCATAGGATAATCTTCCCAATATATAAGGATGTGAGGCTTCCCCAACTGAGAATAGGAGGGAAATAGGGAACTTGAATAAGAGGCTTCGCTGATTGAGAATACCCATATTGCGCACTTTATTCTTGCCTTTATAGTACCCTGCAGTTGTTAAAACTTGTGCCCCTTCCTTTTCGAGCCTAGCGAGGGAAGAGAAGGGTCTACTATAACTCTCTATTATGTAGCTACTTGTTTTGCTATTTATTTCGTAGCTAATGCACCTATCCAGCTAACCTCCCCAAGACCTTTCCTACTTACAATGTGTTTGGGAAAGGAAAGGAAAACATAAAGGAAAGAAAATCTGTAGATTTTAATTTTCTACGTACTTGTGTAGATGAGAGGAAAATGGATGAAAAAAAATAAAAAAATAATTATAATTTTTTTTCTTTCATTTTCCGCTCAATTTTGGGAGATGAAAAAATTTTGGGCCCCATATCATTTTTTTTCCTTTTCTTCCACTTTTTCACCCGAAATCAAACCAAAAAAAATGATTTCTTTTTTTTTTTTCCTTTCACTCTCATTTCTCCTATTTTCCTCCCTACCAAACAAACCACTAATGACCAATACTATTTGACAAAGGAAAATAGAGTAGCTAGTCTACCATTCTTATAAGCGGCTAAGTGCATAGCTGAAAGCTTGACTATCAGGCAAGACAGCGAGTCCGACCATATTGTGAGGAATGTAGTAAGGACTCTGTCGATTGATAGATTTAGTATGTGCCAAGGGCTCTTTATCTCTTTAGGATACGAGCCCTCAGACTGCATACTTAACCGATTTCCTTACTATTTCAAATTCTGTTAGAACGTGAGAATGGCACGAGGGTGGGTTCAAGTCCAGTCCACCACTAGTGAAGCCTATCTCTCTATATTTTGGCCTTTAGGGGAACTTCAATCAAATAGTAGCGATGGCTTAATTTTACTGTATGGAGCCATTGTTTCCTTCCACCGCTTGTTCCTACTTTCGGGTCAGGTTCGAATTCCCTGACTCTATTATATACTAGCACAAACAAAAAGATGAAGTGTCCTATAACTTTCCATTCCTAGCTTACCATAACGAGGACAATCGTAGCCAGAAATACATAGACTTCAATTAATATACACAACGAATCATACGGACCGGATCCTCTACCCTATAATAGTGCCCTATCTCTTGGCCCACATTCCAGATATGTGACACGTGTAAATTTTAAAAATTTACTTAACAACAGAATACTTAGAGAGTGTTTGGCTAAGCTTATAAGCTCTTCAAAACATCTTATAAGATGTTCGAGAGCTTATAAGCTCCTAAAATTTGTTTGGTAATTTTTTAAGTAAAGGAGCTTATAAGCTCCAAAAATAAGTTGTTAGGAGCTTATAAGCTCCAAAAAAAAAATAAGGTACCCCCAACTTTTTTTTAAAACAACTTATAAGCTGTCTAACATCAAAACATAAAATGACATAAATATCTTTATTTTTTTTTCAATGTAACATTCCTACTATCTCCAAAAAAATATTTATTTACATAAAATAATTTTACATTATTATTGTTTATTATCATTAGATTTAAAATAAAATATAAGCTTTCATTTTTACCAAACAGAATCACAACTTATAAATTCAAAAAATATCTTATAAGCTACAAGATCTTATTTTGTCCAAACATTTTGACAACTTATTGTTGAAATAAGACGTATAAGCTTATAAGCTCTAAAAATATCTTATAAGCTATACGAGCTTATAAGTTCTTTAAAATAAGCTTAGCCAAACACCCCCTTAGACTTGCTAATTGCATTTTTTTCGTTATCTAATTTGGTAAGTAAATCTTCAAGATTTACACGTCACACATCTAAAATGTAGGGCAGAGGATGGAACACTATTATGGGGTAGGGGATCGGGTCCGCGTATCATATACTTTTAATTTGTGCATGTTAATTTATTAAGTATAGATCATTTTTGTACAAAAACAATCTCAATTACGGTCAACAAACATGTCAAACATTGCGTTAGATTTAGTTTGGCCAAACTGCCAACACTAGAAAAATGCATAAATAATCCAATTAGATAGACGTTGTAGCTAGATTGTTGAAGAATCTCCCAACTAAATTTCCACTTCACACCAACCCCACAATTCGCCTCCTCCTATAAATAAAGAACTATGCACGTGAAACGCAAAATAGTCTAAACATATTATTACATCTTTTAATTTTCAAGATCATAATTGTTCCTCAGCATGGACAAGTCCATAGCAGCAAAATTTGAGGAGGAAGAAGAGGAGGAAGAGGGAGATCTTTTCGAGATAAATCTGGAAATAGTAAATAAAATCCCTCCACCAAAATATTACTGGGAGAACTATTTTACTGCCACAAGCAGCACAGTACTTCTTGCCAACTGCTTGCTACCGATTTCCGCCGTGTCAAGGGCCATTCCGGTGGTCATGAGAGGCCGCGCCGCCTCGTTGCCGCCTTGCTCGGCCACGAAGCCCTCCTCTTTGCAGGCGGCTGCTGCCATGTGTGGCACTCAGAGGAAATTAAATTAACTTTGGTATTTATACGTCACGTAGCACCTCACATATACTTAGCACTATTTATTAATTAAAATGAATGCAATTATTATGGAGAAAAGTATGGTATTTGTATTATTAATTTCTTTGATGTGGTATTGTATTGTTTTGTTAATGGGAGTCGAATGTGACATGTATATATGTAATTTAAGGCATAAATTATATATCTTATGGTCTGGAATACTGTTTTTCATAACATTCGGCTCCTCTTTTTTGAGAAAATCACATTTTAACTTATCATCGTTAACAAATTTAGCTCCATTATTGAATTTGAGTACATTTTTTTTCTTTCTGAATATTCCATACTCCAAAGTCTCATTGCTTACCATTACTATTTCCAATTTTCATTGCAAACAAGAAATTCGGGCTGTTGGGTGTTTCGAATGCGGAAGTGTAGCGACGACCAGGTAAAGTAAATATATCGATTATCGAGGTGAATATAAAGTAAATCGAGGTGTTCATATAGAATCTTTATTAAAGAAAGAAATACTGAAAATAGAGCACGAGAATTACAAAGTTTACTGCAGAAGCTTGATGATTTTACTCAAGGTTCTACTTAATTTTTCTTGGATACGGATCAGCTGATGCTGGAGAACACTATTTATAAATCACTCGCACTTCGCTTCAAAGGAAATTAGTCAATGACATAAGTATTGCATAGCACATATGGAAAGACGTCCGGTGTGGGTGGGGTGGGTGGTTTGGTTGTTAGCGACGCCTCGCGGCGGTTTCCCGCTGTGCATTGAAAAAGACGGCGGCGACAGGCAGGCCGAGATCGTTTTCGGAGGCGAAACGACGGGTGTTGAAGTAATCTCTGGAAGTGGGCAGGTTGTTTACTATTTGTCTGCCTGTTTGCTTGAAAAAAACGAACACAAACCGATGGATCCCTATGTTGGGCCTTGGTTTCTCGTACCTTACCAACTCCCTTCCTGTTAAAAATTAGCACCAGCCTATCGGTCAACACACTCAATGCATGTGTAAAATATATATTTAAGTGTGTGTATATATATATATTACAAATGATATTGGTACATACTGTATGTATTTGATTTGGATTCTTGATTTTAAATTGATATTTTATTGATCATTGAACATTAAAAATATATACGTAGTTTGCAAAATATCTTATGTATATCTGTGATATGAGTATAATATATATATATATATATACACACAACTCAATATATATGTATATACATATATGTGGGGCATACATATAGCCCAATAATAATATGGATAAAATAAATACATATATATATATATATGTATGTATTATATTATACCCATACCAATGTGAAATTTAGATTATTTACATTTGATGTACATGTATGGTCGAATGAAATATGAGATGCAATATTTAATTAAAGAAAAATCCGACTTAGTACTTATGACCAAAAAATATTAAAGCTTAATCGAAAATGCTACGTATTTTGTGATGAACTTACCAAATGTGGCGTCTGTTGTGCCTGGAATGTCCGTGACTATCCTGTAAGGTATGGTTTGCAAAATAAAATATTTGTGACAAAAGCTTAGTACTCATTTTCAATTTACCTTTTTTCACTTTTCGTTCAGCGCGCACATGAGTTGGGGAGGATTGTACAAAGGGTAAAACTCAATCATATTTAATTCATTAAAATTTTCACATTTCTATTTTTTTTTTCTGAAATTATTAGTTCATTATTAATTCTTGGTAATATAAATTAATATACCAGTGGAGATGTTCCCTGAGATATGGATCACTGGGGCCTGGAACATCAGGGTCAGTCATGACCTGCAGTACGTATAATAATATTACATATATAAAATAGCAGGCATTAATTATTTCAGATTAATTAACTAATCATCGGTCGATATACATACTACTAGTTAATTAACCAAATATACATACATATATATATATGAGTGAAATTTAACTAATAGAACATATATAGATAAAATATATATAGTTACGTACCAAAGTATAGAAAGTTCTCATATCAGCTCCTTGAATCTCAACCCTTGGAATGGTAGCAACTGCAGATGGATAAAACTCATATCCATTGTAGACTTGTCTATTGCCATAAGTCACACACACTTGTACACTTGGAATGAAACAGTCCAAAACATCGTCAATCACTCGCCCAACTATCAGGGACTGTTGTGATGACATTCTTGCAATCTAGAGAGAGAGAGAGAGAGAGAGAGAGAGAGGAGGGAGAGGGGAAGAAAAGTATTAAGAAGAGACTTGCCGATAGTGGACAGGAAAATGCAGCCCTATTATATATAGTATTATGATGGAGCATGCATGGATACGTACGTATGTCTATATATCTATATATGCACGTGTACACATATTCTTGCATGTAGTCATGAATAAGGGTGCAAACGAACTAAGTCGAGCCAAATGAAGGATCGTTCAAATTTGATGTGAATTTCTTATCGTATTTAAAATCTTGTTTGAGTTTGATTTGATTAATAAATGAACGAGTTTTAATCAAGTTTGAGTATATTGATCTTTTTACACATATATTACCATCTTTTAATTAATTAAGTCAAGTTTCAAAATTTATGAATTAAAACGAAAAAGAATGTCTTCAAGTTTGGTTTATTATGCTCAACGAACTAAACTCGCACGAGATTTTTACAATCTCAAGTCAAGTATTAAGTAACTTGTTTTATTTTTCAATCCTAACTAGTCGTGAACTACGAAAAAGAATAGTGTAGAGACAATTTGGATCTTTAACTACACTCATCAATAGACTCGACGTGGAGTAATAAGTGCAATAAAAAATACAATACAATTTATAGTAGAAAATTCAAATCAATGCGTGGAATGAGGCATCAATTGGAAGAACATATTCTAGAAAGTTCCTTTTGGGGCCAATTTTGGACTCATCCCAAGTCAAGAAAAGAATCCATCTTTTGCATTTAGGGTAACATTGAGAATAAATATTTTAAGATTCTCTTATGAGAGCTTCTTTTGTTAACATTTTTAAAAATTCTTGTGTTGTCATATCAAGAATGGACATAAAGAAACTCCACCACAAATGGACACAAATTAATTGGTTGTTTTATGTGCTGATCAGTCATCTCAATGATAGCAAAATGATATTTGTTTTGGACTTACATTAGTCACTCTAAATTTTTATATTAAAGCTCCATTTTCATTATTTTATATAAAAATTAATTAAAATATTTATTAATTTATAGAATATTATTTATGTTATTTTGCAATAACAAATATACCTTCACTTTAATATGTATTTCTTTTTTATTTTTGTATTTATCTAATAATGAAACATATGAAAATATTCTATAACAACAAAAAAGGTCTTGGAATAAAACTCAATAAATTAAATATATAAATCATTGAGTACAAAAACAAAATATAATATATTCCAAAAAATATTATATCTCAATTAGGCAAATAAAAATTGAACTTACGTACTTTTTAGACACTTATGTCTCCGAATAGTGTTTCGACCAAACTATCTGGTTCGTACGTCTAATCAAGGAAAAAAAAATAAAAAGAATAAAAAGATTTTATATAAAAAATAAAGTATGTCAATTTATTTTTATTTTTTTAGATTTTGGACTTTTTCTACTCTTGTTTATGGTTGCCGAATAATCGAGAAGAGAATTTGGTTTTCCGTTCTAAGCTATGGTTGTTGTCCTGACAACTTAAAAATAAGGGGAATGGACGTTATTGAGGAAAATTTTGTCCAATAAAGCAAATTAAGTGATGTTTCAAAGATAAAAGAGTATTTTGATCAAGTGTCTAAAACTAAAAATTGAAATAGAGTACCAATATGAAAATTTAAAGTGATAATATCATCTCCATTGACATTAATATGCCATTATAAGAATTTGGATTTCCAGAGTGAGAAATAAAAGTAAGTTCCCACTTTAAGAATTCATGGGATATATGATCATTTAATTTACTTCCTTACTCCTCAACACCTTAATTATTCTGATTCATTCATTGTATATATGGAAAATTCTTGTTTCACCTTGTTTTGGTAATCTTTAATATAGGGTCGCTTTACATATTCTTGATCACTTAACTAAATTATCTTCCACAGGAAAAATCGAATTCTGGGCTTTTGGCAACACGTCTTATCTTTCTGTAGAAATTAAAAACAAACTAGCCAATACTTTCACTAATTTTCTAGTATCCTCTTCGCGGTGTTGTCAATCTTTGATTTGTACATCAATTAGGGAAAAAATGCATTTTTAGCACACTATCTTGTCTCTAGGCAATTTTAAGACACTTTAAATTCGGACTAGTAATTTTGGTATAGAGACTTAAAAAAAAATTGCAATTTAAGAACAAATTGACGAAAAGGCATAATTTTACTAGAAAATACCACATCATCAACGGAAATTGCATACCTAACATGCATCAATTTAGAAATTTTGCAGACATGGATAGAGATGTGAATTTTGAAGTGGAATTTTTCTTTTTTTTTTTATAGGAGATGAAGTGGAATTTTTCTTTTTTTTTTTTATAGGAGATGAAGTGGAATTATATCTAGATTATATATATATATATATATAATAAAAATATATATAAATAATATATGTTACATATATACATATATAATAAAATCACACAGCAAAGATACACACAATGCGCACACACACACGCACACACACCTGCAAGGTCGTGCGCGCGCGCGCGCACACACACACACACACACATAATATATACTGGTAATATTGGCACACTCGATGCGTGTGCATAATAAAAAATAATATAATTTAATAATATATTAAATTATTTTTGGTAGTATCTATACTATCAAAATATTTTTAATAAATTTATAAAATTACTAAAAAGTTAAAATAAAATAATTTAAAATAAAAAAAGTAAGAAAATAGTTACAAAGTAATTTTAAAAAAAATGATTTTGAAGAGTGTTAGGAGAAAATAGAAGATAGAGAGGGGAGAGAGGGAGGGGGAGAGAAAATAAAAAGTAAATGTAAGAGGACAAATATCAAAAAATAGATAAAAAAAAATTTGACAAACCAAAAAATAAATAAACAAACAAAAGTAGTTAATAAATGGTATTGTCCTTTTATATGATAGGGCAAAAGTATAGATACTTAAATAATAACACGTATATAATTAAATCACACACATCATAATTCATTCCTCTGATCTTGTATCTGCTGTACTCAACCTCAAGCCTCCGCTGCCGGTGACCATCGCCGAAATTTGTCAAACCATATCCTTATGGACTCCCCTTTTCGTGATCTATTCATTCATCCAAGAGTCTACGGCTTTCAACGCGATCTTCCAACTAATACTATTTGGGAGTGTTTGGTAGAGGCTAATGGGAGTGATATAGCGGCTATCATGCCTCCATTAACTGATTTGGGGGCCATTTTGGGGAGCAATTAGAAAGATGGTATAGTTAATTAAAATGGATACCCGAAAGAAGCTTGTCAAGATATATAGGTGGTGCAGTTAAAATGTACATATCCATCAGCTATAGACAGACCTCTTTTGCTGCTGAAAATTTTGACTTCTTAGATACTAGCCCACAAATATTATGAATACTAGACAGTACTCTACTTAATGCAGATCATGCTCTGCCACTAATTATTTCGACACTATTTATTCATGTCCGAGACATGTATAGGCCAAACGATAACCCCTACATTCTTGAAAATAGCCTCCTCTCCCAACCATTTCTCAACCCTTTCCCATCCCGCTTCGTTCATTGAAGTTTTTCCTTATGTACTTTCATCCACGAACTTATCCTTGATAACATTAGTAACAACAATTGGTGATAACCATTTGCTCTACGACCATTGCAATTCTGACGATGTATGAAGCCACGTATATCTCGAACACTTCAAGTATATAGACTCTATCAATAAACTTTTCCGTAATGTCATTGGATTTGTGATTTGAAAATCCATAGAAAGGTTATGGACAGAATATACCAAGGAATTAAATATACAAAAACCTTGTGTTACCACAAAAAATCCCATGTTAAAAAAATTAATGTAAAATCCATCATATTTGTAAAAATTAGCACATTATCCCCTAGGTTTTTTTTCTGAAAATTTGAATAAGAATTTTCAATTTTATCCCTTTTTAGAAAATTAAAAAGTAACAATGGGTTTTGTCTTTTTGTAATAGGAAAAAGTCTAGTCCAAAAATGAAAGACGGGGAAAAATACACCAAACCCTAACCTTCAAAATTTTACATACATTTACGGCCGATTTGTGAAACATGAGAGTTGTGATACGTGAGGGGCAGTGAGCTAGTTTTTGAAAATATGAGTGTTTTAGACTAATTTTTTAAATACATAATTTTTTGTGCTAATTACAATTAATACATGGGGTTTTGTAAATTTGACTCAGGGTTAAAATGGTAAACTCACAAACCAAACACTATCATACATGCAGAAATGATGTATGTAAAATACATAATTGGTTTAGAATTTTCGCTGGTGGTTTTCACATTTCATGTGGTCTTTTGTACTAATTTAGAAATAATTATTCCCACCATTCTTAAATTTAAGCAAAATTACAAATTATACCCCCTTGTATATGTTATTACCAATACCCCCCCGAATTTTGTGTCTGTCTTTCAATTTCCAACTTCCATTAGGTTGACTAACAGTCAACGTTCGTAAACTCAATTGAACTTCCAACATTGTCCTTTTGAAGACGGAAATATTATTTTGTCAATTATGAATTGACTCTTTTACCCTTTTGGATGTTTAAGTTATACAATTTCATTTTTGGAGGTAATGCATTATAATTTAATATAATGAAAGGGGGCTAATTGTAATTTTATGTTTTATATTGAATGAATAAGAAAATATATTTGGACATTTTTCATTTATAATGTCTATATATATATATATATATACATATATTTGCACATAAATATAATGTGATATACATAATATACATATATTGTGATAAAAACATATATTTTAACATTTTTTAAAATTTATATACATAATATAAATATATATACACATAATATATAAAATATTTATAAATAAATATATATATACACACACACACAGATAATATCCGTTGCGGCCGTCCTCCACCGCCGCCGCCGTCCTCCGTCTGATCTACAGTGAGAGGCAGAGATATAGAGGGAGAGGAGAGGAGAGGAGAGAGAGAGAGAGAGAGAGAGAGAGAGAGAGTGAAAAACCACCACCCTGGCATGTTGGGATCCCGTGGCTTGTAGCGTGGCGCCTGCAATTGAGACTGTAACACAGAAAATGGTTAAATACACCCGGTGAGTCAAACACCAAACGATATAAATAAAAACATATCAACATAACGTGTGACACACTGCTAACATGTTAATTTAAAAATAAAAAATTAAAAAAAAAACTCAAACTGCTCACATGTTTTATGTTAACAAGGATATTTTCGCCACAACTACCGCGATATCATCCAAAGTGCTGCACTGCTGCTTCAGCACCAGCAACAGCTTAAATTCCATTTGCACCAAGTCACAAAATAAGCCACCAAAATAGGCGGGAAAAAGAATATCAAACTCTCAACACTACAGAAACACTAAGCCCCTTTCTTTGCATTCTGCTCTCGATTCATAAATGCGATCACATAACATCCAATAACAATCAACAATTGGAAAACAAGAAATGATGGATAAATTAGAATGATGTTTCTATTGTACGCTACCACAAAATCATGCTCCACCCGCAAATTATTTGGACTTTATTAATTCATGCTCGAGACATATAGAGGTCGAACGATAAACTCTGCATTCTTGGAAATGGCATGTCCTCCCAACACTCTCTCAATCGCTTTACATCTCTGTTCCTTCAATGGAGCTTTTCTGTTCTGCCCCCGCATACCGTTACCGATATAATATGAAAAACAGTAGCTGATAATAATTCGCATCAGGACAATTGCACTATTAAGGATATACAGAGCAGCTTCCATCTCGCTCTCACTACCAGAAAATCCACTGAATTTCGCGATTTTCAGCTGTATATGAAACTTCAAATTCCTCATCAGTTGACCCTTAAATGCTGATGATGACTTCTCTATCTGCATGAAAATTACTAGATGAAATACCAAGTTCAAACTCATAAGTTGAGTTAATCTCATTCAGCACCACATTAGCATAGGTCAATTATGGGGTTGTATGGCTAATAGGAGTTTTTTTCAAAGATCTTATAAGCTTTAACATCGTACAAGATGGTTCTTTTGAGCTAATAAGATGCTAAATTTTATTTTAAAGTACGACCATGAGAAGTTTGCGTTAAGATCTCAAAAGTAAAGTAGAAATTCTTTATTTTCAATTTTAAACAACTCATACGATCCAGACTTCTCAGTCTAAGAGCTTGCATTTTGAAGCATCGTATAAAATGTTATACAAAGCTTATATGCTCACACAAGTATCCTCCAAGTAAGCATTGCCGTTTGAAGTCCTTGTGAAACAAGATTTGTCCCATCTTTTCAGACATATAAAAGAAAAAGATGGAAGCCTTTTTCAGAAACTAACTTACAAACATTGCTTCTGTTACTATACTCTACCACTAAAAGCACACCAGTAACCCCTAACTTCATTGAATCTTAAAGATTACACGTCAATACATTTCATCTTTCTAAACATGCTGATTTCTAAGTCTCGCATAAAGAAAAACAGATATACAAAAATGTCTAAAACATAAATTCAACTAGCAAAACTGCGCAACTCACCTGCAAGTGGAATTCATATAGAACGGGGCACATTTCTAGAACCAAAGCAACCGAGAGTCAATCAGGTTTAAACATGGAAAATCCCAAAAGCAACCGTCTAACATTTCTAAACATGTTAACCCAGCGGGTGTAAACATCTTCAGAAAACAAACAATAAACAATAAGTCCATAACATAGTTGATATTAAAAGAAATAAAAAGGGAATAAATGGGAAAATTAGCATAGGCCTTTTCAAACGTCATAATATTGCCCATAAATCTGGAGAGTTAACATTGAAACCGGAGGCAAAGCTTTCACAAGTTCACCACACAAAAATGGTTTCAAATTCTCATCATTTGATCCATGTGAAATATTAAGGGAAAGCATTTCGAGCTTTGGGACATGTTTCAAAGAAAATTCTATCAATTTGCAACCAAAATACTCAAATAAGACGAGATTGTCAGCCCAGAGTTCTATAACCTCTATATTGGAGGAGAATTTATTGAAAAGACACTTCAACCAGAGATTGGAGCTACAAATGCCTAACGTGTGATAAAGTGTTGTGCAGTTCTCCATAAGCAAACCTTGGAGGTTCAAACAATTGGATAAAATGCAAGCTATTGAAGCAGGGTTTAAGCTTACCTTATCAAGGATAAGAACTTTGAGAAGGTTGGGGCGGATATTCAGAGTTGGGGGCAAAAAGCACCCGATCAGCTGGAGATATGCCAAGGAGGGAACCAGAGAAATAAACCTACAAGGAAAAGTAGACATTTGCTGGTTGTTATCTGTGCACATAAAGTTGAGAATGTGGCTATTAATGCACAATCTTCCACGAGAACAAATCCATTCCTCAAGTTTATTTGGGAAATATGTAATAAAACAACATGATAACCTGCAGGTCATGATCCTAGAAACAGAATGCAGACTCAAAAATGGGTCGACTTTGTTGATGAATTTTTCCTAAAGGCCATGGGTGCAATTAATCTTATTATAACAAAAAAAAACGTAAAAATATATAGACTTTGTCCATAATTTCTTCAATAAGATCACCAGATTTGTGATATGAAAAATGATCCACTGCTTCAGAGAGGAACATTTAAGACAACGAAATTCCATGTGGCGCACAAATGCATAAAGATTCCTCCAACGCTTGACTAACGAAATCCTGAGCTTCCTTTTTTTTGGCATTACGTTTGACCTGATTTGAACCCCAAGAAAAATATGTTTGTTTGGTGCTTGAAAGAAAGATGCAGAAACTGCAAAAGTAATCTAACTGACTTTAATTTCACAATTAGCAAACAAAGGGAGGGATAAATCCGGTAATACCTCAAGACAACGAAGTCCAATTATAGCTTTTAAGCTTGAGATTCTTTTTCTTAATATTGTCAAAACTGCAATTCCTGACAGGGCCACCGAACGAGAAAACTACATGCTTAGAGCAAACCATTGCTCCTGAGAAGAGCAAACATGGATGAAGTTAGAATTCCACTCCTATGATAGAAAGAAGAGAACACAAAAGCCATTCCATCTGCATACACAAGCAAGTCCACTTATTAAATCACTTATTTTCCAATTATCTATACCACTGATAAAGGAGGAGGGGGCTTGAAGTAACTAATTTTTTGCTGTCTTTTGCTCTAGTAAGTTTTCATCTATTGATTCATCGAAAAAAGAGTTTTCATCTATTGTATTATCTCTCACCTCTCCCTCTCTAGTTAACATTGTTTTTGCTAAGAGATACAATTTTTATACTCCAAAAACGCGAGATGATATCTATCTGCGAATTAAACGAGTTTTACCCAAAAAAATGTACATGCTACACAGTTGCATACATCTGCACACTGCAACAGAAGGATCTTTAATTGAACTTAACTATAATCCAACATACAGGGAAAAAAAGGCCACCGACCTACACCACAATCAAGCCCGCATATTAAATCATTAATTTTCCAATCATTAACGTTATTTTTTGCTAAAAGATACAATTTTTACACTCCAAAATACCCAATTAGCTATAATCCAAAAAAAGAGGGGGAAAAAAAGGCCACCAACCAACAGAACAAGCAAGCGCACACGCTATATCACTAATTTTCCAATTATTAACATCAGTTTTTGCTAAAAGACACGATTTTTATACTCCAAAATACGCAATTAGATATAATCCAAATATATATATATATATATAGTGTGTGTGTGTGTGTGTTGGTGGGGGGTGGTCCTGGGGAGCCCACCCACCAACACAAGAAGCAAGCGCACACACTATATCACCAATTTTCCAATTATTAACATAATTTTTTTGCTTAAAGATTCGATTTTTATGCTCCAAAATACTCCCTTAACTATAATCCAACAATAAAGGGGACCGAAAAGGCCCCCCACCTACACAACAAGCAAGCGGACATAATCACTAATTTTCAGATTATTAACATTATTTTTTGCTGAAGGATACAATTTTTATACTCCCAAATACATTATATTATAAATTTTTACGCAAAAAAAAAAAAAGTTCAAAAGTGTACAAATGCACATCTGTAAAACGGCCATTGAGGGTTATCTGAAAAAAAAAAAAAAGAAAGGAGTAACGTTCGTTAATCTTTTTTTCTCAAGAAAATTAACAATTATTTGAATTTTTGGAGAGAGAATGCTGTATTTCAGAAACCAAGTCGAAGTACGTACGTCTGTGTGTGTGTGTGTATATATATATATATATATATAATTTTAAAAAAAAAAAGAAAAGGGAAAGGAAAAGATGAAGACGACGACGAAGATGCATTATTTGTTGCCACTGAATTAACAAAACCCAAACACTTGTCGAGCCCATAATTAATGATCCATCCAAGAGAGTTTACAATTGAAAAAAAGCCCAAGCCCATCCACTCAAATGAACAATGAGGGCCCACAACTATTTAGGGCTGTCAGCGGGTCGGATTTCGATGTCCTGGAAAACCGAATTAATTAATTTAATTTCTAATTTCTTTCGCCGAACGAAACGTAAATCATCACTACGTTGGATGGAGATGGAACCTGGGCCCGTGGGCCTATTTCATATTATTGGGCCAAAATATAGCCCAATACTTTATTGCAAAACTAAAGCGTTCACTTGGATCGAGCATTTTCTTTTTTTTTGTTTTTTTTTTTTGGCCTTTTTTGTGTCCAATAAGACCTTAGTTCAACCAGTTAGAGATTTTAACTAATTATATATTATGGATTCAATGAATCAAATCCAACGAACTGAAAATAAGATTTAATAAAAATGTAATACTTATCTTTAGTATTTTGATGAAATTGCCTTTATATCCATATACATTTTGTATTGTACCTGTAAACGTACATAGTTCACAAAGTGTTTTGAGCAATTCACATTCTAAAGCGTAGATTAATTATTAGTTATAACCATATTAAATTATAATATAAACGATAATTAAAAATCTCTAATTCAAATTTAGAAAAATATAAATATTATTGGTATAATGAATATATTCAAAACATTGTTGAGTTATATATAGTGAAGAACACATCTAACTTTGAGATAATGAAAATATTGGTTGTCTTTAACAAACAAATCCTACTTATAAATATAATTAATTCATTTCCTTTAACAAATCAATGGCCCGTCCGAAAGTGTGGTGTCCAGCATGGAAGCATGTGCTTCTCATAGAAGAAATGTAAGACCACAACTCAAATTCTAGATCTATATCAATAGTATAAAATACTATACGTACATATTTGATTACATCCTATATGGTGTTTACACCTCATAAAATTACTTTATAACCATGATTGATTTGGTATTGGATTTTTTGTGAGCCGTCTTACTTTAATGTAAGACCTCTTAAAATTCGGCATAAATTTCAAATTTCATAACATGGTCTCTGACAGTCTCACATGTGAAATGAATTTCGCAAATTTCAATTAAGATAATTTTTATTCCAAAACAAACACACGTACCAAATACTAAATTTATGGGGCCCATCAATTTAAGAAATTCAGCATATTATATTTTTAATATAAAATCAAATATGTCCTGAGTTGATTGTCTAGTTGATAATAAATCAACTAATATCTTTTAGAAAATTTGAATTGGTAGGTAGTTTTAATGCACGTTTTTCTAAAGAAGTGAGGGACTAGACTCGTAGATCACATTTAATCATGCCAAAAAAATATAGACTTCTTTTAATTGAAAAGTGTCTCATAATTTAGACTATATATTTGAGATTTGCTCGTCTTAGGCAAATATAAGCTCTCATTTAATATTCGAAAGCTACACATTTAGACACCACTTGAATGGATTTTTTCAAACGAGAAGCATTTATTTTTTTTGAAAAAAAAATGGCACTTGAATGAAGAATACAGTGGTCTGTTGGATTCTCAAAAGGAAGAGGAGGGGAGGGGAGGGGAGGGGAGGGGAGGGGGGGGGGAGGGGGAAGAAAAACCCAAAATAACTTTTTCTGAAAATTATCCAAAGTAGTTTCCACCAGTAAATATATTTTCAAACACTTTTAATCACACGTTCAAAATATATATATATATATATATATTTAATTATTGTATCAAAATTCAAAATTATCTAATTTAATTTTTTTAAAATCTATTATAAAATGCATAACTCAATAAGTAATTTGTTTTAAAACCTATCCAAACATGCCCTTATTTTCCACTATAAAAGTTAATCTTCTTAATAGTTCATAGTTATCTTATACGTCAAAAACTTGCCATGTCTAGTATTGTTTCGCCGAAACGATTTTGAGCCTCCAAAATGAAAAAATTATTTGGCGTATATTATTTTCTGGAAATGCGTTCTTGTCCCCCAAAAATAATTCTTTCCCTTCATTTCTAGTCATCATTTCGTGTTCCCAAAATATTTTCTCTTAAAATATACATTATAGATATTTTTTAAAATAACATTGAAAAAAAATAAGAAAATATTCTCAAAAAAGAAAAAAAATAAGAAAAGAAATGGATAACTGTATTTGCTTTTGAAAATGTATAATATATATATATGTATACATATATATCGATATGTATATAAATATGGTATATAATTTTATTTACAAGCATATCTTTTCATTTTTTTTCTATAAATACAAGTGTATATCTTCGTGTACGCACAAACAATATTCCCGGAAAAAAAAGGAAAAAGAAATTGTACAAATATGAATAGATAAGTATAGATATTTATGTATATATTTGTAAAATTATACATAGTAACATATTTTCCTATGTTCATCATTTGCACATATTTCACATACCATCTCAGTTCATATCTTCTAATCATATAATCACCGGGAAAAAAAAAGTCATGTTTATGCTTTATTGCGCTCTTCTTCACTACTTACATTCAAAAGTCGTAGTGTAAAATATTTACAGGTCCCTCTCACTACTGCACTCCATTATTGACCGGACTACGCTTTCATATATATATATATATCGTATACGTTTCTCATATATATATATATAGGCGACAGATCTTTGAATTGGGGGTCTATCTGTAACTGGGTTATACGGACAATAGAAACTAAGAAAACAATGGCAGCCGGAACATCCCGGAAAATTTCAGCAGCCTCTGCAAGGGCTCATACTCGGAGACCAAAGCCAAAGACTCCTTCAAAGTTTTCAGGTGGGCTTTGTTACTCTCTCTCTCTCATATCCCTGTGTAGCTCAGATTTTCTTGATTGAAAGCAGAGTGTGGTTTTCTTGATTGTGTTGGTGTAATTTTTATCTGATTCATTTGTACAGGCAGACTATGTGCAGGTTTTGATGTTGTTAAGAATTCTAGGGCCGCCCTGACGGCGAAAAGTTGTGGTCTGGATTTTGAAAATTGTGATTTTGAAAAATGGCTTTTTGACAAGTGGTGGTGGACTAGTGGGGTTATATGGGGTGATGGGCATTTATCAGAGATGGTTTAAATGGTTTATTTTGATTTCGAGGTTTGGGATATGTGTGATGTGTCCAAACCAATCTTCTTGTTGTTCCTTTTTGTTTTGCTTTTCTTTACATGTGATCCCGCCCCCGCCCCCCCCCCCCCCCCCCCCCCCTTTTGCTTTGAATATAATTAGAACAGAGGTTATAAAACTTGTATTCTTGTGATTTGGTTTGGTTGACGAGTGATTGATAAAATTTCTTTCAATCAATGCTGATAGGTGAACTTGAATAGTAGGCAATTTAAGTCTTGGTGTGTGATTGTAGATGCAGATTGTGTTTTTTTGTCAAGGAACAAGGTGCAATTTTGAGTTTGGAGTATTAAGATTACTTCTTTGTTTGCATTTGGTATATATGGCCAAAATAACATTTACTGCAGAAAACATCCAAAAAATCGACACAGTGGTTTGGAGTATCTAGACTTTACTCCCTCATTTTCAATCAAGTTCTTGTTGATTGTCTCATATTTAAGTTAAAAATTTTCAGGGCTATTCAAGAAAATTCTGTTAGTTTCCTTTATTGGGGTTTTGGCGTGGGCTTATCAGGCAACACGACCTCCTCGACCAAAAACGTGTGGCTCCCCAGATGGGCCTCCGGTTACAGCATCAAGAATACAGCTCAAGGATGGGAGATACTTGGCTTACAAAGAATTTGGTGTCCCAAAGGATAAAGCAAAGCACAAAATCGTGTTTGTCCATGGCTTTGATTGTTGCAGGCACGACGTGGCTGCTATAACCAAACCTCTCTCCCCGGTAATGATGCTTCCCTCATGTTAACTTACTAGTTGTTGAGAAGTATATGCTCTGATGTTTGCTTGGTCTGTTTAACTCATTCACAGGGCATCGTTGAAAGTGAAGGAATATACATTGTTTCATTTGACAGACCGGGTTATGGAGAGAGCAATCCTAACCCTAACTGGACAGTTAAAAGTACTGCCTTTGACATTGAGGAGCTCGCAGATCAGTTGGGACTAGGATCTAAATTTTATGTTGTCGGGTTTTCGATGGGTGGACAGATTGTTTGGACCTGCCTCAAGTACATCCCTCACAGGTACATGTCTTCTGGATTCGTTCAGGAGAGATTTACACTGACCTCCTCCCCTGTAACTATGTGTAATTACACAAACTTCCCCTCTTAATTTTAGAATTACAAATACTCCTTTTTATCATTTAGTCAAAACCCAAAGAATCCAGAGATGCGAGACCAATTTGACAAGCTCACTACGACTTGAATTACAACATCATTTTAGTTCCTTGTGATAATCAATAGAAGGGGGCTACATTTTAATGTTCGTTATGATGACGAGCAGGTTGGCCGGAGCAGCTCTGATAGCCCCCGTGGTGAATTATTGGTGGCGTGGTCTTCCTTCAAACTTGTCAAGTGAAGGATTTAAGCATCAGCTTCCTCAGGATCAATGGGCTATTCGTGTTGCTCACTATATGCCGCAGCTTATCTACTGGTGGAACTCCCAGAAGTTATTTCCTCCTTTGGCTCTTATTGCTCACGACCCAAGAGTTCTTAGTAAGCAAGACATGGAATTAGTTCCAAGGATTCGCTCTATCCGACATGAGTATGAGGTAAGCATTGGCGGATCTTGAGTTTTCAAGAATCTACATTTGCTTTCGAGATATCTAAAACTTTTGTTGCATTTTTCTTTATGCGCTCTATTGTGCTATGTCCTCATTCCTCAACATACACGAAAATCCAAATATAATAAAGTGTCCTCCAAATATAATAAAGTGTCCTTCATTTTTTATATATCCTTGACTCAAGGGTCCTGCATCTGCCACTGCAGGCACAGGTGAGACAACAAGGCGAGTTCGAGTCCGTTCACCGTGATCTGGCTGTCGGTTTTGCGACATGGGAGTTCGATCCGACGGAGCTGAAGAACCCGTTTCCAGACAGTGAAGGCTCTGTTCACCTGTGGCAGGGAGACGAGGATCGCCTCGTACCCGTAGAACTGCAGCGCCACATTGTCCATCAGCTGCCGTGGATTAAATATCACGAGTTACCTGGTGCTGGTCATATGTTGCCCTTCATTGATGGGGTAACAGACTCGATCATCCAAACACTTCTAGCTGGAAAGAAAGACCATGAATAGAGTAGTTAAATAGTTTATACCATGTTTATGTTATCTCAACTAACTTTAGGTAGATTATTTGCATTTAAAAGTTACTATATATCTCATGTGTTTGCTGCTGTAACAAGAGTTTTGGAATGTTGTCTTGCTTTTGCAAATATTTGGTGGTGGTGGTGTAATTTTACATTTGATTTCAACATATAGTGAAATCTTGATTTTGTGGTTCATCGCATTTTCAAACTCACAAGTTTGGCTTTGGAGCTGGAATCCATGTGTTTTATTAGAAACGTTCATTTTAAAAGAAGTATAGATTTCTATCATGGGGTATTCGTATGCTAAATTTAATTAACTCAAAAAATGCCGTGAAACAAAAATTAATATAAGAAATCTTGTGAAATGTTAAGACTACCAACGAAGATCTTCGATTGATAGTGCAATTTATGCATGCTATTTCTATATGTATGATAGCGTTTTAGGTTTATAATTGTCCTTTTAACTTTGAGTTAAATTAAAAAAATTTCTTGCATTATTTCTAATTAACCCAAAAAATCCCGTGTTTAAAGAAATTGGTCTAAAATCCCTCGTGTTTTTAAAAACTAACACACCGACTCTTATATACCACAATTTTCGTGTCTCACAATTCGGCCATAAATGTGTGAAATTTTGAAAGTTAGGATTTTGGGATTTTTTTTTCCTCATTCATTGTTTGGATCAACCTTGTTCCCTCTTTTAAAGAGATAAAACATATTGTTATTCTCTAATATTTTAGAAAGGGATAAAATTAGAAGTTCATACTTAAATTTTCAGAAAAGGAATTAACACAATCTTAGGGGACACTCAATTTTAAAAATATGAGGAGTTTTAGACTAATTTTTTTAATACATAATCTTTTATGTTAATAAGAATTAATACAAGAAATTTTGTAAATGTAACTCAAAAAATATATCTTATAAAAAAAATATTAGTTACACCGCCGAGAAAAATATAGAAGTTTGGAAGTTTTGAGAGAAATGTAAGCTATTATGTATGGAGCTATATTAATGGTGTTTGCGGAAATTAAAGTTATAGAATTATAAAAAGTTAGAGTAATAATAAAAATAGGATTATTGTTTGTAATAAAAAATAAAGAATAGTGGTCGAATTTTAAAAAGTAATCGAAAGTTATAAATAACTACCCTGAAAGGTACTTCCTAGCCATTTTTTTCAGGAATAATCGAAATACAAAACACTCTCGCTACTTCTTTAAAATTAAAGCTACAGAAGCATTCCCCCACCCCAGTGGATGCAAATACGATGGTCGAGAATAAATGCATTCCCGCTGAATTTTAGCATGATGTGGACTTCTCCGAAGTCAAATTAAAATGTTCGTGGAAGCCCTTTTAAATTTCAATTTCAATTTTTTATGTAATGCTTCGTATAACATCTTTTGTTATATTCGTAGATGCACGCTTTATGTATTAATAAGTTGTTGAAACTAATAAGAGAAAAAATTATGATAAGAAAAACATCTTTTATCGTAATTTCAATCGTTCATCAATGCACACCATAAGAAAAAATAATAAGAGTCGCAAGATATATATATATATATATATGTATATATATATATATATATATAAGTGCAAAATAAAATTTGTCACAACAACTTATGAGTTGTTATGATATCACTCTGTTGTGACAAAAATTAAGATTTTACATGTCATTATTAACAATTAATGACGCATCTACAGTAATAACTTGATAACAAAAAAAAAATGATATTAGAATTTTGTGACAAGATTCCATTATTACTAAGTTGTCATTACAAGTGTGTCACTAATTATCAATTTTGCACTATGTTGTCATCTTTTTACACTATGTAGTGACCATTGATATTACATAAATTATATTTTGTGACAACATAATTTTATTTTCGTTAAATGTATATAATTAATGACAATTTTTTCATTATCACTTGTTATATTGTTATCAATTTACTTATTTTCACTTGACGTATATTATTAAGTACTAGCATATTTAGCACATTTGATGTGTCTGCAAAATAAAAATGAGATGTAATTTAATGAGATGTTTAATATATTGACTAAATTTATTATAAGTGAAAAATTAAAATTACGGTAAGATTGAATTTTATGATTAAAAAATAAGTAGATAAGAAAATAAAAGAAAATTATAGAAAAAGGGATGTGAGAGAGGACAGCGGAAAGGGAATAGAAAACGAAAATTAAAATGAGAGAAATGAGAGAGAATAATAATTCAAGATTTTATATTTAAGTTACGTTTGGTAGGGATTTATGGGTGGGATTATATACATATCCCACCCATAATTATGTTTGGGTGCAATCTTTTTTGGCCCTTGATACAATCTAGGTTCGATCCTTTATCTTATACTTTTTGGGATAGTCTATCCCCCAAAGGAGTGGGATAAGCAATTCATTGGCCTTGGGCCTGGCTAATATAACTTCTAAATTACCAATTTAACCCTAAATTTCTTTAATGCTGCTGAGAAAAAAAAATAGTCACCAAAATTATGCAATTATTCAATATTAACTTTTATAAGTGAGAATAATGGTTTATTAAAGAAATATATGGTAATATATTTATTGATTCTCTCTCTCTATACATATATATATATAAATCATATATATATATTTTATTTTCTAGGTTAGGTTCAATCAAATATCATGAATTGATAGTGAATAATATCATTAATATATTATGTGAGGTAGAACATAAAAAATAAAAATAAAAAAGAAAAGAAAAAGAGACAGTGCATCTCAAATTTCCAATAATGGGGAAGAATAATTGTAGGTGTTCAATAATTGTGTCTTAAAAATATATTCAAATAATTGTTAAATAAGTTAAAAGCTTCTAGAGAACATTTGGTCTTTACTTGAAAAAAAAAAGGGAAATTTTTTATGTAATTCGCATGTAATTCATCCATAAAAAAATAGTACAACCAAACATATTTTTTGGGATATACATTGAAATAAAACTTATTACTAACCATTTTTATTTAGAGGATTGATATCATATTTTTTGTCATTATATCATATTATTTTTATATCACACTTAATCTTATACGACTACTAAATATAACTTTATAGTTATTCCAAATTACGCATAAAAAAAATTTAAAAGAATTTTCATTCAATATATAGCACAGACAATGAAAGATGTTACCAAAAAATGTTATACAAAATTTGCCTTTAGTTCACATAAGATCCCCGCTCATTCTTTTTTTAATTTTAAGATGGTTGATCCCCGCCCATTCGGTGATTAGTATTTGTATCATGTTTTTCGTAATATAAGAATTTATATTTTCATTAGACGGAAAATGGATGTAATAATACGAATATTTTAATTAATAGTGACCATTTCGCATCAAGAACTTCCCATATATATATATATAGATGTATAATGCATATAATAAATTATGATATTTATCATTTTATAATTAGACATGGAAAGACACGTGTAAGCTGGGTGATAGCAGAAAACTTCTGAGTACCTGCACCGAAGACGCGTGTCCAATACGTGTCTAGCTGCCATGCAAATTTCAGATAGCTGAAATTCAAACTCTTTTAATCTCCTCTCTCTCTCTCTCTCTCTGTCTCTCTCTCTCTTCTTTTTTTTTTTTTTTTATTCTTTTTTTGTAGATGGGCGAAGGAGGTGAAACCCCTTCATTTTTTTTTTCGGTTAAAGTGAAGCCTCTTCATTGATCAGCATGGGCTGCAGTTGAATCTTGACCTGAAATTTTGGCCCACTCCCACTTTATACAAGTCTTCGGGCCCCAGTTCGGGCCCTAATCCGAATCTTTTATGATATATTTTGTATAATATTTTTTATTATACTTATTAATGAAATTTATTGGTGATTGAGATTAAAGAAAAAAGAGAAAACAGGTATATGTTACGGAAAAGAGTTAGAAACTCTTTTTTTTTTCCCCTAAGTTTAAGAGTTTATTTATGTATGTGGAGAGTGTTGGTGAATATAATATAAGATGTTATACGAATATATTAATTATAAAACGTACGAATTACTTGGGCCGCAACCTCTTCACCACCACCCCCCGCCCCACACACCCCAGTATCGCCCTCCCTTCACGCCTGTAAGAAAACCACACACTGCAAGTTTAGCCGCTGCTGAGACACAAAAGACCCAATGTAACCATCCTTACCCATCTCTATCTCTCTCTCTATATATACTTCTCTCTCTATCTCTCTCTCTATATATACTTCTCTCTCTCTATCTCTCTCGCTACACACACACACACACACATACAGAGACGTGTATCTCAGGTATCCATATATGCATCATGCATGTTGTGATCAATAAGGTTTCATGAGTTTTTGTTATCTTTCCGCTGGAGCTAGCAAGCTTCCCTTCAAGGCATTGGTTAACTAGCTCGAAGAAAAGGTAATCCATATTAATTAAGTTTCCAATTCATCATTAATCATGCATATACTATTCACTGGTTTCGAAACGAACTTTTTTTTTTCATTTTCGTTGTGATAGAGAAAAATCAAATATTGTGTGCTTTGATCTAAGATGAATGCTTGGTAGCGTTGCATGAAATAATCTCTGAGATCAGCTTATTTTATTAGTGAGTTGCTCCTATTGGATTGATTAAACTAATGTTATCGCACTTTGTTTGGGTAGAAAGTGTAAACAACAATGATTTCCATGAACTATATTAATTTGTCCTTATATAACCCCTCTTTTTTTTTTTTTTTTGGATAAGTAACCCGTTCGCTGATGTACGACGAGGACAAGTTCTAAGGTTTCTTATCAGTATATGCTATAAAGCAGAAAATGTTATCAATCGGTTATTTGAATTCACATATACATAAAATGTATGTATTCCGAGTTTTTTCCTTATTAAACCTTAGGGCCAAGTATCTATTGGTAGCAATCATAATCTTTCAATACACATAAACTGATAAACATATATATGTGTGTGTGTGTGTGTGTGTGTGTGTGTGTGTGTTGGTTCGGGGGCTGGGCCGGGACAGGGGGGGTGTTAGAACTTAGAAACAACGGGAGTCTGCTTTAAAATTGTCCGCCCTACAAATTATTTCACTTGCTAGTTGAATTATATTTTTCACCTTGTAGATCTGTAGGTGCCTGCACGAACTTGTTAAACCACTCAAAGCTATCGCTCAAATCTTTGCGTCGATTGTCACCACAAATCCCAAAATGGTGGACTCAGAAATGGTGTCTCAAGGAGAGGACGATCAACAGCCCCGAAACCAGATAATTGAATCGCTGGGCAGGCAATCATCGATATACTCGCTCACGCTCGACGAGTTCCAACACACTGTGTGCGAGAGCGGCAAGAATTTCGGGTCTATGAACATGGATGAGTTTCTCAACAGCATATGGACAGCTGAAGAAAATCAAGCCCACAGCCACGCCCAACCCACGACCGCCACCGCATCCACCAGCAACAACACAAATGGGATACAGTTTCTGACAAATCACAATAAGAGAATAGCCAAGCAACATAGCTTACCGAGACAAGGTTCTCTCACACTCCCGGAGCCGCTCTGTAGGAAGACCGTTGAAGAAGTATGGTCCGAGATTCACAAGAATCAACAGCAGCAGCAACATCATAATAGTACTAATGATGATGGTAGTCACAGTACTCATGTTCAGAACTCTAACACCGCCCAGAGACAACCGACATTTGGAGAGATGACCCTCGAGGATTTCTTGATCCGGGCAGGGGTTGTACGTGAACAGAATTTCAGCACACCCATGCCACCTCAGCAGCCCCAGTTTGGGATCTACCAAAACAATGTACATCCAGCAGCAGCAGGGCCCAGCTTTGTTGCAAGGCCAGTAATGGCCATAGGCAGTGGTGTGAGTGGGGTTGGTAATGTTGCGAGTTATCAGGCGCTTCAGAGTGGCACAGGGGAGGCACCTGTTTACCCTGGAGGAATAAATAGGGGTGGTGGCGGGTACACGCAACCACCACCAACAGTTAATTGTGGTGGAAGATTGGCGAACGGCAATGGAGGAGGGTTTGGGCAAGTGGGGGGTTTGGGGATGGGGTCACCGGTTAGCCCTGTATCCTCAGACGGACTGGGGGCAAATCAAGTGGACATAAGCGGGATGAGGGGTGGGCGGAAAAGGATGGTAGATGGTCCAGTGGAGAAGGTAGTCGAGAGGAGACAACGGAGGATGATCAAGAACAGAGAATCTGCTGCACGATCTAGGGCCAGGAAACAGGTCTTTCATTTGCCTATGAGTTCACTTTCAATGTGCATGCTAGATCGACAATAATTTGTCGCTTGCATGTAGATATTGAGATTTCGCTGGTTAAAAACGACACGACTTGGCTTATACATGTGTTGGTTTTTGGCAGGCATACACAGTTGAACTAGAAGCAGAGTTGAACCAAATTAAAGAAGAGAATGCACACCTAAAGCAAGCCCTGGTAAACACACATGATGGCAGGGGACCTTATCTTTGTGTCCGTAACTTGGTTAATCATTATTACTAACAGACTTATACTTTGATGACTGCAACAGGCTGAGTTAGAGAGGAAAAGAAAACAACAGGTAAATCAAGTTTATTTGTGTTTTCCTCTCAACACGAAGAGAACAATAGCATAATAATATTGTGCTTGTGCAAACTTTACTCACAGTACTACAAGGAAGCAAGAGCAAAGGCAAAGATGCAATCGAAGGTCCACAAAGCCAACAGGACATCACAAGCAATGAGGAGAAGTTTGAGTTGTCCTTACTGAAGCAGATGCTTCCAGCAGAGTGGCTGCTTTTGAACTGCCATCTCCAGGGTAACACGAAAAGGGAAGCAGAAATTATTTCTTTCTTTCTGACACAGTTAAAGGGAGAGAAAGTGTTTAGGCCTATAAAATTAGCTTTTCTTCAGTTACAGTTACATTAGTGTTTGCTCTTTTCATGTATTGTACACGTTAAGATGGCTGATAAGCCCGCCCAACCAGGTCGATAAAAGGCTACTTTTCTTTTTATACAGAAAACCTATATTGTAAGCTCAAGCAACAAGTACATCCCCACAACATTACAGAGGGACCTCTACGCACCTATTCTCAGTGTTGCTAAATAGATGGCTACTGCAAAAAAAGCATTTAACTTAATAAAGGTAAGAACAAAGAACCTGAGGTGACATTGCCAAGTGCTGGAAAAATTATGGCATGCAAACGACTCCACAGCGGATCACGATCTTAAGAGGGTCAATGGACTGCAAAACTCATAAGTACCCCTCAGGGGATAGACAAAAACAAAATCGTGAGAGTCAATGCACTGCAAAACACAAAGTACACATCGAGAGAGGAACATAACTGGAAACGTCCTGAGACGTTCTTTGAGAGGCTTTGGCTTGACCCTTTGAATCGTTCAACGAAAGATTCCTCATGTACAATGAATAAGTTGTATCATCTTCGGGGGACAACTCTCCTCAACGTGGAGGAAACCTGAGGTAAACTCTTCACTATAAGTGGCATCAGCAATCAGCATGAAGGTTGAGTGTATTGACGTGGACACATTTCCATGGAACTCAAGGCCCCTCAACGTGGAGGAAACCTGAGGTAAACTCTTCACTATAAGTGGCATCAGCAATCGGCATGAAGGTTGAGTGTATTGACGTGGACACATTTCCATGGAACTCAAGATGGCCCTCTTTTTGGCTATCCGTGGGTGTGTTGGGACTGTGTGGTGACCCTTCTTGGGTGTCTTTCAAGATTCTATTAACTAAACGAGCGAAATATGCAAAAATAGTTTGTTAGATGAGTAAGACTATAAAGAGGAAATTTACAGAATAATATAGAACACGTGAAGAACAAGTCCCTCAAAAAGCCATCACCCTTTGGTATGACGTGGCGTCACTTCTCCTGTATCGAAGGAGATGTCCTGAGTTCAAATCTAGACTCTCTAGAACCCCAATCAAGAGAAAAATAAAAACAAAGACAGAACAGGTTCACCAGAGCACATTGCAATTAACACTTTAAGAATTATAACCAAAAAAAAAAAAGGAATGAACATATGACAGAACGCAAACAAAGCCAGAACTTGTGCAGAAATAATAGCACCAATCTACCTGGCTCCAAGTCCAAAAATTATCAGAGGAAAAATGAAGAATCCCCATTGAGGGTCATGTACCCGCCTCTACAGTTCAAACCTGAAGGCATATTGGGACTGAATACAACATCTATTCATATTCAAATTGAACTTCTACGTTCATGTACTTCCTCATGAGTTTTACAACAGATGACGTGAAGCTGGCCAACAGGTGGCATTCTTCATGTGTTTTGGTCTCCGACACAACACCATGGATGACCAGCTTTTTGAGATGAGGGCACCTTTCAAGAAGTCCCGACACCCACATTGAGAACAGGTCAGTAATTACTGTCCACCCAAGCTCCAAAGTAGTCACATTTTCTAGAACAAAAGAGCCTTGTAAGCCATAATGAAGCGTGGCCTCTTTGAGATCATAACTCAGGGATAGATGGCTTAATAAAGGAAAGCATAACGAGAGAGTCTCTATATCGACAATCTCATCCTCATCGTCAAACACAACTCCCCAAAGCCTAAGCTTTTTTAACTTCGATGATCGCGATATCATGTGGTAGAACTTCGGCCACATGATTGTGAAATTGCTAACATCAACAACCTCCAAATGCTCAGCATTCTCGCCAATATCAAGATGGATGACACTAACATCATCAATCTTTAGGAATCTCAACATCTCTTTACCAACAAGCTCAAAAACGTCAAGTGTACAATCTTTCAGGTGTAAATTTTCCAGTCTATCTGCCTCTAATATGAACTTGTCCAAGCTGATGGCCTCCACATAAATATCCTTTAAGGAATTAGTAGTCAACTCCGTAGTTGCCTGATGATCTGACATGACGATATCAAGACTTACTAGTCTCAATACTTCAACTTTTGGACAGGCAGTAAGCAAGAGGCTCAAATCCAAGGCTGATATACTGACATAACTCAGAGACAGAGATTTCAGGCAAGGGAATTTCTGATAACTGGGTTCGACCCCCATTATAGTGTTGTGAGCCAATGTCAATACTTCAAGCTTCTGCCTACCACATTTTTCGAGAATGTTTATGTTAGGCATTGTCCTCACATTATAATGGAGCTGGCGCAAGGTTTCTCTGGTGTACATGAGCCAAGCAATAACTGGGGCTGCGGCAAATTCATCTACATCATCCATAATAATCGAAAGGCACCGCAGTCCTTTGGTTTGGAATATTGTTTGAGTAATAAGTATCTCGAGTCTGCTTGTGGAAAACTCATGATACAAAGGCCAGTCATTAGAGTTAAATGTAAGTGTGTGGAGATGATTCCTCCAAGCTTCTTGCCATTTCCTGCAAGTTGCAGATGCAATCACTACATTACGAGCAGCCCCAAGCCGTGATAGTATGTTGCCAACAACCTCAACTGGAAGATACTCCATTGAAATCAATCAACCAACTGCACAAACAAATGCTATATTCTACCAAGTCCAATCAAATCATGAAACCTTTCAAGTTGGATCAATCTATAAGCCACATCCAATACCGATTATTCAGATATATTACAAGCCCACCATCCGATTTACTCTCGATATCCACCTCAACTTCCAAGATTGAAAGAATCCCAGAAATCAAAAGGGCGATTCTTAGAAATTCTGATAAATATTTTCAGGAAACGAAAAATTCAGCCCTTTTTTTTTATCAGAATTTAGGATTCTCCAAACAAGCCCACTAGCCCAGTATCTGAATATCCAGCGAACCAATCACTTTATCAAATTCCCAATCAAAATTGTACCCGAACCAATATCAGGAAGGCGCAATACAAGCTTTGAGTTTCTCCAAATCTATTCCTGTAACCATGTATACGATAAAATCGTAAAACACACTATACATTTCAAGAACCAAACAGTTAACAAAGGAAAAAAATAAGAATCTAAAACATGGGCACCTTACCTTAAGAATCAGAAGCCAATACAGGCTACCCAATTAATCGAAACGACCTAACAATATGCGCAAAAACATATATATATATCCACAAATAGATACAGCTGGAGAGGTTACAATGCAAGAACATGAAAGGCGATCAATTTTCGTGAAAATGAAGACAAATGAGAAAAAGGGTCGAAAGGGTGGAATCTGATTCGCTGGACGGTGGGGCGAGAGGTGGGCAATGGTCAAGCTGCTGTGGCCTTTGTGTGTGTGTGTGGGCGTGTCTCTACACACAGTGAAGGTGTATGATTGTACGTGCAGAAGTGGCGTACACGTGAGGGGGCCCACGTAAATTACATGTATTTTGATGATTGACTAATTGTGCATACGGGGGCTTTAGCCAATCGTAGTTTATTTTCATTTTGGTGTTTTCGAATTTGAAATGGAATGGTCCCTGAATTTTATTTATTTATTTATTTATTTTTGGGAAAAATATGGTCCCTGAAAAATAAATGTTTATTTAATGGCTTTTTCATAAATAAGGTTAAGGTACTGTGGGCCCTGAAATTTAAAATTTAAACCAACACGTTTTGACCTTTTATGTTATAAGTAAATAATAATTTGAACCTTTCGATAAATTTTCTAACCAAATTTTATCCAAAAAGACTTACTGAAATAACATTTTTATTAATTTTTTTAAAAAATTATTTTTTAAAAAAATAAGTTGATTGGTGGAAATTAATGAAAAATACTTTCATATAAGTGTTTTTTTTATTTGTGAAATTTGATTCAAAAATCTATCAAGAGAACTAAATGGTACATATTTATAACATAAAGAACAAAAAATGTGACAATTTAAACTTCAAGAATTGAAGTAATTTTGAGTTTGAACTTTAAGGATCATTGGTGACATTAAATCTCTTATATGTTCTAAATTAAATTTGACAATTTTGGATAAAAATAAAGGAAGAGTTATTTTCCTAATTATAATTTAAATATGTACTTCTAATAAAAATATATTTTAAAAGGTATAAATTCTCTCAAATATAGATAGGTGTATGATGTGGCATAATATCAATATACCATTTATCTTATAATAGACCCGGTCCTAGGCCCAATACCCAGCCTCACGCATAGGTGAGACACTCCCCTTTGAATAGGTTAGAGCCACTTGAACGGAGTGACCAATCGGTGGTTTGACCACTATCTTTCCTTGCTTTAGGTTGAGAAGCCTGAGATTATGGGATCAATCGACCTCTCTTTTCCTAATGGGGTTTTTGTTGATACAATCTATGATCTACTGTGTTTAATACAGGTTACGTTAATCATACTTGTATTTGATATGGTGTTAAATTAGTCAAACTAGAGCCACCTAAGTCCCATACCTCATTTGATGTGGTCAACTTAAAAGTGCTATGTTAAAAACTTTAGGCTTATGGGGTTGTGTCATATTACCCCATGATTACCTACTAAGCTTACTGATCAACCAAACAAATTATCAATCGTCTAATAGATCTCTAAACTAAGGTCCAACCACTATAAATACTCCTATATTTATTGGGGCAAATAGTACACCTTTCATACTCAAAACCTGATGCATGAATAAACTGAATTTAATCCTTGATACAAAGGGAAAGAGGTAGGGGTGTACATAAACTGCTTTAACCTACACAATCCGTTCAAATCGAGTTGAATCATCCGCAAATCACTAAATCATAAATTTTAAAGTATATTCGTGGTTAAATAATATTAAAATCTATAACTTTTGCATGATGGGTTCAATATCTAGATCCACTCAACTTGCAATCCAACCATTATATTTACAAATATATAAAATGATAAATAGCCCGTCACTCCCTAAAAATATGTGTTTTTATAAGTTGCCTTTCAAAAACAATTAAAAAAAAAAGTTTGCCCCCTAAAATCTTTCAAATAGCTGCAGCCTTAGGCCATCTTTTAAGGGCAACATTGTCATATTATATAGAAGTTATTGATTTACCCTCCAAAAATAATATAGTGTCAAACATATATAAAACTCGGCAATCCATTAATTCAATTGTTATATAAATTGCATCCGTACAAATCAAATCACTCACTTAAAAAAAAAATGTATGGCTGAAATATTTGTATGTATATGTATATTGGCTCAGTTTTTTTTAAACAGTCCGAACTCGAATGCGTACGCGCCTAGAAGAAGGAAGGACGGTGAGTGATAAATATGAGGACTTTTTAAAAATTTGATCCAAAAAAATACGTGTGTTAATATTTTAACACAAAAGTTAGATTCTTTTAAAAAGTAATCTAATCGACAATAGTTTACTAAAAATCGACATTGTCAGTTAACTTTTATTAAAATATTTAATTTTTTTCAATTTATTTGATAAAATAAAAATATATTTTTTTAATAGAAATCGACAATGGCAATGTCGACTCCTATTAAAAATTAATTTCTTGAAATATTTTTATAAATTTTTGATAATTATAAATAAAAATTTTCAAGAATCAATATTCCCAATATTGACTTCTATTAATTTAAAAAAAAAAATTGAAAGTCGACAACATGGTTATAAAGGAGAAGTCGACTATTAATTCCAGATTTTTTTTTTAAATTTAACCGAAGTCGACAATCAATTTTTTTTTTTAAATAAGAAAGGTGATATTGGGAATGTCAATTCTTGGAAATTTTTAAAATTTTTTTGATAATCATAAATTTGTAAAATATTATCAATAATTAATTTTTTAATAGGAGTCGACATTGCCATTGTCGAATTCTATTAAATATATATATATATATATATTTAATTTATTACATAAATTAAAAGTGAAAAAAATATATTTTAATGAAAGTCGACAATGACAATGTTGACTTCAGTGAAATTGACAATGTCACTGTCGACATAATTTACTTTTAAAAAGAATTTAATTTTTGTGTCGGAATATTAACACATATTTTTTTGGGGGTCAAATTTGTAAAAGTCCATAAATATGACCTAATTTTTTATACTTAGTTTAAATATGAATGAATTTTTTTCTTTTTCTTTTTCTTTCTCCTGGATAATTAGGTGAAGCAACCAATCCATCATTTTGACACAAAACCTTCAACAAAAATGATTGAAAATGCAATCGCGAATGTATTCAAAATCACGAGTTGTAAGCTTACTTACTTTCTTTTCCTTTTTTTTTAATAAACGGGAAAATAAATATCACTCAATTATTTATATTATTTATATTATTATGTAAAGAGATAATATCATTTAATAACCACCTCTAGCTGTCAAAATTTTGATCTATCATTTTTCTTTTTTCTTTTTGATTTTTTTGTAGTTTGTCTCTCCTCTCTCCTGTTTCAATTTTTTTTTTTTTTACTTTCTTCCCCTTCTTGTATCTTTCCCTCCTCCCTCTCTCTTTATCCTCTTTCATCTCCCAGTATTCCTTAATATATATATATATATATATATATGTAATCTTTGTAATCATTTTCTTAGTTTTTTATTTCAAATTATTTTACTTTTATTAAACTCTAAGTTTATGAATCTATTAAAATAGTTAAAACTTGTTTTGATGGTATAAATACTATCAAAATTTTAGTATGCCATTAAATTAAATTATATTTTTTTATTATGCACACGCATCGAATATATCCGTATTACTAATATTAATAACTCATGTAGTACAAATAGAGTAATAAACGAACAAATTATTATTAAAATAGAATAATAAACTACCATTAAGGTAAGAATAAAAATCCACATATTTATCGATGGGAAATTAAATCAAAAATCTTAGAATTTTGGGACCTCAACTTTCTTAGTTGAGTTAGGCCTCATCAGCGTAATCTTAATTACTAAAAATTGAGAATTAAGATATATATATATATATATATTGTAATTTATGGCTAATTATGAAAATAGTAAAACTATAAAATGCGACCATCACCGTTTCAAAATAGTAAAACTTTTCCTCTTACTTTACAAAATGCACATCTATTGGAATATTGGATGGAAATTGGTAATTTTGGTAAAGAATTTAAATAATTGAACCTTTCTCGCATGTTCTCGTGTTGTGCTCCTTATATTTATATGCATTACACCTGATTGATATCGAAAAATCATCTACAACACACACACACACACACACACACACGCATATATATATTTATTTATATTTTATTGGCATCGGTTATTTGTATTCAAAATTCTAGTAGGCATAAACTTTAAAATCTTATAGAGAAAGTTTCAATTTTTTTTTGAAAAAGTAAAGTAAAATTTAATTTTCACGTAAGTCCCGTAATTAACCGTGTATAATCAATTAAATACCATCTTTTATTTTTCAGTCCTCACTTTGAGAATTAGTCTCAGCAAATCATCAAGAACGCAAAATCATAAGCCAACCAATCAACTAAACCCCGAGTGATAAGGGTTTCATAAAAAATAAAGTTGAAGATAAATGGAAAAAAAAAAAAAGCCTTTTTCCTTTTCTTTTCTTTTTTCATTTTTGATAAAATCTCAACAAGCTTGTCGCTTTACTGGGATAGTTCGTTGAAGAAGACTCGTGTGAACCCTGGTAGATTATTTGTTTTCCACTCTTTTTCTAATTAATGTTCAACACACACATCACCAAATCAAGATTCAAGCCCATCTCATGTAGGCTGTAGCCTGCATTTCCAGCAAGAAATCGACAGCACCAATCTACTCTCTCTACTCTGTTTTTGGTTTTTTTTTTCTTGCTCATTTTGGCTAGCTTAGTAGTGATAATGGAGGTCTACTGTTGGCTAATAGTCTAGAAGTGAAAGGGGAAAAAAAAAAGAAAACCCACCAAGCTAAAGCTCTCCTCATAGTTTTGCAAACAAGAAAGCATTGTGTGTTCAGGTTAGCTGCCGCAATCTAGCTTTGATTTCGTGGTTTTTGTTTGATACATTTAAGGGTTGTTAATGTTCAATGGCGACTTTGCGGTGGTGATTTTTTTTTTTGAATTGGGCTGTTCTCTGAGTTACGTTTTGCTTCTGAATTGCTTATATCTCTGTTTTTTTGTATTTTCTTGGGAGGTTTACAATTGCTTAGTATCGTTGAATGCTTTCAATTGGGTACATTCTTATTGTCTGGTTCTTGTTGGTTTGATGATTCATCTATTTATAGGTATTTGAGGAAGAGGGGAAGAAAGAGGCTAAAATTGGGATTTAGTTGACAGGGTTGCTGCATATTGAGGTTGTGTGGTCAGATATAAGCAACTCGAGGTATTGGTTTCTAATGGCTACATGCACATCCACTTATTTCGTGCCTCCGGATACTCGAAGGCCGGTAGGGGTTTCGAATGTTCTTGGAGCAAGAGTTTCCCTCTTGAAAATGATTGAAGAAAGGAATGGAATGTCAAGTTTTGGCCAAAAATGTGGTTCAAATTTCCCACAGTTCAAATGTTCAGCATCTTCACATAGTGTTAATCAATTTCAGAGCAAGGATCCTTTTTTGAATCTACATCCTGAAATCTCTATGCTTAGAGGTGAGACTAACTCAACAATGATCAACACAAGGCAGGATAGTTCGAGTGGAAGTGATACTGAGAGCTTAAGAGATATATCAACTTCGAACAATTATAATGAGGCCAAGATCAAGGTTATTGGGGTTGGAGGTGGCGGCTCAAATGCTGTTAACCGTATGATAGAGAGTGCAATGAAGGGGGTCGAGTTCTGGATCGTTAACACTGATGTCCAAGCCCTGAAGATTTCACCCGTATTTCCTGAGCATCGCCTGCAGATTGGGCTAGAGCTGACCAGGGGACTTGGTGCTGGTGGGAACCCAGATGTAGGGCAGAATGCTGCTAAAGAAAGCAAACAAGATATAGAGGATGCAGTTTCTGGGGCGGACATGGTCTTTGTGACTGTAAGTACATCTTTTTGGCCGTAACAATGTGGCCATAGATAATGAAAAAGAGAAACACAGGAAAAGATTGGCCTAATAATCTTCCATACAAAATTGTCAAAATGGGTTTATTCATGTTTATATTCGTAATTTTTCTACTTTTTGTGGAATTATCGTGATAAATCATTCGATCTTTTCATGGCTTGAGATGCTCTTTTTGTTGTTAATGGTAAGCAGTCTGAGTTCGTGTCATGCTGAGCTCAAATACAACTTCTCCAAAAAATTGTTGAATGATCCGCTAGAATGTGTATTTTTTTTGGGGGGGGGGGGGGGGACGGACTCAGTGAGATGGACTTAATTCATTGAGATTGCAATTCCAAATAGTTGGTCAACTTAAATTGTGGTGTTTTTTCATCATTACTGGTATTTGCTTTTGACTAATTAGAGAATGGAGGGTTGGGACTCTAAAATAGGCATACTTTTTGGTTGAATTCGTTATGTTATATGCATATATATCTTAAATTTTTTACACTACAAAGTGACCATATCAGAATATCATCTACAGCTCACCAGAATCTTGACTTTTGTATCACCATGCATCCTGTAAGCATAGAACAAGCGTTATCTCATTCATTTTCTGTCCCGAAGGCATATATTGTTCAATTGCATGAAAATGAGCAGGTACTTTTTAAGTGGGTCAGGTCTATTGCTCTTGGAATGAGTCACATGAGACAGCGTTATCTACCTTTGTGGATGTTTACCTTGCAAGAATTATAATCTATGTGGTTCATAATTTCTCCTTCTGCTTGTTTCATTCACACATCTCGCTAAACTTGCAGGCTGGGATGGGTGGGGGAACTGGTACTGGTGGAGCTCCTGTAATTGCTGGAGTTGCAAAGTCTATGGGTATTTTGACTGTTGGTATAGTTTCTACTCCATTCTCTTTTGAGGGACGAAGAAGAGCCTTACAAGCCCAAGAAGGAATTGCAGCTTTAAGAGAAAATGTTGACACCCTAATTGTCATTCCAAATGACAAATTATTGACTGCAGTTTCCCCATCTACGCCAGTAACAGAAGCATTTAATCTCGCTGATGATATTCTTCGACAAGGAGTTCGTGGTATCTCTGATATAATCACGGTATGTTGGATCAAATGCATGCCCGACAAAGTTGGCTTAATATATAGATAGTTTATGTGCTTATGTTTGGTCAGAGAAATCTTTTTTCTTTTATTTTCTTTTGGATTTATCTGCACCCACTTATACTTTGCAAGGTTTTGGTATTGTTTCCAGAATGTGATTATTTAAATTACGCACCAGAATGACAATATGAGTTCATAGACATGCACATCCTGAAGTGAACACTTTAGTGGCTTGCTTACCTGAATGACTATATTGGCTCTTCCATAGAAATGAATTTTGCTTTGTAAACTTTCTAGTTTTGGAATTTGTTTTAGTTTTCTGTATGACATTTACATGATTGCCTTCTGTTCTTAAGTAAGCCGTGGGATTGATGATTCATTTGCTTTTACTGCAGGTCCCGGGGCTAGTAAATGTTGATTTTGCTGACGTGAGAGCTATTATGGCTAGTGCAGGTTCTTCATTAATGGGAATTGGAACTGCAACAGGTATGTCAAGAGGCCATTCTGGTTATTTTAGTATTGCTTTCTTGTTATATGTTAGTGTTGTTGCTTGTTGGATGAAATCTGAATTTTTCTATGTTATCTTCTTTTCTTTTTTTTTCTTTGATAATATATAATAAATACATAATCACTACGCACGCACACTTGCTAGGATTTGAACCCTAGCACTACAACTCCCCACACCTTTAAGGTGGGGTGCAAGTTAAACTTCTTTTGTCCTATCTTTCTTTCAATTTGTTTTTGTTGGGCATTGTTTCCTAGAAACAGCTTGTTTATGTAGTTTTATGACATTGTGTGTTGAAGGTATCTTACCTAGTCGGCCCTATTGTTATTTAACGTTTCAGATGTGCTGTAGTGAGACATCTGATTCTATTATGAATCTAAATTTGTGTTTTTAGTTTTCCTTTTATAATTCTGCAAATATTTTGGCACGTCTAAAGTAATAAGTTCTTGCAAATGCTATGAGATGGAAGAAACAGTGATCTCTTAAGGGATGGGATAGACTAATTTGTAACTGAGACATATGCACAAGAGTCTCATGAAAGACAAACCTTTTTACTTGTCATGCAATTTTATGATCCATAAATTTGTATCTAATCAGAAAACTATAAGTTGGAATGACTTTCATGAACAAAAGAAATGGTATTTTGGACGAACCTTTTTACTTGTCATGCAATTTTATGATCCATAAATTTGTATCTAATCAGAAAACTATAAGTTGGAATGACTTTCATGAACAAAAGAAAATGGTATTTTGGAGTTTTCGCTTTATATCCTATGTCTTGCAATAATGCAGGAAAAACCAGGGCCAGAGATGCTGCATTGAATGCCATTCAATCTCCTTTACTGGATATTGGTATAGAAAGAGCAACTGGAATTGTATGGAATATAACTGGTGGCAATGATCTAACGTTGTTTGAGGTGGGTTAGAGATCCTCTCTCTCTCTCTCTACATTTTTGTCTTTGTACCTATAATTGACTTAATATGAACTTTTGAATGTGAATCGCAGGTAAATGCTGCAGCAGAGGTCATATATGATCTAGTGGATCCAAGTGCCAACTTAATTTTTGGTGCTGTGATAGATCCATCACTAAGTGGTCAAGTGAGTTAATCTATTCAATACTATTGAATTCCTAAATTGGGGACCAGTGTTCTCTGCTATCTCCATTGTTGATCCTTTATCTCACCTAACGGTGAGAAGAGTTCTTGATCGGAAAGCATAAGTGGGACTTGATGCTTTATGATTTTCTAAAAGCTTGAAATGATTTTCAGGGCAAAGAAGTTGAACTAGTAAAAGATATTCATGGGTTAACTTTGTCATTTTCGGTCAGTAGCATTATATTTTAGAGATAATTACATAGAAACCCCCTCGGCAATAATACAGATACATCTCCTCAAGTTTGGACAGTTACATCAAGTACACCTAATGCTTGTCAGTCATAACAAATATACTCAACCTTTACCCTTGTGTTGATTGATTAAGTAGCTGATTGGTGCATAGCCCAGGGAAGTACAGGGGAGGTTGTTATTGACAGATGATAAGTGCAAAAGGGTCGTCAGCTTGAGATTAAATTTACATAACTTGGTGGAAATTCAATTAATTTGGCTTGCTTATCATTCAGGTTAGCATAACTTTGATCGCCACTGGTTTTAAACGTCAAGAAGAAAGTGAGGGGAGAAATCTCCAGGTATTCATCCGTCTCCCTGCCTGATAGAAAAACCTTATTCGCACAATCTTTAAACCGAGCCCTCATTGTCTGTGTGAAAAAATGCAGGCGAATCAGCTGGCAGCAGCAGGAGATCCAAATGTTGGCCTCAATAGACGACCATCATCCTTTCTAGAAGGCAGCCCGGTGGAGATCCCCGAGTTCTTGAGGAAGAAAGGGCGCTCTCGCTATCCGAGAGCTTAGATCCCCTGTCATATAATCCATCTGCAACTTTAATGCGCTGTGTCTTGTGTCTGTACAGGATTTTGGCCTTTTCATTCAGTGTGAATCTTAGCTTTGAAGAAGATGGGTGATGGGTTATATTAGAGCCTCTTAGTTTGTTGGGGGAATTAGGATTATGAGGGTGTGGGAATTTGAAATTACAAAGAGCTTTACAATTTTCACATACTTAAGAGTCTAGAGAGATTGCTGGAGTCTATTATATATTAATATGGTGACTTTTTATTGAAAATTGCTCTTTTGTTAGTACTAATTGTCTAGCATTTTAAATTAAAAATCTTAAGTTGTCCTTTCATATAAAATTAAAAACTTCTCTATATTGCCAAAAATGGAAATAGAAAAAGGATTGAAAAGAAAATCAAAATTAACACTACTTTGTTCTTTCCCTTGTGCAATGATTTAGAATGGTATTGGTTTGGTTATAGTATTGTGTTTATAATTTGTAGGACAAGCGACTAGAATTCTATTTTATATTTTATCATTTGTTGTATGCAAGGTAATTATTGTTTGAATAGTGTGAAATTATTCATTTAGGTTTCCACTTACCAGCCATGGCCTTGTGTTTAAATTCGTAGATTAGTTATGCGTGTGTGTGTGTGTGTGTGTGTGTATTTTCTAATATTTGTTCATTTCAGTGACTTGTATTTTTATTAAATATATATAACTCGATAAATCCTAGGCATTGAGTGACAAAGATCGTTATTTGGACACACTTCAACTAAGGTAAGAAACAAGTTAAATAATCATAAATTAGACAAGGTGGCTAATGTTAACTAGTGATGTCGAAAATTCTAGTTCCAACAATATACAGACATATACATATATATATATATATGTGCTTTAAATTAATTTTTCACAAAATTAGGTATAATCTCAACTTCTAAAGACAATATTATTGACCATATTAGATCTAATTTTTCTGTGTGTTGGGTCAGGAGACAAGCTAATGTGGAGGCATGTTCATTTGCAAGAGCTTCGCATATGTATATTGGTTTCCAATCTTTTGATTGTACACCGAATGATCTATTTTTGATGATTTTCATAAAAAGAAAAAAGAAAAAGGAAAAAAAAAGCTCATGTTTGAGATTTCATGCATTTTGGTATATAACAATGGAATGAAAATTCACCATCATAATTTTTTTGAAATCAATTTATTATAATCAACAAATTATAACAATGTCTATTATAATTATAACATCAATATTCCAAATGAATAGTAAATTATATCAATCAATTATCATCAAATAACAATGAAATACAAACTAGTATATGGTAGAAAGAAAATAATATCAAATTCAAATGTTATCTGCATTCAAATGAAATCAAATCAATAATTTAAAAGTTATGATACCTGTTATTGTGATTTGAATTAAATGATGGCCTCGATTTATGCAAATAAGCAAACTTCAAATTGAAGAAGATAATTCAAACTTTGCTTCATAATAGCTTGAGTTCCAGTTGAATTCTTTTTGGATTGGATAAATCTTATCTTTCAGCATGAGATAATATTTATCACTTAATATTAGATAATGTTTATCTATTATTAGATAATGCTTATCCATTAGTATTAGATGATGCTTATCTTATATCTTGAAGCCTATATATATATGTGTGTGTGTGCGTGTGCTCTTGGTAGCCATTTGAGCAAGACAGATGAAAAGGGAATAGGAGAAAAAGAGAGATTTGAGAGGCTTGGAAATTAGAGAATTTCGAAACATTTAAGAGGTAATCCTTTGTGAGAGAATTGAGAGGTTCTCTTGGGATGTTGGGTTTAATTAGCAATATTTTCTCTAATTTTTGTAAACTCTTTGTAAAATTTGTTATAGTAGAATCGTTTATCGCCGTGAACGTAGACTTATTACTAGTCGAACTACGTAAAAATTCAATCATTTTAATTTTCGTTCGTTTTATTATCAATTTATTGTTGCCTATTTAAATAAATATACTACTTGATTCGGGTGATAGCCTAACAATATCCCTCTTTTGCTATTGAGGCAAGACTAACATAATTGTCATAAATTTAAATATTAGAGTATAATATAAAAAATAACATAATATTTTGACGGTCAATTGAGAAAATATAAACATGGAAGTTCACGACAAAAAATAAAAAATAAAAAATAAAAAAATATCTGACCCCACATCCTTCCAAGCAAGCCAACATCTCCCCATTAAGAGTTTATGTATTAGTTGTTAAGTTACATGCATTTTTTATTCAATCATTAAAAAAAAAAGAAAAGAAATAAGGAAAAAGAAAAAAAACATACCTTTTATTTATTTATTTATTATTCCTACGTATCAAAATCTCCATCCTCATAGGCCCAAGCCATCTCAAAATCACACAAATTACTCAAAATCAACGTCAAACCTCACATATCCCACACTAAAAATCCTCTCCAATGTGAAAAAGATATCATTTCTCCACCTTCAAACCCATAGGGGCCTCTCCTTTGTCTCTCTCTCTCTCTCTCTCTCTCTCTCTCTCTCTCATGAAGCCACACAAATCGGAGTCGCAAAATCTCACAGAAGGACACGTACAATTGTGGCATACCATACAAAAGCTAAGAAAAACTTCGTGTTGACGTGTAAACCAACACCCCATACATTTCATTTTCCCCCTTCTCCTTCCCACACAATATTAATTTCTCTCCTCCTTCCACAATCGCACTACAGAATCTCACTCACACAGACACACACATAAACACATGCATACATACATTATACATACATATATATATATGCAACACACACGAGCACAAGCACAAAACACACGCAGAGTAGTGACCGCCGCCATGCCTCCGAAGAATCCGAACGACTCCGACCCAGAAACCCAAGTACTCCCATTAGCAACCCGTCGGCCGGCGGAGTTCCAGAATCCATTTTCATCGGATCCAAAGGTATCAACTAAGATCAAGAGCAAGCCTGACGAGGAGTCGGCTCGAGAATTCCATGAAAGAGTAGCCGTCGCATGGAGAGATCATAAAATGGAGGGCAACGCAGAGGTGGATAATGGGCGGGAGAGGCTGAAGAGGCATCGGGTCGAGGTTGCGGGTCGGGTATGGATACCCGAGATATGGGGCCAGGAGGGTTTGCTGAAGGATTGGATTGATTGTACGGCTTTTGATGATAAGCTGAGGAACAGCACTATTATGTCGGCCAGAGCCTCTTTGGTCGAAGAAGGAAAGAGAGCCAATTCAAACAGATTTAGAATACAGAATACTTGTTGATTTCTTAGTCATTTTTCTCTTTCTTCCTTGCATCTCAATAATCTTGATCATTTTAAGTTTTCCATGTATAAATACTATTAAACCGCATATTATTGGTGAATTATAACCTAACTCAATGCCAAAAGTTATTTCCTTCTTTTTTCTTTTTTTTTTTGTTTTTAATTATTGATAATACATGCACATACCTACACATTTATTGTCAATATTGAAACCTCAGCAGTACTCCTCATGCATATATTCGTAGGATTCGAACTCCAATAATACTCACCTCTAGAAAAAGAATATATGTCCATTAAACAAAAAGCCCACGAACTTTCAACATTCAGAACTGCAAAAGTTAGTTCATGAATTGAGTTTTGCTTGTTTTGATATTTAGTGGATGTGAAAGATAATGATCATGGCGACATTTTCTTGGCTGACTTATGATGTTAAAATCTACTAGACACGTCCAAGAATTTACCATTTGTTGTGTCCTACTTGACAGATGAGTTCATTTATTTATTGATCATAAATCGTAGGGTTTATTTGTTATAAACTTTCTCTAAGTGGGCACAAATTTGTCATTCCTCTGCTCCTAATTAGGGGTGGTAAAATAGTTCTCAACCAGCAAGTTGAACCCAACTCAGATACTTTTAGATTGGATTGGATTGAGTTCAATATATTTTGTACCTATAAGAAACTACTGTACTTATCAGAAGGAGCAGTGTAAGTGGCACAATTTGTACCTTTTGCTCGACTTAGCCTCCTCGATATAAGAGGACCGGTGCTGAAGTCCATCCTCGAGGCTTGAGATCTCCTCGGGGGTAAAGTTCTTCATCGACTACTGCCGTGGGGTCAAGGATGGGGCTCACGTGGCTTGTACACATGGTTTTATTTGATTGGTGCACGAGGATGGGTCAAAGGTATCCTGTATCAGCTCCTTATAAACTGTCTTCTTCAATTGAGTGGGACTAATATCTTCTTCAACACTATTAATAAAAAGAATGATGCATATCGTGCTATGTTGATAGTATCAATATTCGTGCTGCTATTTGTTCAGATGTCTTGTTCGCTGATAACATCAGTACAAATAAGCTGTCTCTTATACAATCAAAATTGAACATAAGAGCTCAAATATTATGGCGACCAAAAAAACCAAATTACTGTTCTTTCTCTTTTTAGTTACAATTTTCTCTCTTATATTAACCCATTATTTTCATCATTCCATAGCGAGAACTGCATCTCTTTTTGATGACTATCACTAGGACCCGAACTGTAACATGGAAATTTTTCTATGCACTCAAGGATGGTTCCATATATGCACAGTTTTAATTGTGCTACATTATTAATTGATTTATAAAAAAGTCAATATATAAGATATAATACAATTTCAATCATTTGATCTATATATAACATTCCTACACTAGATTCATACAAGAATTTTCCCTATAACATAACAAAATATGAAAAATTCTTCCACAAACCGAATATTTAGTTCCCACCAATGTACCCAATGATTCAAATTCAACCACATTTTACATAAATCTTTCTTAAAAAATAATTTATGAAATGTGATTAAACATGTAGAAAAGAATTTCTCCAAAAGTATAGGCTATTATTACAGGACAAAACAGAAGCGACAAGGGGTTCGCAATACACAAAACTGAGGGGGGCGATGGTATTCCGGAATGTGCCGTCCTATTACAGAGGGGACAAAAAGGGCGTATTGAACAGACTTGAAATTCACAAGCATGCAAGCACATATTCAGAAAATATTGAACAGTATTATTGAGACATCGCACATGTGTTCTCCAGCTGCTACTTCTCTCTCAGGTTTTAACTAATAAAAATTGGATCCTAGATAAAACAACAATTACAAAAAAGAACAAAGGAGAAATAATTCACAACACAGCCACCGGATATGATCAGATAATACAGAACTATAATTGCAGTTTCTTCTGCCCAGGTGAAGAAGAACCAAATTCCCATATCTTCACTGTCCCGTCGTCACTGGCAGAGGCAAGACGCCGATTATCCTGTCAGGTAAGTACAACCGAGCAAACACACGTCAGTTTATTCTGAATCTTTAGTTTATTCTGAACTATTAGAATAGAATACTCTGAATCTTTAGTTTATTCTGAACTATTAGAATAGAATACGATCATGTAATAAGATGATATATAATGTTGACGTCATCATATATGATCTAACCGTCCATAATTGAATTAGGTATAGGCCCAGTGGTAGCATGGCATACAAAAACAAGTATAATTTGAATATATAGACATCAACAGTCACACTGGATGACCGGACTATCGACAGGAATATTATCATGGTCAGAACACATCAGAATATTCTGATGCATAGATTGATATAAGACAATCCTAGTCAGGCACATCCTCTGTGCCAATAAGCTACTGAGAATAGGAAATTGTACTGCATCATGATATGTTTCAGTAGGGGTGGCAAAATGATTCTCAACCCATAGGTTGAATCCAATGCACATGATTTTTGGTTGGGTTGGTTCAACATATTTTAAAGTGGGTTGAATTGAGTTAGGTTTTATGCGGTTGGTGTTGATATTGGATTCTATTTGAGTTGATGATGGGTTGGTAATGGATTTATGTTGGGTCCTAAACAGGTTGTTTCATAAACAAAAAAATGTTTATTTTTTTATTTGATTGTAATTCGTTTTAGTATTCTAGAACCATCTAAAGAGCATATAAATTGGCAATTTTAATTTATCTTTTTTCGGTTTTAATTAAACATACAAAAATGACGCATTGAACCCATTAGGAACCATTTCAAACCCATCTATAACCCATTTACAACCCGCATCAAACCCATTTTCAATCCAACCCATCTCAAACTCATTTTTTGAAACCCATCTCCAACCCAACCCAACCCAACCCGCCCAATAGCCACCCCTTTCAGTCATCCAGATATTTACCATGGAACTCCATTGCACAGCATTTACATCCATGTCATGAGCCTTCTCTTTCTTCAGAAGCAATTTATATGAAGGTCCAGCACCCTGTGGTGACAGAAAAGAATACAAATACAAGTAAGAAACCCGAAATATAAATAAGACTAGTAGTATAATAAATACACATTCAAATTGTACAAAAATTTCATCAGAAGAAAGCTAATTTTGCATGGCAAAATGACATAATAAGGGAACATCTAGGTTTAGTTTGTTTTATAGATGCATGTACGCACACCATATGCAAGTTCGTTCATTTATTTATTTATTCCTTTCTATTTTTGTTCATTTATCAGAAACAAATGACCATTGCTCACCTTATACCCTCTTTTGGCACGTAATATGTATGTCCATTTTCTAGAATTGAGGGACACAATTGCAATATGTGGTGACAAAAAGATAAATAAGAAATTGAAGAACTATATGCTTTCAGCAAAAATATGGAGTATACTGAATAAGCCCAATTAGTTATCTATACCAATCCATCTTTACTCTCAACAAATAAGCGTATAGCATCATCAGCTGCCCCACTGGAAATTATTCCCTCCCTGTAAACATTCGTAACTCAAAATGTGAGTACAATAAATCCAATAGATATGACAAAATGGAATGTCAAGCATATACCCATAGAAGTTAGAATCATTCAGCTTTTTTCCAGATATATCTAGAAAGGGAAATAAAAACGTGCAGAAAAAGAATTAGAAAGTTAACCCACCTTGACCAATGTATAGAAAAAATGGTCCGGTCATGATAACCAGAGAGAGTACAAAGATGTGTCCTGCCAAAAAGCAAAAACACATCATCAACTCATAGAACTTGTAATATGCAAGGCAAATACGACCATCGGAAAAGCTAATAGGTTTGATGAAATAAGTTAACATATCATGTAGACCTCAAAGAAAGTTAATTTTGAAATTCAGCTTGAAACGGGGGGAAAGATGAGCATGCATTGCCATAATCTTGATGCTACTAGAAGACCTACTAAACACACTTCACAAATGGTTGTGGTTTTGAACATTATTAATTTCCTATTCTTCTTTTCCTTTGAGACTTTCTCAATCCGTAACTGTCTGACAAGTATTAATTACTGATGCGTGAGCAACTTAAAAATGAGCATAAAACATAGGAGCAAAATGCCACTAGAAGACAAGACTCTAATGAAAGTTTAATCCTTATCCATATCAAATAATCAAAAAGGCATAACCACAAAAGAAACAAAAGGGACATCTGGAGCAGTGGCAAGAAGACAGATCTAACACCCATATCGCCTTGTTGCTCACCAAGGTGAATTTCCGTCTCCAGACTGCATCCTCGCAATGTCAGAACCCCATATCTTGATGGTGAGATCATCACTGCAGAATAAAATGAATTGCATTTTTCATAGCCTCATAACTAATCTTATTTATTATCTATGGTAGCATGAAATCTTGTATGTTCGCATTAAACCTGAATAAGTAAGCACAGAAATGATAGGAAGTTCAATTATACCTGCAGGAAACCATCTTGTCTCCACTGGCATTAAAAGATAAGGCCCAGACTGTAGATGTATGCCCGCTTAAAAGAAGGAAAAGGGAAAAAAGTATATTAGATTTTAACACAATCTCGCGTATTCTCATTCAATACATTTGATGCAAAATACAATTAAGACAATTTTAAAACTTTAGAAGCTCGTGAAGCAGGTATTCATGAACATAACAAAAATTCAAAAAGTAGAACAAATAGAAATTCATGCTAGATATTGTGAAAAGGTGGTTACCTGGATTTTATAGGTAAAAGATTCACAAAATATTGAATGTTTTAAATTATGCACAAACTCCAGCAGAAAAGTTCGCTGAAGATGCCTAAATTTACCAAGAATTGATAAATTAATTGGAATCCAATTTCTTCAAACCTTCAGTTAACTTAAATCCTTCTGTGAATGTTTTAGCCAACTTGAGAAAGTATATAAATAGCCGATAAACATCGACTTCCAAGAGAGGGAAATCACAAGGGTTTTTAGTAGATGATTCCAGTTTTTTTCATAAGTGATGTTGGAATGCTACATATAGCAGCGCCAACGCATTGAACAACAGTCTAACCAGAGAGCATGAAAACACTATCAGAAAATATAAGCAATTACAGAGTGTACGAGAACAGGCTAGCATCAATCGTAAAATGGGAGCAGTGGAAACAAGATTATTGATATGGCAGAAGGTTATGCCAACATTAGTGATGGAACTAGGGGCAAAAGTAGAAAGTTTACGACAACCTTTGTCCACACATGTTCTAACCTGTGTATTTACTAAGATTTAACATTAGTTTCAACCTAGATGAGAATTAGGATGCTCGGAAGAAGCATATGTGAGGGAATGAATCAATATCAGGTAGCAAACACTAGAAAATATTGACTTCTGAGTAGTTAAACTATACATCACTGATACCCTAACACAATATGGTCAATGATTATGAAACAACCATGAAGACAGAGTATATAGAATCAGTGATTGTTCATTGTCGAGCATAAATATTCCACGTATAACTTCTAACATAGAAACCAGAAATACAAATACCTGTTGGATTCATTTAAAGTTTGAACACAGTGCCAATCATCATTATCCCCATCCTCTGCCCAGACCTACAGCATTAGGTGAGTCTTATTAAATAGCTATTGACTTTTTGGATTAACCATAAGGTACGCTAGAATTAGCAGATACAGGAATATATAAAAAAGTTTGTAGTGTTATTTTTCCTTACTTTAAAAGTACCTTGATGCTATTGTCATAGCTACATGAGAACAGAATATCCATTGATGGATGCCACTGTACCATTTTAACATCCTGCGTGTGTCCTTGCAATACCGACACACAGTCGAACTCGTTATGTGGTAATACTTCCCATATCCAAACTGATTTATCTCGCCCACAAGTCGCAAGCAATGAGCCCGATGCATTCCAAGATACACTTTTAACTTCATTCTCATGACCCTACACGTCATTTTTAAAATCATTTGAGCATATTACTTGAAAACATTAGGATCCAAGCAATCAATATCAAATCTTTGGATCACTCAATGCAGGACAAACAAAGAAACATCTTCCCAATTAAATCAAAATAAACATACCTCTAGAGTAGAAACACAAGTAAAATCACCCCCAACATCTTCCCAGATAGCAGTTGTGGCATCAAAACTTGCCGTTGCCAATAATTTGCCAGACGGCGACCAGGCGCAAGATCTAACAGTCCTATTATGCGTCTCCTCCAAGACTGCCTGCAGAGCATGATGAGCACCAAGAATGCAATCAGACACACCCCAATTTCATCTACATCAAAACGAACTTCGAAGTCTCAAAATAATCTGAACTCTCCAATATCGCAATAGCAAGAATCAACATTCACAAATTACACCGATCACCACTCTATATACTACAAACATGGAATTTCTCAATCTCAAAAGCTCAGAAACGAAATAAAAACAAAAAAGGGAAATTATATGTGAACAAAAAAAAAAAAAAAAAAGATGAAACCTTGCACTGGAAAGAGCCGGTAACCGGACTCTGTTCCCAGATGCGGACGGTTTTGTCTCCGCTGCAAGAAGCAAGTGCGGCAGGTACACCGTCGACTCCGGTTGCCGGTTTCCATGCGAGGCTCCAAACCCTATCGGTGTGGCCTTCGAGTCTCTGAACTTCTCTCAGCACGAGATTATCATCCCCGAGATTCATCCTCTGAATAGCAAATATCGAATTTGTATACAAAAATTAGGGTTTTGAGTAAGCGAGGTTAACGGGTGGTAATCACGCGCCGCCGTGATTGATGGGGGCAGAAGACAGTGTGGTGGACTCGTGCAGCGAATATTATACGGCTCAGCAGCCGGGCACGAGGAGGATCTTTAATGTGGGAAATTACATTACCAAGTCCAGGTACCGTGCACAATTTGCACTTTGGCCCTATTCTTTTTATCAATTATTATTATTTTCCCCATGGCTTTTGAGTATTTGACAAAATTATTTAGGTGTGTTGCCATTTTCATATTAGTAAGTTCTTATTGCAATTTTGTATGTTTTTGGATGAGAATAGTGCCTTGAAATGGTGAAATTCTTGTTCCATCTAATGCAATATGAAATTCTTGATGTGAACACATATTTTTCACCTCATTCGTAAATATCATATTATGTTCTTTATATTCAAAGACATTATATGTTTTACTGTCTTTTTATTTACAAACTTTATTTGGTCAAATGTCATTGACATGGCATGACTTTACTATTTAGTGTAAAAATCTCATTGAGGAATTTCATATAGGTAAAAATTTTCTGATAGCGCATGACTCACATTATTTAATGTAAAACACTCGATATAAATAAATATTGCACTTCATATTTATATATTTCATATATGTCTCCCTTTCTAGTGCACAAATTGCCTCGATTCTACTAAAATAACATAATTTTATAGTTTCTTATAAGCGAAGGGGACTGAAGTGGGCGATCGCCCTCCCTCAAATTTTGTTGGATAATACATCATCACCAACACATACACACTTATTAAGATTCGAATTATAGCATTACACTCTCCACGCCTTTAAGGCATGTTACATGTTCATTAGGCTAAAGACCTTTAAATGTTTTTAATTTTAAATTTTGCTCTCCTTCAACCAAAGAAATACTTTTAACATTTCTATAGAAATTTGATTTCGTTCCCAACCAAAAATTATGGATATGTCCCTGTATTTAAGGAATTCATATAGTTAGTCAAAAAATTTCAATATAACATGATTTTATTATATAATGCAAAACTTTGGACATAAATTAATATTCCTCATTATACTTAGAGTTCTTATATTCTACTGAAATAACATGAAGCTACAATTTAATATGAAAAACTGGATGTAAACAATTATTTTCAGCCCTTTTTAGAGATATGATTTATCCGTCCACCTAGGGGTTCTTAGATTTTCATAACGATGGATGTTATGATTAGTAAATCATATGGACTTCATGGCCGAAATGGACCTTAACAAACAAACACGAAAAAAAACAAGACAATATTTGCGTGGGTATGTTTGGCAGCAATTTGATAAAACCCTAGCGCAACTCGTACAGTCGTACTGTACTTTTTTCTTACAGTCTGGTAAATCTCACGGAAAATTCTTACCGTGCCATGTATGTTATTGGGCTTGGTCGATCGTAAGTACTTTGTGATGTACCCAACTCTACACATACGATGATATGTGTACAAAAGTTGTTTCATCCAAATATTTCACATACTAATAGCAGTCTTGTTTTGCAGTAATTTTTCTTTTCACATTAATTTTAAAAATGACAACAAATATTATTAATTGAAATTTTAATAGTTATTCATGAATATAATTAAACTTATAAATAAAAAATAATTTCACGTAAAGATAAATATATAAATACCTATACAAAATTATTACTAATAAAAAAGTATCATTTAATATCTCCATTAAGCAATAAATATCAAAAGATTAATATACATCTCCAAATAAATTTTTGCAATAAATTAGCATAATTAAAGCTGGGATACAAAATATTCATCAAGAAAATAGTCAAAATTTCAAGAATCACTACAAATGCTGTTGAATCCAATTATTATTGTGATACTGCAAAATTAAGGGGAAAAAAAAAAGAAGTTAGTGAATATATTAAAAGATATTGATTTTTTTAACAAAGTTTATTTGCATGTTTTAGAATACACCAAACTTTATAATTTATTAATTTGAAAAAAAGCAGTATATTTGAACAAGAAGAGAATAATATCCCAATATATATATACAGACTAAATAACCTTCTAGGACTGTAAATGCATTACGTGAAATAACAAAATAAAATTAATTGTACACATATCCTTAGTGTTGGGTATATGGCAAATTGGCTAGGATCGACCAAACCATATAATTGTTTTTCTACTACTGTCCAAGTCTCCAACTGATAAACATATGTTTCTTCCAATATATGTTTTACAAATAATTTTATTTCTTTTCGTGGTCCTTTTTCTTTTTGGTCTTCAAATAATTGACACCATTCAAATCCTCTTGTTGCACCACACTAGTAAAATTTTTATCATTTGTACCTGAAAGACAAATGTGGAGCAGCTCCCAAAGTTGTATTGTCAATTTTGCCATTTATGTTAACACCACCCCTTGATTGAAGAGAACGTGATTGATCGAGGGCTAACTACCAATGCCCACAACCATCTCATGCCGACCATTGTTTTAGATGGCGCTTTACGTTGTCAAATGTATAAGAAAATAAAATTACACTTCTACCCTTAGCTATAACTTTTGACCTAGTGATAAACGCCTAACCCTGACATGAGCCAATACACACTAAATTCTGTTATACACCATAAGATCATAATGACATACATAATCGAAAGGCGGTTTTATTCCAATCAACATTGCTTATAAACAGTAACAGTACCAGCAGTCAACTACACATCTATGAGATAAAGAGATTTTCTCAGTTTTGTTCATACAAATGCGCCATAGTGTTAAGAAGAATCAATTTCTCTACCTATCGTGCAAAAATATTCATCATGAGAATGAGACTTTCTTATCATATTCTAGCAGACGATTTTCTTGTATACAACAAAAATCAACATCAAAATGAATCTCAGTTAGTTATGAAAACCACTGAAACTTAATGCTAGATTTCCTTCCTCCCAAGAATGTGCAGAAACAAGTACATCATTACACCATAAAGGAACTTTTACAGCTACAGCCACCCACTGCACTTGGATTAGTCGACACCTGCATATAAGCTTCTTTAGTGGTTCACAGCATAAGATTCTTGCCACGATATCGTATTGAGAGAACAACAAACTGGAATATTTTTATAAACTCAGCTTCTTCCCAGAAAATTATATGGACCACAGCTCATAACCATGCACACGTTAATTTCTAGTATGTAAAACACTCGAATACAAAAATGAGGTCATCCATTCTTCGTACTCTACAGATATTTATGCTGAGGTTTATTGTCTACCAAGGACTTCAGCAATCACGAATATTATAGGCAAACCTGACAGAGATGCAGGGACAAACTTCCATAACCAAAATGTTAACATGAGTAATTATTGACATGAATTTCATCATTGTACATGCTTTTTCCTCTAAAGCTGAACGAAGCATAGGAAATATAACCCATAAGGGAGTCCACTGACTGAGAAGGTGAACCGAGCCATTCAATTGGCAATGGCAGGGAAACTGATAAAATTCATGACTTTTGAGATCCACTAATTGTTAGCGGAGGTACCAATCCTAACATGTAATAATAAAGACAAGTGGCCTAATAGCATCAATCGTAGGTACTTTTTATCAACACTTTACATGAAGCATCAAAATTAAAGTTTCAGAAAATACTAAAAAAGAACTAGAGGAAATAATTAGAGACTTAGTCTATTAGGAAGCTGCAAGGACAGACTTGACATAAATGTGTTCTTGACAAGCTGATGTTGCAGATGCATAAAACAATTATAGTTTGTTCACAGAATTTCACTTAAAGTACAAAGTCGGGTAAACAATATTATCAAAACACATCTACAGGAAAACAACAAAGTGCACATACAATATAACAGCCACGGTTTACAACAGGTTGCTTAGAAAGAAAATAATTTAGTAAACTATGCAATAGATTTATTATAGGAATATCAACAACAGAATTATAATAAAATTTGTAAAGTATGTAGCAAGAATTTGAATTATTAGGCTACCAAGAAACTTCAAATCAGCAACTCACAGACAGTTTTCTGACAAGCGAAACATGTCAAACTAAAGCGCATCGACAATCAAAAGGGACAATGGAAGTAACAGAAGGCTCAGCCATGGAGAGCTCTTAGTTCATAATATGCTGCACATTTTCTAAACTATTCTCCTTTATCCTGTCAAGGAGTGGAGAATTGATGAGTGTGGCCCCCGGGGACAGGTATGAGTGGGAGGGGAAGATCAATGAGAATAACTCCTTCAAAGAGAGAATAGTTATATGGCTAAGTTCAATTAAAGATGATATAAATTCAAGATCAGGTTCATCTCAAGTAATATGAGAGCTAGCAACAGTATTCTTGCGGCTACTTCCATCTCGCCTTTCCAACTCCAAAAAGTTGAAAGAGGAAACTTCATGACTCCGAACCAAATATAGCAGTATTTGATATCCTAAACTTCTCAAGCTAATATACATAGGTGCAAACAACTTCCCCAAGAGTTAATTTGTTTCTAATATCGTGACAGAAGCTAATATTCCATTCCCATATCCCACTCAAAGTTCATAAACATAGAAGCAAACAAATTTCGCAGAGTTAGCTTGATTGTACTTTTATTTCAGCTTCTTCCAATTTAAACGAAACAGCAAAACGGGTGATTACGAGAAGAATGTTAAAATATATTAAATTTTACTCATCCATAGTTAGAATCCTTACTCATTAAATACATCAAAAAAGTAATTCCACTCCTACCCCAATACAAAGTTTGTTGACTGGTGGATACATTTTAAGCGTTAATAACAGACATAATCAAGCAGGTGGAACAGGTCAGTAGGTTGCAATAATAACCTCACAGTTGGTAATTATAGACAAATTGAAGTAACGGAAGGAGTCCACAAGGTTCCCCCATTACCGAACCTGTCTTTTGGTTTCATACTTACACGGTTTGAACAGGAAACTTAGTCACATACGTCATGCCCTGAATGTACAATGCACCACGCCTGATCTCAGGAAATAGTTTATAATTTTTAACATCTAGATATGAACTTCAGATTGCATCTGATGCAGGGTATATGTTCTGAACGTAAGCTAAACCAAGAAGGAATTAAGCCACCACCCTGTGTGATGAGGCGGACTCACCTCTCCTCTGTCCAATGAGAAGTCTTGGGTTCAAACCAGGATACCCCAAACTCCTATATATGTATATATAAATATATAAGCAGGAAGACTACAAAGGACCTGCAGGACTTGGAACCAAAAAGCGGCCATTTTCGAAACAAGTGAACTTGAAACTACATATATGATGCAAGCAGAAGTTAGAAATATTATTACTGCTAATGCAGGACAACATATCAACAGAATTGTTTCTACTGTAAAAACGACTGACATTTCACAGGCCAAGGATGGGTGATGATAGCAAACAACGATACAGACCTGAAAAGCAGAACGGATAAGCTCCTCAACATAATCGACGGTTGCACCTTTTACAAAGTCAAAAGAAATATCATCAACCACCAATTTAACTCCGTCCCGCTCAAAAATCCTGCAAAAACCAAACATTAATAAATGAATGTTCTCTCAGAATGCAGCAGACATCATACATAAATTTTTATTCTATTTGAATGTATTAAGAACTCAAAACCAATCCACCTGTCATCATCATTGGTCTTATCATCAAGTGAAAAGTTATATTGGAACCCAGAGCAACCGCCAGCTTCAATGCTCAAGCGCAGCAATTTCTCACTAGCCTCGTCAGCTTGCAACTCTTTCATCCTCTGCATAATAATAGTTAACCATTAAGTTCTTCTCTTGCACAATCAATATCCCTTGTGGAAGAAACTAAGTAAAAATACAATTAACCATGCCCATAAATGACCCTCATAATTGCAAAACAAACGTTACTATGGGCTGAGCATGGCCACACGCTTAAACATTAGACAAAAATGTTACCACAGTGAAGTTAATTCGGTAATTCTGTTTGAAACCCAACAAATGTTAATATCGAAGCATTTCTAAATCTTTTCAGTTATCTTGTGGACTTCCCAAGTACATGACCTAATAATTCAAAATTTTCTTATCACAACAACTGCAAACGTGCCCATCATCTCCATCGTATCAATTGCTCAGAGATTCAACCAATAAAACACAACATCGCCCATAATCCACACCCCCAAAACAAAATATGTATCCAATAAAAAGATCGTATAAATAAAACTGCATAATTATTTGCTCAAAAAGTTCACCGTAACAAAATGAAATTAAAAAACAAAAAAAAGACGCAGCAGATAAATTTACTCTAACGCAGCTATCGGTGATATGCACGGCGTCCGCCGACGGCGACGGTGATTCCGTCGAAGATATCCGAGGTTCGGCCACGGCGGAGGATGAGCTGAGAAGCCTAGAATTGTGGCGAATCCGAGCAGAAAAGTAGGGCGCGAGGCGACGAATCATTGAACGCGACGACGTCGTCATGCCTTCTCCTTCCTTCAAAACATATTTCTGTTCTCCGATCAGAGAAAAAAGAAAATCAAATGAAATAGTGACGAATCAGGTACAGTAGTCTAGAATTTTTCTTGAAGGAGAAAATGGTTTTTCGCTTTGAATTTTCTATTTGTGCAATTTCCAGAAATAGGTTTGGTATTGGTGGAGCTTCGTCTGCCGAACACACGATCTCGTCACCCGATTACCCGAACTCCTCATATGGGCTGTTAGCCCAATCGGGTCGGGTCATTTTAGATGGCCCAGCCCATATTGAAGACAATAAAATCATAAAGCATAAATGACACAATTAGGCTGCGGGTTCGATTTAAAGTACGTGGACTTTGTTCCACTGTATTGTATTTTGTTATACAACTGTTATTTAGATTGAAGATTGATTATAAGATGTAACGGTTGTCTTTAATTTGAATCGATGATATGATTATTTGAAATATATTACATCTCCTTTAAAAAAAAAATAAAAAAAAACCATCAAGGGATTTTCATCTCACCGGTAAGGCAAAATCTCAATGATAGATTTATAATTTTCTATTTTTCAATTAAATGCATTTTAAATTCCTCAACTCACATTCTTAAATTAATAAATATATACTTATAAAAAAAAGGTTAACCTCATGCTATTTTTTCAGTCTCAATGTGTGTTCGGCATTTGGGGCTCTAAATTCATGTCCATTCTTGGTCCTAATAACTACAAAGAAAAATTAGTTATGAAAAATGAATTATATAGAAAAATAACAACTTAGAGAAGAAAAAATATATATATTAAGTAATTTTAAATTTTAAAACCAATATACTAAATTAGTGTAATAATACTTTAAAAATATTAAGTATGAAAAATATTTGAACATAATACAGTTAATAACTATTTTTGTCAAAATTGGTTGACTATCTGTATAAAAATAAATAAACATATTTTTGTCACTTGGTTTTAATGTTCTATTTTATAATGATCGAATTGCAACATATTTAAATAACTTTTGGTCTTATGTGATTTTAACATACATACAGGATACATGTGTGTGTACGCGAGTGCTTGCTTTTGTGAGTTCGCAAAATACAATTATTTACCCAATCTTTCATTAGAAAGAGTGTAAAAATTCCAATTAAATAGAGGAGTCGCTAATTTTATTTTAAATTCAAAAAAAAAACTTTATTATAAATTCAGCTAATGAGATTTACATATAAAAATTAAAGATTTTGGGTTAAAAAAATTTGAGAATATTAATTGAATATTCTTTTTGAGTCGGTTGTTCATAAATTAATTGTAATATGTATTTGATGGGTTTAGATGCAATTCTCGCGTCTCACAAGCTCATGGAGACAACGTGTGACAGTGATACTCAAACCCATCCTTGGATATGGACGCTCAACCTATGAGATATCGCAAAAATTCTTACTCGAATCTAATTTGATCGAACCCAGCAAACCATATAGTAAATGTATTATACTTACCAAGTGATTGGTCACTCTCATTAAATTATTTACTAAGTATGTGCTATAATTTTAGTCCCACTCGTTAGATCCAATCAAGTATGGACTAGAATTTTAGTCCCACTTGTTAGATATTTTGTGCATTTGGTCCCTAGGTTGCAGAAGTAACCATTTTTAATCCCGTACATTAACTGACATTGTGAGAGCATGACTTCCGTCAAATAATTAAGGGAAAAAGCATTTTTTGGTCCCATAATTTAAAACTTTTTGTATTTTTAGTCTCATTATTATCATGATAGCACTTTTAGTCCCACTGAATACTATTTTGTGGCAAAAACAATACCACCGTTAATTTTTGGACGGAAGGCGCACATGAAAGGCACATGCGCAGTTATTCAACCAATTTTAGGCTAAAAATATAGGGGAAAAAAAGCATTTTTTGTCCCATAATTTAAGCCTTTTTGCACTTTTAGTCCCAATATTATCATGATAGCATTTTCAGTCCCACTAGATACTATTTTGTGACAAAAATAGTGCCGTCATTAGTCTTTGGACGAAAGACGCACGTGAAAGGCATATGTGCCATCAAAAGAATATAGTCTCACTACACACTACGATATCTACTATGGGGTAAAGGTTATTACTGGAATCAATTGAAACTGTTGTCGAAAGAACATGACCATGGGGCCTTTTAAGTGACAACCATCCACCCCCACAATTGGCCTACGTCTAACCAAGAAACCCTTTTTCAATGCCTCAATCGAGGTGGGACCTTTGCGGAAGCAATAGCGGGCTTGGTACGGGACGACAGAAAAAAGTGGCCGGAACGAGCCCAAAACAACCATTTTTCGATCAAAAAATGAGGCTCAATGGTTATGTGAACCATGAGACAACGCTCGGGTCGAAAGATATGACTATTCAAAGCTGCGCCGCCACCTTTTGCATCCTGCATAAGAGGAATATTAGTGCAATAACTACCGGTTGTGATCATACCTAGTACTAATACACCAGATCCTATCAGAACTCTGAAATTAAGCATGCTTAGGCGAGAGTAGTACTAGGATGGGTGATCCCCCTGGAAAGTCCTCGTGTTGCAACCCTCCCCCACCTATTTTTTTTTTCTTTTCGAACGCTTAACTTCTCGATTCTTTTTGTACCAACTTTTTATTTGTTCATCATCCCTCTTGATTTTGCATCCAGATCGGGAAAGACAAATATGGAATGTTATTATTATTATAATCATCAAAACAACAATAAAAGTAATTAGAATATAAAATAAAGGGATAATTACATCTACTACCCCTCGAAAGATTGGAAACTACAGTTGGTCCCCCAAAAATTTTCAATATTACAACCACATTCCCTAAGGAATTTGAAAATTACCAAAACCCCCATCGTCAGCCGGTTCCCGGTCATTTTTTAAAAAAGTTCCGATTTTACCCCTACTTTATTAATTATTAAAATTAAATTAAAAAAAAACCTAAAAATATGTTAAGGAATAATTACATCTACTACCCCTCAAAAGATTGAAAACTACAATTGGTCCCCCAAAAATTTTCAATATTACAACCACATTCCCTAAGAAATTTGAAAATTACCAAAACCTCCCTAGTCAACCGGGGGTTTAATTTGATATCTCACTTTCCTAAAATAGATGAAATTTATGCTAGCAAATACACGGCAAGTAAAATAAGATTCCATACAAAAAAAAAGTAAAATTATTAAGATTCAAAGATATAAGTTTATAAACAATGCCGTCATGCTCAATTTCACCATGTACGAGGTTTGTTGGAATTGAGCTTCTTGGTGCAATGTTTGTGGGCATTGAACTTGTTGTTTATTGCTCAAATTGCCTATTTCGACCTTGCATGTATTCATTCTCTTCTTTGATTGAGTAAGGAAGACACCAATGTGAGAACCCGTTTATTGAGCACCAACAAAACAATTGTTGGCATTTCTTGGCGTCTCCGCAACCTTGATAATTGTTTTTCTACCACAATTTGATTGCTTGTAATTTTTTTTCCTATACTTTAAACCCAAAATACTAGAGGAACCACTAGAAGAAGCCATTTCACATATGTAGTAAAGATATGGTGAAAAAATGCGATCTAGCAACACATATATAAAGAGAAGTGAGCAACAGTCAAAATGAAGAAAGAGCAACAACTATTTTCAAATGCCAATGTCTAGTCTTTCTAAGTCCAAAAAATTTGAACCAAAAATTACAATTACCCCCCTCATTAAAATTAATTTTACAAAAACACTATATATATATAATTTAATTACAAAGGGTAAATTTGGATTTTCATTCATGTTTTGGCTGACGTCATCCAAAAATGACCGGGAACCGGTTGATGAGGGGGGTTTTGGTAATTTTCAAATTCCTTAGGGAATGTGGTTGTAATATTGAAAATTTTTGGGGGATCAACTGTAGTTTCCAATCTTCCGAGGGGTAGTAGATGTAATTATCCCTAAAATAAAAGAGGAAAAAATAAAATGAAGGCGGGCCATAAAGGGCAACACAGCCTACGCACATAGATCGTCCGTCCTGGTCTAGTAGCCTTTTCGGCCAAGATTGGAACTCGACGGCACAATGGTAGAGCCCAGTGCCGAAAGACGAAAAAAAGTTGCCAGATCGAGTCTGAAATGACCATTTTTCGGTCAAAAAATGAGGCTCAACTGGGCAAGTCTGTTGCCCTTGCAGCCGGGCCGGGACAGATCGTCGTGTGCATATGTTGAGGACCTCTAGACGATGTCTGGGTTGAAAGATATGGTTGTTCGAAGTTGCACTACCGCCTTCTACATCCCACATACAAGGAATAACGACGCAATAACTAGCGGTTGCGATCATACCAGCACAAATGCACCGAATATCGTGAAAACTCCAACAGTTTCAATTGATCTCTATAACAACCTTTACCCTGTAGCATATGTTGTAGTGTGCAGTGAAATTATGTTCTTTTGACGATGCACATGCCTTTCATGTGCACATTTCATCCAAAAACTAAAGACGGTACTATTTTCGCCACAATATAGTATCTAGTGGCACTGAAAGTGCTATCATGATAATAATAGGACTAAAAGTACAAAAAGCCTTAAATTATGGAACAAAAAATGCTTTTCTCCCAATAATTAACGGAGAGCCCATGTGCCTGTTACGTAGCCGTTAGTCTGGTAGGGTAAAAGTTTTTTCGAGAGAAAAACCCGTGCATTTATCTCATATATAACAGTCGAGTTTGCAATATTTATTCCAAAATTTAAAAATCACAAAAAATAGTTTCAAATACAATATAATGATAATGTTATAGTTGTAATACATATATTACATCTTTTTGTAGCGCATTGACTATCATTTTTTTTGGAACTTTACTTTGAAGACCAAATAAATGGTATTTATTTTGAGCAATAATATATTTGACACTTTTATCATATCTATTAACTATCTAACATATTTGAATTATTTATGTCACAATATATATTAGAGTGACATACACACATGCATTAACTAAAGGGATATTTGTCTCAGTATTGACGTTAAGAAAGATTAATTAAGTACTTGTCAGTATTAAATACGACTAATATCTATATTTGAGGTGTGTTATACCAATCCCATAATACATCCGATAATAGCTCTCCCATAGTATATCAATACAGGTATTTATAAAATATAAGTAAACTTGAACAATTTAATAGATAAACATGTGTGAGCTAATTGAATTTACCCCCAAATAGGTCTTGTTATCAGTTAAATTAGTAATGGATCAAGGGAGAATTGGCAAAATTTTATGTATTAAACTAGCATACATGAGTCATAATATGCTTAAGTTATTTATAGAAAGAGCTTTTGTGGGATCTATCATAGAGTCGTTGGAATGTACTTCAAACATAAATAGTATTATGTGTTTTTAAGATTTACATGTACTTAGTCAGTCTTTAACAATGCCAGTATCAAATAAGCCACCGTTTTATTTGACGTGTGCATTTATGATACTCTAATTTACGACTTTGGAATCAATTGCGCTAAAATTCTAAAGAGTGAGCTAAAATTGTATTTAACTGGACAATTATTCTTATTATTATGTTGTGATTGAGACAAAATAATTTTGGAAAGAGCGGATATATTAATATATATTATCAGAAACGTGCCCAAACAGATTCCAAGTGTCTCCTCGCCACCTTTTCCCCAATTAAAAACGAAATATAAAAATCCCTCTTTTCAAAACCCTACAGGGACCAATATTTTCTGTAATTGAGATTCGTAAATGCAAAAGCATTACTTTGGATTGATTTTTATTGCTGATTTCGATTGTGATTAGCTTTCATTGACGATTCAGATTCAAATCAATAAACTCTTCTCGGTTCCTCATTTCCAATTTCAGTATGACCAAGTTTGAATGATTTTCGTTTTTTTTTTTCGCTAGTTTTTATGAGCACGAAGTATCTTCATCTCATTGTTTGGGGTGGAGAAAGTGATCATTGGATAGCTGGGTTTCAGTATGCATGAATGGGAGTCGGACCCGCTCTTCGCCGCCGCGGAAGTCGTCCAAGACTCTGTCGACCGGTCTCTCTCTCTCTCTCAATATATATATATATATATATATATATATATATCTATATGTGTGTGTGTGTGTACATATTTATATACACACACTGAATTGCATTTGATGCACGTGTGCTGGTCATCTATTTTGTAAATTATTAGAGTATTGGAGTACGTTTTGGATTTTTATGATGAATATATTGTGAATTGTACCTTGGGACAAGCTGGAATAATTGTCACGGTTTGGAGCATTGCACCGATCATCCTATGTATTAAATTTTCTAATGGTACTTGAACTTGAAATGATCTATGTCCCAGAAAAGAAAAAAGGGAAAATGATGTTGGAAAAGAAAAAAGAAAAAGGAAAAAGAATGTCGAACGAAATGAACCAAAAAAAAGACAGAAATGCAAGTTGTTTTGAAAAAAGTGGGTCGAATGGCTCTTCTGCTGCCTCCTGTATAAGACTCTTTGGTGAAGAGTTGGAAATACAAGTTTTAATCTAGCTGACATGAATAGTAAATATGCCTGCTTCATTGATCACAAATACTTTAGTTTTATTTGCTGATTAATATGGACATGGTTTGCGTGGCAAAATATCAGTCACTGTACGGCATACGGTGGACATGTACATGGTCGTTAGGATTGTTTTGCGGTCTTGCGTATTACTTAGGCTAATTAGGCAAGTGGTATAAATGCTACATGGCTGGGGTTGGTTTTATATACACAAGGAAAGGATTAAGTATGGGCTATGATCGGACATGTTCCCTTCAAGACAGTGTCTATTGCTTTTCTCCTCTGGTAATTAGAAAGGTCATTTTTCGTGGTTTTTATTCAGGATGGAGTCAATATTTCGCCTTCTACAGCATGAACAAAGTATTGCTCAAGGGGATCAAACAGATGGGAAACTCCTGACCTCCATTGAATATCATAAACGTGACCTTGCCACCGCTTTAGAAACTGCAAAATGGCAGGTATTGTAAGTGATGGGTAAAAGCAACCATATTTTGTACTTTTTTGCTTATGTCTGTTACTTTGTGACTGCAGCTTGAAGACTTTGAGAGAGCGGTTAATGCATCATCCATAGCTGACAAGTCCCAAATGAAGCAACATGTGATCACAATGCATATGCAATTTATTGGGGCCATTAGAGAACAAATAATGCATGTGGAGCAAAGCATGGATATGTCAGGGGGAAACTCATTGAGGAATATGAACTTGAATGAACAAGACAGAGATGGATTTGCGTTGTTTCTTTCGGGAGAAAAGCCTATCAAACACATTGCAGATCAGGAATCCGAAGATAACAATATTCTGAGAAGATTTCTTGATCCTGCTGTGTCATCAAGTTCTAAGGAAGATGCCGATGAGAAGAAAGGTGGTGACACTGTGACTTTAAATATGAATGAAGTTGCTTATTTAGACCGTAATTTGGAGTTGAAGGAGAATTTCTCTGAAAAATTAGATATGGGACCTTCATCTTCTGTTCAGGAGGTTAACTATGGCAGATATGATGAAGAAGGTAGGGATTTGGAAGCTAATGAAGTAAAAAGTAAAAGTTACTTGCAGAAGAATAATTCGAGGAATTATTGGGGGAGAGTGAAAATTTTTGGGTCCTTGGGAAATATATTGTCGATTCACAGGACTAGGGCCAGAAGAAGCTTCACAAAGAGGTTAAAAGATGGGGAGGAACAGAGGCAGTCTCCACGGTACAGCAATGTTCATCCTGGTGTGCAGGTAATTTCCATCAATTACTTTCTTGACTTAATGATTTACTGGTTACACTTCTAATTTTGTTTCTGTGATTTTAAGAATAAATCACTCATATAGCTTGAGATTGTTTAGGAATCCAATTTGTTGATTGTTGCTTGGTGTAAAGTTTAAGTTTTGAATTTTCTGTTTGATGTTCATTACTGAATACAATAACATATCCCAACTTACCCGAAATTTTTGTTTAATTTAATTTGACATCCTTCTGCTGTTACCTATGCATGAGTCATGAGTATAGCTATTGTAGACATTGTTAAGCGTCTCTTGTTTGAACTTTTTACGTTGCCTGGAAGAATTTTCTTAGAAGCTTCAGTTTGCTTGTTGAACTTTGGAGAAGGATCCTGACAAAGAGAAAGTTTCTTACTTATTTTCGGTAGTTGTCATATCTCCATTGATGGGACTCGAAAAAATACCATCTTTTTCAATGTCTATCCTTCATTTCCTTTCTGGTTTCTGGTAGCATTGGCAGTGATGGTTTCTGTCTTGTGGTGAAAAAAGTATGTGATCACTGGTAAAAGTAAGAATAATACAAATGATTTTGCCTTGTTCAAGTATAAAAGAAATGCAAAGGAAACAGGTTCTTCTGTAAATATGCTTCCAGAAGTCATGCAATTGCGGATAATATATAATCGGTGCCTACCTGGAGGAGGGGTCATGATGTGTACCCTGTCACATTCATTAGTTTTCTGTTTCCAGCGAATAAAATGATGATTTCATGTGAAGTCCATGGATCTAATGGAGATAAATTTGCAGACCACTAATGTCAGCAAGAATATCATACTGGAATATTCAATGTCAGTGTGGTGTCAATAAATTATGCTGTAGTTTAAAAATGAAGAACATTTGTTTGAATGCTACTTTTAACAACCCATAGTAAATTGTATGAAGGTTGGTAAACTGACTGTTTTTTGAATTAAGTTTCCAATTTGAATTTTCCAAAATTCAAAGTGGAAATTGTACCTTAATATTGGCAGTTTTGTTTTACAGTTATATCACAAGAAATATCCCATACCAAGATAAACTGGGGAGGCGGGCAATTTGATATATGTTGCCAGTGATGCCTTTATAAGTGTACGAGAGGGTAGATTTCACATGGAAATTAGTGCAGTAGCTAGAAACATTTTATACATGTATTTAGACGAAAGACCCTCGTTACGATAAATATTGTAAAAACAAGCTTTCACAGGAGAATGAATAATAGATAAGTTGTATACTCATTCATTTGTTTGCAATTATTCTCCTTATTCTTTTTCAAAATTTTTATTTTCATTTTTGATGTATTTTTGACAGAGATATCTTGCTCAACTGAGGTCAGCTTTTGGATGCAGCACTTTCCCTTCATCATATTCACAGTTATCTGCTCAAGCCATGCAATTGAGTGGCTGGAATAGGGAAAAATGGCAGAGATTTTTACGCCACATCCCAGTTAAATATCATCCAGTTCTATTGATGTTGGGGTTGCTTATGACGCTATTAATTATAAGTAAGTGCTTAGATACATCTAAATTGGTTTTAATGCTGTAACTTCGGCTGTTATTCTCATTTAAGTGTCTAGATTTTATCTAAATTGGTTCGACACTTTGAGTCAGGGCAACGTCATTAAATTGTTTCCTAAGAATTGATTATCATTTAACTTGGTGTCACAATCTCAATGAAGTTGATTTTCTTCTTGGCAGGTATACTAGTGTTGTAAAGTTCTCGAGTGTCTCCATTTGTAGTGGCTTTTTTGTTACAGCAATATGGAGAAATGCATAGTTGATGTGTGCGTGTGTACTTGTTGAAATATTGTACTATTTAGCATTAATATTCAGCTCAATGCTTGTCCCCGTGATAATGTGATGTATTCTATTATTTCATTTGTGGTCCTGGGAAGCAGTTATTTGAATCAAATTCACTGCTTTTTTACAGGTAAGAACATAGATCAAAGTAAATTTAAATTAGCACTAGGCATTTCGACTGCCACTATGGGGCGAATCAAAGTTCGTTAGTGCTTAAAGACGTGTAACACAATGTACTTGGGACAATGTAACCTCTAAGTATCAAGAACCATGTAATTTATAGGGGTATAATCGGATAATAAACGGAGTGGATATGCAGTATTTGAATTCGTATTTGAATAAGTTTTTCAATATCCGTATTTGAATTCGATGAATATTTTGCAAATTCGGATATATCCTAATTTGTTTAGTATTTATGAAAATTTGATAAAATTATATATATTTGAATATTTGTTTTCGTTTACAATTATTTAAATATTCTATTGAATATCCGAATTTGTTTATTCAAATATCCCAATCTATTTATATAAATAAAAAAAATCAAAACAATTTATATAACTTATCTAATTGAAATTTTTGTATATATATATATATATATATATAAGTATAGTATATGTTCACTAATGTAAGTAAAGTTTATATATTTACTCATATTTTTATGTTATTGTAACATATAGAAATACGAGTCAATTAAATTTATTTTTGTTTTACTTATAAGAAGACGATTGAACACACACACACACACACTACTACTACTACTACTAATAATAATAATAACAATAATTTTTTAATATTATTTATCAAATATGAATAACTAATATAATTATACAAATATATTCGCTAGATACACATTTGGAACAAATATTAAATGGAGTGGATATACAATTATCATATCTGTATTTATTTATTATTTGAATATGAATAATATTAGCTTTATACGGATACAAATAGTGTACCTTATAAACGAATATAAATGCGAACGGTTAAAAATATTTTGATTATCCATTTACAACCCTACATGTAAATATGTAATATCTTTTTCTTCATAAATTGACCATAATGTATGCTGCCGAGTCAATTTCTTCAAAATATTGTCAGCGTAGGGTGTACACTTAAGCTGTGATAGGCTGAATCAAAGTGCTATACATTTGTTGCAATGCTCAATCTTACAATTAACAAAATTGCCTATAGGATAAGTGGCCTTTGCATCAATGGAGTAATACTTGTGTACATGTTGCAACAAGGAACGAAAATTAGCCCTGCCTGTGTAGTGTATACCACAATGGGACAAATGCATAATATCCTATTGGTTATATTTAGTCAGACTTTTCAATCTCTTTGAATCTTCGTTCCCATTCCTGGGCCTCAAAATCTTGCTCATACAAGTCCCTCTCAGTACTGTAGACAATTTTATCCCGACCGATGAATGTCCTCTGAGCCATTTCACGAGCACTCAAAAGCTGAAAACAATTGGAAGAATGGTAACATTCGAGACACATCATTTGATAGAACACAATGGACAGTATACAAACCAACATCGTTGTTTGATGGTTCATCTTAATATTCCTATAAATGGTTAAGTCTTGGAACGGGCGATATCAGATATGTTACCCAGTGAAGGTATAGGGGTAGTATGATGAGTAACAAATATATCAAGAGACTGTTCTGAGGGACAATATTGGTGACTTATCAGTGTTTACCTTCCGCCTCAGAGAAAGATCTGGTGATTCCAGAGCCTTGGCACACTGTTCCCTGGCTTGATTGCGTTTCGCAATTCGAGCATTTGTATTTTGCACGAAAAACCATCGTATCAATGGAATTGCAAAGAAAGAGCCAGCATAGATCTACAAGGTTATTGAGGATGAACTTAGAGAAGAAGTGCAACATGAAACTAAAATATCAAACCAATCGAATCACAAAGAAAAGCCAGCATCGACCAGCAAGGATAATGTAGGAACTTGGAGAAGTAATAAGACATGAAATATTTAAGCCACAACCAGAGACAGTATCTATTAGCAAGTTATAAATTGTAAGCGACAGGCCAAGGGACATGCTTATGATGAATGAACTAATCATGAGGCGGTTCTCTATAAACTTGAAGAAAACTGTGTAATTTTACTGTTTATTTCTGAAAACATAATGCAGCAGTAGAGGCACTGCACTGAAGTCATGATTTGGTTCAGATAGAGCAATCCAATCACGCAGGAGTACCGAACAGTTCCATACCTGCAGTAAGGGAAAAATGCTGGATACAAATGATATGAATCCACTGTGGCTGACATCCATATTCCTTCCAATTTGAAATTCAACAAGTCAGGGAAATAGTGAAGATTCCAATAAGAATACGCAGCAGAGCAAGTATATCATACTTCAACATGGTACCAAGAATTATAACCCCAAATAGGTTAAGTGCACCAAGACCAATCACCATTGCTCTCTCAGATGCACTAGTTTTACTGCAGAGAAAAGCTTATGTTACGTTGACTGAAATTTCTTTACACAAATCAAATTAAAATGAGGAGCAAAGGAGTACCTAAATTGCCATTTGTTTTCCTTAAAAAACTTTCCAATACCACCAACCCAATCAGCCCACCTTCTTCCAACGTATTCCTTCCACCCACTCCTCTGTTGAGCAGCAGTGCGCTGTAGTGATGGAAAACGATATAAAATATTCCCCTGCAAGTGTGAAAACGAGGGGATATTGATTTAAGATAAATTAAAGCACCTAGAAGTCCATATTGAATCAAAAGATGCAGTGTGAAACAGCATAAGGCTTGCTTAAGCAAATGATATTGAATCCATTTTAGCATATAAATCGGCAATTAATGTACATGAGAGGGAAATTTCAATTTTTCAAGGGGAAAAGCTGAGAGGTAAATTAAAAAGTTAAGAGAACGCTAGGTTTCTTTTATTCACCATAAAAACATATATTGAACTGCACATGGACCCCAACATGGTCCCCTATTAATGAATACAAGCTCATGAATTTTGATTCACAGCATCGCAGAAATTGAAAATTATGTTATTTCTGACGTTAGTCAAAGGGAAAGGATATCAGAATATCCTTTTTCTAAATAAGATGGTGTGGTTAGCATAATTTTAGTGATTAGATTAGCTCTTTAATGCTCTGATTGAATCTCTGATTTGATTAGGAGGATTTTTCTCAAATAAATCAGGAAATCATATAATCCTTTCAGTTTTCTCCCTATTGCATTCTCTATAACTTGTATTGCTCATCTTCTTAGTAATGCAAGAACAAAAAATAAGAAATATGATAGATTTCTTTCAAACAATTTCACTCTGTTTTTCTTCAATTTCTTTTGAATATGACAACGATTTTTTAGGTCATTTCAGACAGCTTATCAAGTTATCATCCATACAACTCACTGCTTAGCACTCCAATATGAGAAACTAGTAATGGTTTGACATCATTAGAGTCCTGCATACTTGTTTGGAGGGAGTTAATACTAGTTCTTATAAGGCAAGAGTTCACTTATTTAGCATAAACTTTATGGAGAGAGTTCTTGCTGGGGAAAGAGTTCAGAACTTCGACCTCTACAAAACAATTGTCAATCGATAACTGAAAACAAATGCATTTTGATAAAGTATTCAGGTAAGCCGACAAACCTCTTCATCGACCTCTGGCTGGCCATCAAACCGCAGTAGCACTGGTAGTATGTATGAATCATCATCCTGGAGAAATAATAATAATAACAGCAAAAAGGCTGGAGATCAGCCAGAGTAAATATACCCATAAAGATAATGCATAAACACATGAATGAACACAACCATGACCAACAACACTGAGAAACACACTGGCCCAAAGGGAAGAAGCAAAAGAAAATTGAATCAATTGTTAGAGGTTTCTAAAAAATATAACTAAATATATTAATGACAGTTAATCCTCCTAGGAACTAATCATAGATTTTCCATCAATAGATGCAAAATTACGATAGCATCAAGCATTTTGTTACATCTCTTGGAACCCTACAACTAAAGCTGAAACCAGGTTTGTGATGTTTCTAAGATAAAAGAGCTTAATGAGAAAACGCTTTCATTTCAGTTACAAGTGAAGTTCACGGATACCATGTTATCAGTAGTCTCCAGATCCAGATACGGAGCAAGTTCTTCAGCTGTGATGACACCACCATTTGAAGTAATGTATTGTCCAATCTGCAGCAATATTTGGAGAAAAAAGAAGTTATCAAGGAAAAAAACTTAGCTATTAACCAGTACAAGGTTTAGAAAATCAACCACCTTCATAAAGATAATTAAAGATTAGACACCACTAAAGCAGGATCAAACAGCTAGACAAATTCTTTTAATAAATAACCAAAAAATGATAGCATAAATGAAGATAAAAAGGATCAAACTCAAGAACCAAGATCTTCAGATCTTGGAGTTCATACCTTTTTTCCCCTTTTTTGTTCTTTCTTCTTTTTCTTTTTCCTTTTCCTTTTTGTTTTGTTTGTCTGTTTTTTTTTTTTTTTCTTTTTTTTTCCTTTTCCATGTCAAACAACCAAAAGCAATATCAAAGATGGTCAAACACCGTAAGTGGAATCTGCAGCCTTGACTCTCTATATGATCCTCTCAATGAGAGATCAATGACCTAATAATGTTTTTCACAACTACAGGAATCATTGCAATTTGTGAATTTCAGAGCATCAAAATACCCATTGCACGGCGTCCTCTTCTCAGTATTCAGTGAGTTGCCTGAATTTAATTAATCTTATTAAGGTTTTAGCCCAATTCACCAATGTGTTCAAACTACTACAACATGGTGTTAATTTCTGTTTTGATAGGGTCAAATGGTTAACACCTAGTCAGGCTCATTACATAATTTGGCCTAAATGAGTAATACAGCTGAGCCTTTTGAATCTGCACATGCCAACCCCTCACAGCCATCACCCAATTGCCCCCACCCCAGCCCCCTGACTGCCGCCTTGACCCAGCCCTATCCCATAGGCCATATCCCACTCACCCCATAACAGAAAGCATAAATGGGGAAAACATTCAGTTGGTATGCCCAAAAATTTGCAAATTTTAGAGATGGACAGAAACTACAGATGTAGAATGATAATATAATTATTAATTGATATTACAATATATAAATCAACGTAACGGACCACTGAAATCAATGCTCAGTTATTACCAACTTCCACCTCTCTTCTTCAATACCTTGGTTGGGATCACCATCCCCAAACACAAAGGAGAAAACCTGAAAAGGAAATACCAAGAATTTGCTTTTAACTGTAGGAAGCAACCAGAACTGCATAAAATGATGTTGAAAAGAAAATTTTCTTACAGATTCAATGAAGTTCATCCCGCTATCTTCTCTTACTTGTCGCCTCTCGTAATAATATGGATCCCAATACCTGGATAAAGAGATTAGATATGTGAACGGAAAAAATTTCCTCCCAGATTTCTCTACATCAGACAAGTCACACAAATAGGCTGACGTTGCTTGTAAAACCAACTCAGTAAAGTATTCTGAACAAAAGTGAATGGTAGGCTGGGGAGAATTGGGCCGGTTATATTTTGCTCATGGAGTGGAAACCTAACTGTCTCCTTAAAGAGGCAATAATTAACTTATCGCGGTTCACACTTCACAGTTTTCAGTATCATAATAAAGGCAAAGAGGAACAAACCACTAATGAATTTTTTTTCCCCTGAAATGTGAAAGCAAAAGAAAAATTAAAATACCAAACTTTCGCAAAATAAGGTAAGCTAGTTGGTCTTTCGAGTCCCTCCTTAGTGCTAAATGTTGGGTTACAAGCAGTTTTCCCACCCCACCCCTTTTCATCTTGCCCTATCTCTTCCAACGAAACTGTCAGTGAAGGTTCGTTCTCTCCAACAGACCAGCCTACGGCCCGCCCCCATTTGTTTCTCTTTTCTTCCTCCTAAGCATCAATATGAGTAAGGCAGAAAAAAATTATTCCCAATATAGTGGATTTCATACTCCAGGAAATGGAGGATATCAATTATAGTGAAAACATGTACATGTAACTGACAGCACTAGAAAGCTCCAAATGCTCAAAAACATCTCAACAAGCTAAACAACATGCCATGAGCTATAATAATTCATTAAACTCCAGCATTTATGAGCAGTTTCTCAATCGCTTCACATTTCTTTGCAATGTCTATGTACAACATAAGTGTGTAAGAAGTTACTGGTTACTAATCTAGAAATTTTAATATTTATTACAACGTGAAAAGCTTATATTTGTTAGCCCTTGACAAGGATATAAGAACATAATACATGTCGAGCAAAAACAATCATGACCTAGCAAAAGGTCCAAACATTAAAACCCAGCTCCTTAGAAGTCTGCAGGGATTTTTTCACTTTCACCATCTTATGCTCTATATGTAGATAAATGAGAGTTGCAAATATTACCAAAACAGATCAGTTGGACTGAAGTAAAATGTGACACCATTGTTGTACGATCTTCCTCGTCTTCCGCGATCATCCTCCTCCCTGTGTCAAAACATGATGAGGAAAAAATTATAATCAAAACATAAGCCACACAGATTGCACCATCTGATAATTTATTTCCCAAACTCAGCAATGGATGTGGAAAGATTAAGACTTGTACCTACTACTCGAGAGTATGGCGATTATCGTGGTGTATACAAGAACAATTGATGCAATCAATGCTGTCCCGAATGAAACCCTCACTAAATACTCAGCCACCGTCTGTCACCAAAAATTTCATTGCAATGAAAATATGACAAGGTTACATATCATTACCAAAAACAAATGCCGATACCTTCCCCTTCTCCAACAATGGTTCAACTTTCATCCTAAATGACTTAGCCGCAAGCTTTGACCGATAATCCTTGGGAAAAACATACAAAACATCACCTTCGTCTGAAACCTAGTTTGGATGAGCAACAACACAATCATATGTCACAAAACTTGGAAACAAAACCAAATTAAAGGTGAAAAAAAACAAATAAACTCTAACAGTTTCCACGCATTAACATTTCATTCATACTGCTTAGGGAATCAGAAAGCACACAAATTTCAACTTCATAACAACAAAATAAATAAAAAGAAGACCTCAAGGAAGCCTTCGGTGTCAGCAGCTATAGCCTGAAGAGCCTTTTGAGCTTCATTCAACTTGAGCCCGGCCTTGCTCGCCACATCACCGATGGTGACTCTCCTTCCGCAGGAATCAATAGCATCCATAGCTCGCTTCCGCACATCGGACGTCAATTTATCGCTCTCCACAGAGCCGCCGGGCCTGCTTGCGGCCTCCGCAGTGACATCAGCACCACTGCTGCTAGCCCTAACCAGGGAAACATAGGTTTTGCCACCGCAGCGGAGATTTGGAACTTTGGGCAAAATCAGGGACGGCAATGGCGTGAAATTTTGGAATTGGGAGAGTATAAGTGGCTTTGGAGAGAGGATTGAGAAGTGGGACTTTGGGCTGATAGAGAAGAAGCAGGCTGCCATGGCCGACGCCATTTAATTAATTTTGTAGATTTTTTTTTGTCTGATTTATTGTTATTTATTTGTGCTTAGGTTTTAGAATTTTGGCCATGGAGTTAACATAATTTTGAGACGGTTACTCAGAAAGATTTGCCAACTTTTATCAGTCAGTGAATGAGAAAAGAAACAAGTCAACAACTACAAGCAGTAGCTGATGGAAAAGCGGGAGGATTAGGCTTGTGTATTTACATTTTTACCCTCACTCTGTATTTTGGGTGCCATATGTTTGCTTGGGTATATTTATTTGAAAGATAGGTAGTAAGACATTTCCTTGACAATATAATATACAATTATACATACCATAAATAGTCATATATTTTACACTCCTAATTTACATTATGGCCATTTCTGATTCACCGTTTTGTGGAAATTAGAATGTATTTTCTTTATAAATCTCTTGATTGATTTACAAATTTAATGAATGAGGATACCTACATCTATAAATACGAGCTGCTACAACTTTCATAAATTGGGAATTCACTTGAAATGGAATTACAAATTACTCCCCAAGTCAGGCATAACTAATTAAATATGTCTTGCCGATCATTTCATCTGAAGCCATCAATTTTTAGAGAACACTTTAAAAAAAAATAAGAAGAAAAACTCTAATATATGAACTTCATAGATCTCTCCTATTGGATATTTTCAATCAATCATGCAATATAACTTCCTAAATTTCGAATTTCAATGGTGCATAAACCATAAAGCATTATAAACTTATACATACCAATTGAAATTTCAAATCAAAAACACCTACAAGATATTAAATTTATTTCTCCAAAAATCTATCATAAGTATTCTATATCTTTTTTCTTACCCTTGATAATATACAACCTCATACAAATGCAGCTCCGACCAATTTAGACTTAAAAAAGAGATCGAATTGTGATTAATCTTGACTCGTTAATTATACTCATATGTTTTTATATATAAATTAATGTGTGTATATATGATAAATGAAGTTCTACAATCGTATACAAATCTTTTATGTAAAAATATAAAGATACATGTAGTTTTTTTTTTTTGCAACATCTATACAGATTTTAATATCTAAATGATAATTTTTGGGAATAAAAATACTTAGTACTCCAAATTACGATGATTTTGACAAATTATCATATGAAATTTTACGAGTTGCACTTCATCATTTAAATTTTATATTTTTGACACTTATCTCCTTTCGATGATTTTTTCACAATAAGTGATCTATCGTATAAGGACACGTGCCTTATTTTTGTTTACTTTTATTGTTGAAAAATAACCATAGGGGGTTAAATTTAAAAAATATAAAATTTATATAGTAAAATACAACTAATAAAAAAATTATATGATAATGTATAGAAAAAACACTATAAATGAGTAGTTTAAGTGTTTTTATCCCTCAGTTTTTTGTAAAGGGATGAGTTAAAGGGAGGGGGACAAAAGATGATAATATCTCCATGACTTCATGTTTAGGAATGAGATATTTTTGAGGGTGTAGGGCCAATAATTTTATTACACTAAATCCTAAGCCCCAAATAATAAAGAAGAAAAGGAAACAAAACAAAAACTAAGAAAAATTAAGGGCTATAAATACCACAAGTTTAAATTACACAATGCCAACATCGATCCTTCCCGCATTCTCTTCCGTCGAAAGAAATATCAACAAAATGCTCCTCACAACCCCTCCAATGGCCACCACTCAAATCCCAGTTCTCGGGCGCCATAGAAATAACACATATTCTTCATATTCACCCATGAAATTCAATGCAACCGCTGATAAAATCAGAAGAAGTGCAAGAACAGTGGCACCCATGTCAGCTCTCGAAGCCCGGGTCTCGCTGGTCTTCGCTCTTGCTGCTCAAACTTCAGCGCTCTCCCAGCGCAGTAATAAGAGGACTATTATGTTTTTCTTTTTACTGTATAGTTTCCATTAGGGTTACTGCATTTCGAGTCCCTTTTGATCGACGTTTATTGGGTTTTTGTTGTTTTTTGTTAGTTTTGATGGAATTGGCCAGTGAGACTGCGAAATATGTGTTTCCGAGTAGGAGGTTTGAGAGCAGGAGTTTTGAGGAAGCATTGATGTCTGGTAGTATTGGATTTGCTTTTGGTGTTTTCTGATGGGTTTATCGTGTTGTTGATGTAGAAATTGATTTATTGTTTATTCGTTTGTTTGTTTGGTTGTTTTGTGTTTTTACTGGTATTTATTTGTTTACAACTGAAGTTCCGGATCTTGAGACAGTGGAGTTCAAGGTTCTGAGTCGGAATGACCAGTATGAGATAAGAGAAGTTGAGGTAATTCTTTTCTCTGTAATTTGATTAGTATCCAAATTTAGGTTTGTATCTTTGTGTTCCTATGCTTAAACATATTTATTTGTTGTTGCTTATGAAAACATGATTTAGGAATAGTGGTAATGAGCTTATCATTCAATATAAGCAAATAGCACGTAAAAGGTGTTTTTACGAGTCAGCTCCCAATTTGAGATCCTATATTCTAAAACATGTTTCATCTCCTATTCCATACAAATATATGGCAAGTGTAAAAATCTTAAACCAAGTGTATATAATTAAGAAAATAATTTTATACACACGGTATGAACTGTGTATTATAAAATAGGAGACAAAATACCATTTTACAATAGGAGATCTTGTTTGCAGCTCCCCTAGAATTGAAGTGGAAAAAAAAAAAAAAAAAACTTTACTCCTAAATCCTATTAAGTAGTTGTACATTCCCTCCCTGCTGCCTATTTTATAAGGGCAAAATTGTAATTTAACATAAAAAATAAGCGGTTTACCCCCAAAATAATGTAATAGTTGCACATTGCCACACACACCTATTTTATTTATTTATTTATTTTGGGTAAGTTAAATATATAAAACCCAAGAATAAAAGCAAATCCATACAATGGAAGAGAAAAAACAAGTTACAAGAGCTCAACAACAGAGCAATTAAAACACATCACCAAAGAAAGAAACACATTTCAACAAAGAAGTCCAAGGGAACTCTCCCACCAGCAGCTATTACTCCATCAGCTTCCATTCTCTGCATAACCAATCATCAATTTGGGAACTTCAGTGATACTTGAGAGAGAGGAGCCTGCATCGAACAACTTCAAAGATGTGGTTTTGGATAGAAACAACATCAGTAAAGATATTCTTGTAATATCTTTGATTTCTCTCTTACCATATACAGTTGCTCCAAAGAGAAGCTTGACAATCAAATTTTGAAGATTTCCACCATGAAAAGACTCCATCCATTGGACAGTTTGATCCCAAGACATGTATTGCCAAGGAATGCCACACTTAAGTAACAAAGACTTCCATATTCGAAAGGAGAATGAACAAGAGAAAAAAAGATGGTCATGGTCCTCAACATTACATCTACAAAAAACACAAGAGATGGAGGGGATTAAGTTAATCCTATGCAAGAAGTATTGAGTGTTTAGCCTATGAAGCACAACAAGCCAAAGAATGAAAGAGTGCAGCGGGATTCCTTTAGGGGACCACACTACCGAGTGCCAACTAATGATAGGTTGAGTAGATCTCAAGAATTCCCAAGCTCTACAAAACTGAAAGGATTATCCTCCACAACGGACCAAAGGACTATGTCCAAGGCGTTCTCACATGGAGAGTAAGATGGAAAGGAATTTGAGATAAAATCAATAGTAGGAGAAAAACATGAAGGACATCTCCATTCATTCTCGTGAACAAAGGCATTAACCTTGGCATTTCTAGGAATACCAGATTCATAAGTAAGCCTATTAAAGAAAGAGAAACAAAGCAGACCACCTGGATGCCAATAATCCCACCACAAAAATGTATTAGCCGCAGAACCAACAAAGTGCTTCAAGCAAAGCCTAACATCATTTCGCAACTTAAGGATTTTTGTCCAAGCACATGAACATGTGCCCGGAAGCTTAACAGTCCAAAAGTTCCGATCTTTCAAAAAGTTAGCTTTAACCCATTTGCTCCAGATAGACTCAGATTCTCTAGAGAGAATATGCCAAATATGCCGAGTCATAGGAGCTTTATTCCATTCACAAGTGAGCTTGAGTCCCAAGCCACCCTCTTCCTTGGGGCAACAAATCTTGTCCCAAGCAACTTTACCACCAGGAAAAGAATCAGTCCCTTTCCTGGGGCAAAATCCTCATTTCACCTATTTTTTTGAGGGAAAAATCCTCATTTTACCTAAAAGTTAGCAACTTGCCCCAGGATCTATTTTTCTTTACCATATAGTCTTTGCTTCATGTTGTGCCATCATGCATTATGATGTTGCTTCTTCTCTCCCATTTATCACCTAGAATGCTTGATCTACATGCACACTGTCCACCCTGTTTGCTTTTATCTTAAAACTTAGTATTATTTACTGCATAATATCATGGACATCGTTTTTGCATTTATTGGTGATTTGTTTTCTAAGTCTGGTGCTCTTTGTTCTCCATGGACAAAAAGCAGCCTTACTTTATTGCTGAGACAACAATGCCTGGGAAGTACGGGTTTGATTTTGGTGGTGCATCCCGATCTTTCAATGTGTTGGCTGGGTACTTGTTTGGTAAGGTAGTTGAAAACCTTTGGAGATCAAAGAGAATGATTCGTATCAAAAGTTTAATGGTATTGATATCATTGTGATTTTTGTCATTTTTGTGATCTGTTGATCCTCGTGTTGAGTTCAGAATACAAGAGAGAAGCCAATGGAGATGACTACACCAGTTTTTACTCGTAAATCAAAATCCGATGGAGTGAAAATGGATATGACAACTCCAGTGATAACTAGAAAGGTTAAGTATATGAATCTCTCTATAGAATAGCTTTATCTAAGTATAAGGTTGTTTCCATAAATTTAAACCCGTCCATATCAACTTTTCGTAGTAACTTTTTGCTAGGTAAAATTTCTAAACTGCACTTTCAGGAAAAGGACCGCCTTAACTTCGAAAAATAAAAATCCCACTTACATTTGATTTGTTTAATTATGTCAAACTCATGCACAGGGACAAGTATGGCAAGATTGTCTGGTGTGTTCGCACATCTTAAGTTTTATCTGATAAAGTGAAGTTCATTTAGGTGGAAGATCGAGATACGTGGACAATGTCCTTCGTCATGCCCTCTAAGTATGGTGCAGATTTGCCATTGCCCAAGGATTCATCTGTGACTATCAAAGAGGTGCCAAAAAGGATCATCGCTGTTGTTGCTTTTCCAGGTTTGTTTCAACTTGACTATATTTCATAGACAATTTGATTTACCAACAAAAGAGTTGCTGTGTCATGCTATGTTATTTTCCCGCAAATAAGTATATTTTTTTCTCTTTTCTACTTGTTCGCAAATGAACTTAGGATGTATTATTTATTTTGTGGCTTTTACAAAGCATTCTTTTGTCTGTTATTTTTAGGCAATCTACTTATTATTTTTTTCCCCTTTCTTTCATTCTGGAACAATTTTTTAGGATGTATATTTATTTTGCTGCTTTTCCTGAGCATTCTTTTCCTCTGTTACATTTGGGCTACTTGAATAAAAAGTTTCTACAATTGTTCCGCTTGAAATTGTAAGTTGACAGATAGATTAGTAATTTGTACCAAATCTTCAATTTTATGCAGAATTTGTACTGCACTAATCTATATGTAGTCAACCAATACATTAACCATCCTTAACAATGTTGTCCGCTTGATCCCCCATGACATCAAAAATAAATTACCAATACAACCACGCATGATGAATTTACTCATATTAACTAAACAACACAATAATATCGGTAATCATTATCATCAGTGTGCCATTACCATCTCTGATAATAATTGTGACTACACGTACTTGGTAGAAATTTCGAGAAAAAGTCTGTAAAGTATCCCAAAATTCAGTGTCTCCTGTGTATATGTAGCAAAGCACTCACACTTGAGCAAACATACACACGAAGAGGTCTTCTAACTCCTTAATGGGAAATGGCTGATTTTTTATTAAATCTATCCAATTTTCTCCCGGCTGAACTTCTTTAGTATTGTTCCCTTTTTATTGTCTGCGCTCTTTGTATTCTTCCTTTTTAACTAAAGTACCATTCTTATCATCCTTCAGATCATCATCATCACGATCACTACTATATTAATCTAAATGCCAATTTTTCTTATGTTAGAGACATTAGTTTCTAACAGCTTAAGTTTTTAACTAGTTGAGCGGTCATTCAATATGGCATTAAAGTAAGACCAAATAACAAGTCTTGGGTTCAAATCTCACTGCCACCTATTTGTGACAAAGAGTTTCATAATTAGAGTGACCTCCTTCCTAAGTTCGTATAGTTACAGTTCCAAAATGAGTGCAACTATTTGGTAATGTAATTTGCAGAAAGACTGAAATAACTGGTGCATTATCTGTTCACCGTGCCTCTTTCTATGAACTTACTAGTTGTCTTGAATTTAGTAAAAATTAATCCAAAATATTCATTTGAGAAGCCATGTATATATTTTTTTTGTCTTTTTTGGAGTGATTAGTTTCTTTTTCAATTTGAATCAGGATTCGTTACTGACGAAGAAGTTGCACGCCGTGAATCAACACTCAGGGACTTAATAAATAATGACCCAGAATTTCGTGTAAAAGGAGGTGCCTTCGTGGAGGTTGCACAGGTATATAAATCTGCTAACTAAACTGATCTTATAGTTGGAATAGGAGGATCCACAATGAGATCTTGATGAATTGCCGTTTATAACCTTCTGATTACTTTTTGTTGTGCAGTATAATCCGCCCTTCACACTTCCATTCAATCGTCGTAATGAAATTGCCCTGGAAGTTGAAAGGAAGCAAGCGTAGTTCAAGTGTCCAGTATAAATATCTTGGATCAAACCAATGCTCGTTTCTTGTGCAAATGCTAGCTAGAAATACAGTGCTGATAGATACTCCTCTGCTGCCTGAAGTGAGTATATTTACGTTGTAAAGCTCTTATTTATATGCAAATTAATATGTCCATATGAAAACAGTATGCTGAGCTCTTCGTATATAGTTAAAGCATGTTTACACAAAATGAATTTGTTACACTTGTTTGTATTGTATCATGCTTGTTAAAACTCCTGTATTAACTATTGGTTTCTGCTTCCTGGGGGTAAGAAAAAAGAAAAAAAAAACGCTTTTTTCTTCTAAGAAAGCTAAGGGTGTGTTTGTGAAAGCTTCTACTTTTTTAAAGTGATTATTTTTTGTGCTTTTTGAAAAAGTGATTTGTAGTAAACGTTGAGAGTGTTTGAAAATTATTTTGAAAAGTAGTAAAAATTAGATGAAAAAATGACATAATTGACCATCATTCTTTCTTTTGGAAGACATGAAAGTTGATTAATGTTTTCAGGGTAAAATGAAAATTTTAAGAATTAGTAAGGGCATAATGGATAATAAATGTTAGAAGTTGCAAAAAGCACCATTGATGGTGCTTTTAGCTTCTAGCTTTTTTTGGCTTTTTCTAAGCAGAAGTTCAACTTCCAAACACTCAATTTATGCTTTTTTAAGCTGGAAGCTCAAAACCACTTTTTTTAAGTAATTGCAAACACCCTCTAAGAGTGAGACTAGGGAATTTTATAATTTCTTATCTTTGCTGCTGTTTTGTAAATTGATAGTTTGTTATTTAAACACGGATGCTAATAGATGTTGTCAGAAAAAATAAAGAAAGTGCGACTTTGGCAACATCTTGGTTACAAAAACTAGGAAAGTTTCAAGAGTCTCATTCTTCTCCTTTCTACTGCTAAATTAGGGTCAATTACATCCGCAAACCCATGATGTGTGTGTCTTTTCTTTTAAAATAAGAATGGATACAAGAAAGAAAAAGGTAAAACAAGAAAATAAAATAAAAAGGATACTATTACATTGACAGTCATAGTATTTTTAAAATTTTTCACTTATCCCCCTAACATATCGCATAATCTTACATTCAAGCTTATGGGAATTTGATCCCGAAGAATTGGTTAAAAACTGATGAAAAGGATATTTCTAGAGAATTGTTTGACTTCTTTCACTACGTTACTCCAACACCCTTGGTAAGCTAATGGGAGATGGATTACCTTAGTAGGGTATTGGTAATTTTCCAGACGGGTTCTTTTGTTAGCCAAATCCAGGGGGTGCAGATATAGTTTACCGTCAAAATTATTTACCAGGGAAAGTCAGGACTTAGGCCACCATTGTAGAGAAGCATGTTATATGGGGTTAGCAGAAGAAGATCCCCATAGGCCTTTGACAGGGAAGGACATGGTTTTTGTGATCTTGAATCAATTATGCAGGAACTTTTTGACTGTACAACACACTGTGTGTGTGTCTTTTTCTTTTCCTCCATATGTTATGTGTTTGGTTAGGATTATTACGGATTCAACATAAAAGTTTTCCAGCCTTGCATCCCCTTAAAAGAACTGGAGCCATGCAACATGAAACCAGACATCGATGGAAACCATTTCAAATGACCTAACTCCAAGTATCTTTTCTTCACACCAACTTAAAACGATGAAAATCTCTCATGTTAGGTCTTCCTCAGAATTAGATCTCTGCCAACATGATTTATGCAGCTATCTTTATGACCTTAGTTCTCACGTTTTTCCATCTGCTGATTGAATAAATAGCTCAACTTACACGACCTTTGCGTTCTGAGTATGTGGACCACATAATAGGTGTTTCGCCTAGGTTGTTTACATATATTGATGTAGTAAAAATCATAATTCTGTTGAACTACAGCTGATAAGTGGCAAATCTTTTACATTTGTGGTGAAAAAAAGAAAACTTGTAAAACCTATTCTGTATTTCTATCAACCCTGGAGCCCTAGCAACTAGCCAGACCATGTTGTGTACATAAAGATGTTTTAAACTAAAAACCCGAAACCTAGTCTATTTCAGGGATGCTTTCCAGGGCCGGCGACCATCCCTTTGAAAGCACTTCATTTTCGTGATAACACACAGTCTTGTTCGTGCTTTCTCCTTTCCCAACCTTGTGAATCATATCATCAATCAAAACTCCTCCTTTACTTAGCATTGCTTGCAATTCTTGCTTTCGGATCACAAGTTTAATTCTCACAACGCCAGTCTCTCGGCCAGCCTCTTGTAATACATCGTCTGGAAAGTTAACTGTATTTAGGTGGTTTACTACTGAAGGTTTATCAGGTATTGCATGGTGGGAGAATTGAGACAAAACTTGATCAACTTTGGTGGGGTGTTTGTATTCAAGGATTTTCCTATCTGTTTTTATCATCCTTACAACCTTTTCTTGAAGAACTAGACAGTTGCCCATGCTTGTTATAATAAAACCCAGGATACAGAGTAAGCAATAAAATCTTGAGGAATGGAAGTGAAATTGTTTTTTCACTTTAACTAAGGTTGTTGTTGGGAGGTTGTAAGTGTAATATTTATATTGGGAAAGCCATAAGGATGCCCTTAAACTTTATGAATTTTACAAGAAGACCTTGTAGCACTTTTGGGACCACCTTAATTCATTGTTTTTGGTGTGTTTAGGGCTCACAAAGGGATGATTAGATAAATTTGAAGCTTGTGGATGACGACGATGATAAAGATTATTATTGTTGGTGCAGAATTTCAAGAGAGTAATTAGTAATTATGTATGTTGTCTCTATTTTTTTCGTCTTTTAGATAATTAAAAATGTTAGGACTCAATGTGACTTTCCTAATTAAAGGAACCTAGCCATCACAAAGTATTCATTTCGCCAAAGCTCATTAAAACTAAGTCCATTTAGTCACAACAACCTGGGATGCACACGAGCTAAGCCTAGCCAAGCCTTGGCCTTTTTTCAGGCTCGAGCTCGACGAGTTAGGAAAAAATAGGCTTGAGCTCGGTTCGAGTCTTGTTCAAGCTCGGTCTAGCTCGAATTTATAAATAAATTATAGGCTTAAGTCCGAGCTCAAGTTCAAAAATTTTGAAATATTTTATTGTGTTTGACTTGTAGGTTCGAGCTCAAAAATCAATATATTATTTGAATTAAAAAAAGAAAGCTCGCGAGCTATGAACAAGAATTATTTAGTTCGAGTTCGACTCGAACTTTGTCGAGCCGGTTCATTAAACTCGCGAACAAGCTCGACTCGTTTGCATTCTTAGGTCACTACAACCCCACCAATCCATTGATAAATTAAGTCCTACATCTCACTGGACCAATCATCATGGGCTGACCACCCGTAATACCTTCAAATAATCGATAAGTTTTATGTTTTTAATTAAGTTTAAATTTGGGTATTCAAAACGAAAGTAGTGAAAATGAGTGTAATTACAACGATGGAAAGTTCCTGTTACCATAGTGTGTCTAAGTGGAGCATCACCAAACACCTTTTCTTTCCGGCAAATTATAAAGTTATCAGTTAAAATCCAGTAGGACCACTTAAAATCTCAGTTAGTGGTTGACTACTATATATGTTACAATTACTTAGTAATTTTTGTCCATTAATTCCATTTGAGCAACATTGGTTATTTGGTTGTCTTGGTTTAGTTAATTTATATAGGTCGGTCGGACCTAATTGTGAAACTTGCTTTTTACCTTTCTTATCTTGCATTGTCAGACATGGTAAATAATACAAAATTTTAAAATTAAGTCACATTCTGTATGCACTAAACATATAATCTTGATGTTTATCCTGATTCTCGGAGTTATCCCTCTTGATAGTGCAGTTCGAATCCGCTGTTATAAAATGGTGCTACATCTCCTCCTACACTCATCAATACACGCCATGTATATTGGTGAACGATTGAGATAAATAGAAAAATTTTTGAAGATTCTTTTTTCTTATCTCAATCACTCACCAATACACGTGGCATGTATTGATGAGTGTAGGAGGAGATGTAGCACTATTTTATAGCAGAGGATCCGAACTGCTTGATAGTGGTCTACAATTGCCAATAAAAGATCACTTTCTTGATTTATTCTAAACATTGAGAAAACACATTTTAGTTATAAGAAGTGTGTATATATATATATATATATATATATATAAGTCAATCTTGATTGGACCTAGAATTACATGGAAATTGGGTGTATGTATGTACTGCATTTTTGGAAGAAATTTGCATAATGGGTAGATAGCAAATGCAATGAAAGCCATTAAAAAAAAATGAAAAAAATAATAAAAGCATAGTTTTTGACTAGAAATGTAAATAGGAAATAAGTGTGAGGCGCGCGCGGGGGTTGGCGGGGGTGGGAGACCTACTTGGATGTGTATAAATCTTGTTTTTAGTGCTAAGCGATGTTATGCACACGCATGCTTGATGAATTAAATGTGCAATTTTTTTAATTGAGAATGAGACTTATTAACAAAAAGTAGTATTTAATAATTACTAGCTTTCTATGTATATTTTACAGAGTTTCATAAGGATTTAATAATTCCAAATTTCATTTATAGGTTATGTGAAAAACGAGTCCATTGTGAAAGAAAAAAAAAAAAGAGGAAAATATTGGTGGACAAAATAATTAACTTGTTGAAGTCGCCACAAAAATGGCGCACTTGTATGAATGGGCGATCATGCTAGAACATCACCAACAATAATTTTACTTAGTTAAATAATTTGGCCTATAATAACCCGATTTTCACTGGGAAAAAAAAAACCCAACAATAGTGAACAACTGTGGAGGCGAATAATTAAAGAAAATGTGGGGATAAAGTGAAAAGACAAAAAAGGAAAAACAAAAGTTGGTGGCAAATTGAGATAGACCCATTCAACAAATCCAAGAATTAAAACTTTTTGGATGGGCTTAAAAAAATATTTCTCGAGTTATATTTCTTTTACTAGAGGTTTTTTTTTTTAAGTCAATGAGTTTTTAATTTGGACGCAGTACTTAAAAATATTTTAAAATATATTTTTATTTAAAATTATTTTGAATAGTTTTTAAACAAGTCAATTTTGGACTTTTTTTTATTGGCCTCTGTTTTTTGTTTTAAAAAAAAAAAACCCATCAAAGCGTCGTTTTTTCTTACTGATTATTTTTTTCAAAAAATAAGTTTTTTTTTTTTTTCAAAAACTCCATCCATACATACTCTTGAACATCAATAGACAGTAATAATAAGAATGAATATTTTGGGTTCCGAAAGTTAGTAACAAGGACAAGATCACAAATCACAATGAAAACATTCTTGAAATCACATCAACCTTATCTTAGTTAGGGACAAAATCTAAAGGTTAATGTCACTAATAATTTTTAATATATTTATTTAGAATTATTTTTGTTCGTAATGTTTGAATCATGTCTTTTTTGTCCCTCGTGCTATGATTTAGTATCAAAAATAATCCCTCAACACAATATTCTAGCCAAAATTCACGGCAAACGTAAACTCATGCACAAATTTAAGGTTATTTTCTTTAATTTCAAGTTGTCGTTAACACTTTTTTTGGTCGTTCCGTGTAAATTCAAGAACTAGCTTGTAATATTACTTGAAATTGACGGACATATCTTTAAAATTGTGCATGTGTTTGCTTTCCGACTAAATTTTGATTATAAACTCCTGAATATTTTATTTTTGGAGTTTATGAGTTCATTTCTTTAAAATTTAGCCAAACACTCTAACAATTCTTATAAGCTTCAAAATATCTTTTTGAGAAGCCTATAAACTCAGCCAAACACCATCTAAATTAATTATTTTGAAAGTAGGAAAATGTTGGAATTTAATACCCAAACATGTATGGATACATATAATATGGTCTTATATAACTGTTCAAACCAACTCTTTTTCATTGTGTCCTTGGTCTTCAGTTATGATGGCACTGTTGTCCGAGTGGAGAGCACTTTCTAAGCTTATCAGAGACAAATATTCCCTTCTCATTTCCAAACAGTCAACATTTACTTCTGCCACCCCCACTAATTAAAGAAAGTTTAATCCATTGGGACTTGTTCTATTTATTTCACTCACTTTTTTGGCTTCTAGACTCGAAAAGCTACAGGGTTTTTTTTTTCAAAGAGATTGTATGGAATATCGATGCATGATATCGGCGGAGTCAAGATCCCAATATTAGAAAGTACACCTATTAAGAATAGGTTGTGAATAATATAAATAATTAAATTTTTTAAAAAAAGATGGAAGGTGCATTGGAAGTAATGTTGTGAAAAATAATTAGGACAGTCGTTCAAATTTAATTACACATAAATCAAATGGAATTATTTTAAAGTTAGAAAATGCGTATACACTCCAAAGCTACAAGTGGCTCTAACACTGCCGGATATATTTTTCAAAAGATGATCCCCTGATGCCTGGATTACATTTCCCCACATTTCCGTGTAGAAATGGTACTTTGGTAAAGAGTCAGTTAAAATTTCACGCTTTGAAAATTCTTGCACTTTTTAAATCTTTTTGAACAAGAACTTGAGACCAACGTTATTTTATTTCAAGATAAGTGACAAAAAATTCCTTAAAGTTTAGCACGTTTTTACAAAATGTTCTGTGTGAAAAATTATAAATACTTTTCAAGTATTTGATTTTGTATTAAACACTAATATTATACTTGTGCGTGTTAGTGCACGATGAATTTGGTGATGAGTTGTTAGATGAAATAATAATTAAAATTCAAGAAATAATATAATTGCGTTAAAAATAACTTCAAACTTCATAAAAGTGAAAATATAATGGAATTTAAGAGCAAACCAATAATAAGTAAAAATAATATATAATAACTCAAATGTTAAGTCAAATTAATATTTCTTTATACATTCTAATGATAAAGAAACTATGATACAACTTACGGAATTAGAATTGCGAATTATTTATATATATCTTTTTTTAATATGGCCATTTAGGGTTTAATATATATATATTTTTATAAGGAATAACAAACAAAAAATCCTCTCATATTGGAGCACCTATCTCTATACTATAAATGTCATTATGATTTTGATATTCGGGAATATTGTACACACCTACTACCAATATTTTCAACCTCTAATTGATTTGTTTTAATGAATATTTTCAATGAAATTAAACTTGATAGCCATCGATGATATGCGTTTGTTAAAAATCTTAATATAAAATCTTAATACTTTGTGGAGATATGAGATAAACATTATTGTCAATATGAAGACCTTAGATAACAAATAAGACCAGAAGATAAGTCATTTCCAGTAAAGGAGGCTTAGTCCCAAAATCAAAGCGTCATCCAAGAAAAGTTGTTGCATGTAATCTATCTTATCAAGTATATGCAATTAAATGCACATCACCATGGATGTCAAAAGACAAATACACAGCTTTGTCATTCTATTTGCAGTCTCATACATAAAGAGACAAAGTAATCATGTTTTGAGTTTTAGAATTTTAACATAATCATATATTTCCAAATGGCTAATTAGCTGACAAATTAAATAGTAAAAAGTCAAGCAAAGATAAGCGTGACTAATTTATTTACATCTCATTCATATAATAATTGAAATATCATTTATATAAAACAAATGGAAAAAATCAGGCAAAACTCTATGGATTAATTGCAACTTATCAAATCCTAAAAAATGGTGAATAAACCTTTTCTTCTTCCCTATGAAGAAATAAACATATATAAAAATAATAATAATACAAAATTATTATTATTATTATTTGTATTTTCTTTCTTTCTCTCTTTCCTCCTCCTCCTCATCCTTCTTCTTTTAATAATAATAATAATAATAATAATAATAATAATAATAATAATAATAATAATAATTTTAAAGTACTACTAAAAGTTTTCTTGATTTTATTTAATTAAAATAAACCCCAATATTTTGTGTTTTGCCATTGACATAAAACCAAAAATCATCGATAAAATATCAAACTACTTGTGTTTTTGTCTATACATAATGCTAAAAAAACAATTTGAACCCTCAATCCCTTTATAATTAAATCATAATTCATAATAATTAATGCAACCTCTCAAACTGTCTAAATATGATTAGTCCAACCAATACTGTCAGACAATAGTAAATCTTTAAATGGTTTTATAAATATAATTTTTACCCGTGCTATGCACGACTTCTTCTTAAAGATAATATTTCTTGTATTCCAAAATGAATATCTTGAATTTTATTTTCTATTGTAATTTATTTGTTCAAATATATTGCACATTTCATTAAAAAGAATAAGTAAATAATTTTCTCATCAATTGTACCATTCTTTTAAATAAAATCAATTGATTTTAGATATGACAAATTACTAATGAAATTCAACAATTAAACAACATATGATATCATTGTTGAAAAAACTTGCAAGTTTGATTCTGATATTTCAAATTGATACAATTATTAATTAAATTTTATAAAGTAGCATATTTCTAATTTATTTATTCTATTCAAGTATGTAAGTTTTCTAGATATTATAAATGTTCTTTATAATTATGATGAGTAATTTAAATTGATAAGTGATGAAAATTTTATTTAATTTCAAATTCAAATGTATTTTATATTTTTGAAATATAAAATTTTTGGCCTGTGGATGTAGCTGAGATAGTCCGAATCCCGCTAAGTGGTACTCCAATGGCGAATAAGCTTTGCTGGCATTACTCTAACGATGGGGAATTTTCAGTAAAGAGTGCGTATCAGGTTATAATATCCTCAAGAAGTGAAGGGAACTCGTCTCCGGACCCAGGGAATTCAAAGGCCTGGAAACGCATTTGGAACGCATAGATTCCGCCAAAGGTACGGGTGTTTGCATGGCGAGCTCATAGAAATATATTACCAACAACTTGTAATCTATGTAGACAGCACATCGGAACGGATGTTTCATGCATGTGGTGTGATACATTGGACGAAAACAATATTCATGTGTTTCGCGATTGTCACTTTGCAAGGCAAGTTTGGGCGTTATCAGGACTTCCGTGGAGAACGATTAATGTTAGAGACCATGATGATTATGTTGAGAAATGAAGAGTTTAATCTTGATTCTTGAGGAGTCAAAGAGCCATTCATGGTGATGGCAAAAACGGTCGGGAGTTACAAACGTTATTTGATATTATTAAGTTTTGTAACCTATACAATTAGTATTCTAATTAGAGTGTCACTTATTAGGAGACTAGTATAAATAGAGGTCATGTTTATGCATTTTGTGTGGAGTGTGGAGTGTGTGTAGTAAGTGAGTGTGATTGAGTGAGTGAAAGAGTTAGGAGAGTAAAAGAGTTGTAAAGAGTGTTCTTTATAAAGTTTGAGTGAAAGATAAAAGTGTTGATTGAGTAGAGAAAAATATAGTGTGTTTCTCCTCTCCACTTCCCCTCTCCTAAATTTGAGTACTTTTCTACACCACCCCCACCACGTTTCCGCAACAAAGTGGTATCAGAGCTTCCGCAACAGATTAGGGGGTTGGGAAAACGCTCCTAAAGCTGGAAAGGTCTGAAGGGGGCCTTTTCTTAACGACTATGTGGGCATTATGGTGGAACATGAATAAGTTAATTCGTGGGGAAGTGCCTCCGCAACCTGGAGACACGATGAACTTCGCAAAGAACTATTATGATAGCATTGGGTCTGCTATGGCTGCTGCACGACCGACAACGACGCCCATCCGAATCGTGAAATGGCGACCTCCGCAGCCAGGGGTTGTGAAACTGAATTTCGATGGGGCATTATTCACTTCAACTCGAGAAGCAAGCGCTGGGATAGGGGCGATGGATGCATCCGATACGGTGGTGGGGTGGAGCATGCGCAGATTTGAAGAGGTCGACGATCCGCTTCACGCTGAGGTATTACGAGCAGACTTAGCAGTAAAATTCGCGACTAAGGCCCCATGGAACATGGCGTTTTTTGAAGGAGACTATGTTGAGTTGATGGAAAGGCAACAACAAAGGACAACTGATAGATCTTGGCTAGGAACGCAATAGCTTCTTCGGAAAGATCGTCAAATATTCCTACTTGTGTTACATATATTGTAACGAACAATAGATGCGGAATGCTTTAGCTAGGACTGTGATAGCTTCTTCGGAAGGATCGTTAAATATTCCTACTTGTGTTACATCTATTGTAACGAACAATTTGCCTAGTGAATAAATGTAGAATGCTTTCATTCGGAAAAAAAAAAAAAAAACATTTCACTTAATTTATAGCAAGTAATTTAAAATAAGTAATACTTGTAATTAATTTGTGATTCAACCTTAAATTGTTAAATAATATACTCTTTTCATAATTCAAAATTGTACTAAATAATTAACTAATTAGCAATAAGTAAGTCTAATTAATTGACATATAAAAGATAAACATGTTACTGGCATTTGTTGTGAAACTACGCTGCCACTTGCCATAAATCTAAATTGATTATTCCGTTATATATAATAGATTTAAATTGATAAGTAATGAAAATATTATTTAACTTCAAATTCAAAGGTATTTTATATTTTTGAAATATAAAATTTCATAAGATTTAAACATTTTCCTTAATTTATAGCAACTAATTTAAAATAGTTAAGTAATACTGGTAATGAGCTTGTGATCCAATCCAACCTTAAATCGTTAAATAATATACTCTTTTCATAATTCAAAATTGTACCAATTGACTAATTAATTTATAATAAGTATGCCTGATTAATTGACATATAAAAAATAAACATGTTGCTAGTACTTGTTGTGAAACTACGCTGCCACTTGTCATAAATTTAGTCTGACTATATATTCCGTTATATATAATAAATATAGACAATTTAACCTTAAATTATTAAATAATATACTCTTTCCATAATTCAAATTTCTACTAAATGGCTAATTAATTAGTAATAAGTATATCTAATTAAGTGACATATAAAAAATAAACATGTTGCTAGCACTTATTGTAAAACTATGCTGCCACTTGTCATAAATTGAAACTAACTATTCCATTATGTATAATAGATATAGATGTCACCTATAAATTGGGATATCAATATTCAGGGTCTATTTGAATGGATTTAAATAAGAAGTACTTCTTGAGTGATGCTTTTTATGATATAACTTTCTTTTTTTTTAAAGTCAAACAGTTTTGTGTTTGGATATATTAATTAAAAGTGTTTTGAAAGGTACTTTTATTTTAAGCTACTCCGAGTAACTTCTAAAAAAAGTCATTTTTGACTTTTTTTTGGCTTTTATCTTTTTTTTCTAAATGCTCATCTAAACTTAATTTTTGGCTCTGGAGTACCTTTTTTTTAAAAAAAAAAAATATTTTTCTCTAAAGAAAGCTTATCCAAACAAGCTCTCAATAACATAAAAGCAAACATTAAGAGGCACTTACAATTTTTTGTGTCACAAGAAGTTTTGTTAAAATAGATTGGCCCATTTCTTTTGTGGTTCTACATTTGAAAAAAATTCCTCATTGTCCAAAAAGATATAACTTGCAATTAAACCTTTATAGCTCCTATATCTTTTGTTTTTATTAGAGTTAAATGCAATATTGGTCCTAAAAAATATGCTTTTTTGTAAAAGTGGTCATATGATAATCAAAATAGTCAAAATTGATCACATACGATAATGATCCATTGCAACAGTGGTTAGGGATGACAATAGGTTGGGTTTAGTACGGGTTTGGCCAAACTTGAGATCCAAACCGTTAGAATTTTCTGGACCCGGGACCCGCCCTAGACCTAATGGGTCCCGGACCCGACCCGAACCCGTTGGATTGGACCCGTCGGGTTCCTAAACCCGTCCCAACCTGCCCCGTGTACCTGCCAAACCCGCCCCGCTGAACCCACCCCAATAATTCAAATTTCTATTTTTTAACAAATTTCTTTGAAACAATAATTTTAAATTGTACAAAAAAATAATTACTTTTTTCCATTTTAGGATGGAATGATAAAAATTATATTATTTTGATAAAAAGTTCTATTTGGTTGAAAGAGACAATTCAAGTACATGAAACAAACATAATGATTCACGAAGAAAAATAAGAAAAAGAACAAATCAATCAAACAAAACTAAATTCCCGAAGAAATATATAGAGATACATGGGAAGAAATAATATTTAAATTACACTATTAGGGTAATTTATTAAGAGAAAAAAGCATAATACACTCTCAAATATAAAAAATAGCACTATTAAATATATTTATATATTATACATATATTAAATATTTAATTTTATCCTAATGCACTTTCAAACATAAAAAATATCCTTTTTTTAATTTTATTTATTTATATATTATAAATATTATATATATATATGTGTGTGTGTGTGTGTACAGGGTCTTGCCCCAAGAACCATTCCTCGAGTCTAAACCTGCCTCTAGCGGGTCAAGTTTGGGCCAAACCCAGACCCATTGCCATTCCTAACAGTAGTCCAATCGTTAGTTTTTGGACATAAAAATCATATGACTTGCACGTGCTCTGTTAGGTTGTTGGGGAGTATGATTTGCGGGTTGGGGGTGGGGGGCACTCATTTGGTCAAAATGACACATTCAAACTAAAAATCCTAACTTTATTCCTCTAAATTGAGATTGTCGTGAATGGTTTTCTGTTGGGCATGCGAGCGATTATTTACATGAACTTGGTGAAGAAGAAGAAGAGCCCTAATAAAAGCGGAAGAGATGTTGCTACCGCAACACTTGTTAGACGAAATACCACCTAAATGCAATATGTACTTGGTTTTGTATTTATTTGTTTGTGTGCCTTTTTTTTTTGTGTGTTTTGTATACTTTGAAAATGAAGATATATGTAATGTTGGTTTTATATTGTGAAAAGATGTGAATTCTTGTTTTATTTTGAACATTTTGCCTTTTTTTACGTAATGTGGTTCCTCCCACTGCAATATATAGGGATAATTAAATCTGCACCCCCTGAGGTTTGGTGTAATTACCAATGCACTCATCACATTTGACTATTTACAATTAGACCCCCTCTATGTTAGTGCCGTTAACAAATACCTCATTCCTTTAGTGGTCGATAGGGTTTTCGGCTGCGGACATTAGTTTTCCTTTGCGAACTTCCGAAAATGTCCCTCCGTGAGCGGAAAATTAATTGGCACATTTTTTTGACTTTTTTGCATGACCATAATGCCCTTGTGGGCGCATAAATTAGACCTTGAGATATTTGAGGGGGTATTTGTAATACTCAAGAACTTTGAAGAATGTAAATTTAAGTTCGAAAAAAATCAACAAAACAATTAAAATAATTAATTTACTTTTTTTAATCAATTTTTCCTTTTTTTTTTCTCACCCCCAATAATCAATCACCTTCATCCTTTCCTCCCCCAACCTAACCACCTACCTTCTCCATCCTCCTCCTCCTCCTCCCACCGCCGCCACCTGAATCTTCTTCGTCTCTCACTGCTGCCCGCTGCCGCCACCTTCTTCATCTTCTGGCTCAGCTGCCTACCTCCGCCGCCACCCCCACTTTGTTCCAATCATCTTCTTCGTCTCCCATCGCCACCTCCATCTTCTTCATCTCTCGCCGCTGCCTACCACTGCCGCCGCCACCACCACTACCTTCTTCATCTTCCGGCACCACTACCTACCACCGCCGTCACCCCCACTTTGTCCCGATCCCCAGCAACCCCCATTTCGTCCCGATCCGCTGCCATTGCCGCCACTCTGACTTTGTCTTGCCAGCCATCGCCATTACCCATTATCTCCAAATCCTCAAATTCCCATACAATTTTTAGGTCAAAATTTATAGATTTGGGCGTGTGAATAATTTCTTATCCAAATCTCCAACAATTTATAGTCCAAATCTCTAACAATTTTTGATACAAAACTCTAGATCGATGTATATGTGTATGTATCTGTATGTACACTCACAAGTTTTGTCTATGTGTATGTATGTAGGGTTTTTTGTCAGGAGAATTCTCAAGAAGATTACACAAGTTAAGAGTTAGGGACATAGGGGTACTTTTGGCAACCAACAAATCCTACTATTTTTCGAATTTTTTTTGGTACAATTATTTAAGGGCATTAATGTCATTTCCATAAAATCGTCAGAGTTTCTAATTAGATCTTCACATAGCGGGTCTAATTGTAAATAGCCAAATGCCAGGGGGTGTATCGGTAATTACACCAAACGTCAGGGGGTATAGATGTAATTATCCCATATATATATTGTGTAGTGGGAATGAGAATATTTTATGCTTTGTGTGTGTATTTATCTGATGAAGACATGCTGGTTTTGATGCTAATGATGTGTATGATCCTAAATTTGTGATTGGGTTGGACTTATCTAGCAAAGAAGAGTTTAAGCTTGCAGTTAACTCTCATGACCCTAAATTTGTTATGGGGGTGAAGTTCTCTAACTCACATTCACTTTGTGCACAAGTCACAAAGTTTCTCCCCAAATTATCATCGGTCCAAAACGTACGGACCACTGCAGCTTTCCTATAAAAGCAATCCATCGCACCACCAGTTGTTGAAAGTGGAAGAAATTTGGAATTTGTTTTGAAGAGAGAGCAATGGTTATGAGGGTCTGCTTTTGGGTGAAAATAACAAGGATTTCTCTTCAAAAAATATCGAAATCCTCATAATTTACCCCCATTTCAATAAACTCATGTAGCACGTGCAAGTCATGTAATTTTTCCATCCAAAAACTAACAGTAGGACTACTGTTGCAATTGACGGTTATTGTGGGACCAATTTTGATTATTTTGATTATCAGACCACTTTTGTAAAGAGGCATGTATTTTGGAGCAACTATTACGTTTAACTCTTTTGATGATGTATATATACTTTAACCATTGAAGTAGAGTGTGTCCATTTTCAAGTGAAGATTAGGAAACACGTTGTAATTTGGCTTGGACAGTTCCTTGGTTTACAGCTACAAAGCTAAATTAGAGATAAATCAATTCGCAAAAAACATATTTGTATTAATTTATATTAATTAAGTAATATTAATTCAAATTAGCTGAATCTGAGAATCTGAATAATATATTTTAGGTAATATTAATTTGAATTTGTTAATGAAGCATAAATTAAAGGTGTCTAAATATAATTAGTTAAATGTGAGAAGGTTCATTGGTAAGTACTCCTAACCCCAAGGCTCAAGGGGAAGTAAACGTGACCATCCCTAATTAGCGGTTGTGGCACATTCTATGTGTGTGTGAAATAAACATAAAAATAATTTAATTACATGTTTAATCAATTTATAATTTATATATTATGAAATACCAAAAGAAAATTGATTGAAAATTAAATCTATGTTATGAAAAATAAAAGATTGAAAATTAAATTGAGTTTATTATTGAAAATAAATAAATAAATAAATAAGATAAAGGAATAAGAAAAAAAAAATGCCACACTAAAACATCAAGCAATTATTAAAGGGTGCTGGTGCTTTATAAAAAGGAAAAATTACAATTTGGCCTCCTGAGATTAGGTTAAATTACAGGTAGATCCCCTAAGATATTGAAAATTACACACACCTCCCTTGAGGTTTAGTTTCGGCTAACATTGAACAAAAAGATAATGAAATAACTTTGTTATCCTTATCGAAATGTTAAGAAAAAATAATAAAAAAAAATCTCACAATTTAGGTTAAATGTAAAATAACAAGTTTGTCCATTTTTTAGATGATAATTATCAATTTCAATAAGAGTATTATTATCTATATAAAATTTTGAATTTTCAGAAAAAGGGTAAAATTGGAGTTTCGCTATTATTTTTTGCTTACATAAACAAATCACGGTGCATCAATAATCGGAATGCGCTACATGTTAGCCAGACACAAACCTCAAGGGAGGTATGTATAATTTTTCATGCCTAAGGGGGTCTAGCTGTAATTTGATCGAACCTTAAGGGGTCTAAGTGTAATTTTCCCTTATAAAAAAGTATAGACAATAATATAAATAGTGGCTTTCGTTAAAAGCCCAAGTAAGACGCCCATTTAGCTGTATCCAATAAATTCCATGGACTACAATCCAGAAAATGGCCCGTTGAGTTTCCGGACAAAATGACCGCTTGGCCCAAAAGGCGATAACTATAGTCTATAGCCCGTCATTGACTCTACTGGCAAAGAATTCAGTTTGGTTGAATATGCCGTTGAGGCGCCAAAAATGGCAATCCAGAAGGAAATTGCAGGGTTTATGTCGACGAAAACAGTGTTCTCGACTCTAATACCCGTATATAATTTCAATTTTAAGCTTTATTTTTTGGATTTAATTATTTGTTTGAATTGCATGCAGGTTAATCAGCTTGATCAATGGCGCATCAGGAAATGTGGATTGATTCAACTGAGATTTGATCACTAAATTGTTGTAAATGACTGTTCTATTGATGTACATTAATTTACATATTCTTCAGTTTCCCGAAGAGATTTATAAATATTTGTTGTTTTGAAGTCTAATATTGCTTTCTAACTGTCAAGAAATCTTACGCTAGTATAAAACTAGGTTGAAAAATTGTGTATGCATAAACCTCATAATGTTACATAGCTCCAGACACTCACTCTGGAGGTCTTTTATTTGGATGATTATCCCCCATAACTAAATGGAGGCACAAGGTTTTTTGAACTAAATCCAACCTCTCATTTTCTTGGTTGTAAATCTTGAGCAGTAGCTCTGACAAAACTTGCATCTCAACCCCAGCTAACACCATTTAAATCCAATTGCCTGCAACTTGAATCAACATTGTTTTCATCATCTGTGTTGAGGTCTAGTCTGGTTGAGAAGAAGGGTAGTTTCAACTCGGACGATGTCTTTTGGACCTCTGGTTTTGTTAAATCATTGCTACTGGCGTTCTGGTTGAAAAATTTGATATCTGACTCTTCTCCTTTAAACCTTTTTTCTGGATAGTTGTCATTACCATGCCATTTACCACCCTGAGGGCCAATGCTCATTGATAAACTGTTGAGGTTGCTTTCTGTTGAACGATACCCTTTTCCCTCCTTTGGGTCGTCATGCCATCTAAGTTCCATTTTCTGTTGACTGGTTTCTTTGTCGTCAACCCTCGGCTCTGGATGTGCAGCAAAATTAATAGGTTTTAAGCCCATTGGATTGTTGTACAGTTCTTGGTCCCTCATAGAAACTTCACATGTGGTTAAGCAGCTGTCTATGGAACAATCTACTGGCTGAGTTGCTTGTCTTTGCTGCAGGCACAAATCTGAGAGTTCTTTTATTCCTGTAAAGGCAGAATTCAGGCATTGGGTTGATACTTTGGAAACCAAATCTGATAACTGAACCTTGGCAGCCTCCAGACCCATTGTTCCCAAGTTCTGTCTTCCAAGGGTCTCATGTGCCTTTTCTAGTACAGCCTGTAAATATTTACCTTGAGCCTCTATCCGCAGCTGCAAATGACGTTGTACCTATGAAAATAAAGTAACCCTTATTTTAGCATCGCCATAAAACTTCTAGTTTGGGTTCTTTATACCGACTTTCTTATACAAAGTTTCTACAATTGGAAATTTGGAGAAACTCAATATTTTCCTCGAGAAATGAATTGTGATGCCATTTTCTACCAAGGATGGAATCCTCTTGAAGATTGTGTTACTACAAGCTCTAAAAGTACTTACTGAATCAGCTTTTCTTGTCTTTTATTGTTCTTTAGTTATTACTGTATTTTTCCAGTGCATATAGAGTTGCAGAAAGTATGCATACTCAATGTTTGTTAATTATATCCACACATAAAGGAATTAGGACTTGTATTTGGTAGGTAAGTAGAGGCTTTCTATGTTCTTTACCTCTAGCTGTTCGTGTAGTCTTCTCTGCACTTCAATTTGCATTTGTATTGCTTCGCCCAAATGTATATTTCTGATATAAGATGCCAAAATATAATAATGTCAGCTGAAATAAACATAAAATGAAATAACAACAAAAGCAAACATAAAAGGTTTTCAGTTCATACTTAGTGGTCTGAGCTGCAACATTTGGATTGCTCATGTGAGTTCCGTTTACCTCAGGTACTCTATCTGCCGTGGCTGCAACCAGTTTTCAACTAGGTAAGCAAGACATATAATTCTCTGTAGTATATGAAATATGTAAGACTATGCTCCTGTAAATTATAGGATTTCTTACAAGTTTTATGGCTCCCACTATTAGCTTGCCCGTGTAGGTTTTTACTTAGTCTGTATTTCTGCAAGAAAAATTGAGAAAATCTGAGGAAACCATTTTGGATATATGGTTACACATGAGACATAAATGTAACCAAAATGAAGCATGCACACAGATGAACATCGACATGTATGCATGGCTTGAAAACATGTAGGTTCTTTCTAGTTCAATACAACAGAACTCTGGATTACATTTTTGTATTTCAGAATTTACCTGAAGGTGACTCTTTAAGTGGTATAAGGTTAATCCTTGAATTCCCATAAGTTTCAATACTGATTTTGGAGTAGCTTCTGCAGCACAAGATGATAATAGAAATTAGCTGAATGCAGGAGTACATTTTGGTACTTCAAAATTCAAAATATAATGTATTCTTACTTTCAGCTCCACCCAATTGGTTTACTGCTTCTATGAACCGTTCGTGGAGGTCTGGAGTCCATTTGAGTCTTGGCTTAGCATCAGTGGAGAGCACAAGTCCCGAATCTCCAGTGCCATTTGTACTTTGAAGAAACAAGTTCCTATCAGGCTGAACAGACATCCTTGAGGAAGGTTGAATGTTCTTTCCTTGGTGATGGTGATGATGATACATTTCGTTGTCTTCAATGTAATAACTTGCAATGATTAGCTTCACGTTAGGAGGGAAAGGAAGCAATAAATAATTGTGAAGAAATAATTATACCTGAAAAGGATCTAAGGTGTGTGTTCAAATCTGCTTGTGACAATCTACTTCCTCCTTGACTGCAAGTTATGATTCTGTTATATTCTGCATAGCATAATGTTTCAGTCTGATGCTTGGCAAAAGGAAGCTGGCTACTGCTGCTCTTATCTGTTGCTTGTTGTTTTGACCAGTTTTTGTGTACTACGGTTGTATCCAAGGATGTCTTATAGGCATATGAGAAGGGGGTTGGGGTTGGGGGGTTAAGATACAAGTGAGGCATAGAATCTTTTACAGGGCTAAGAGAACATCAGATCCAATCCAATCTTCATAGAGACCTGAAAAGATATCTTGTCCTTCCATTTTCATGCATCTGTGGGTCCACTCTTGCAACTTCACTTTCTATTCTCCGACAGCACCACTACCCATTTAAAATTTATTTCACCATGACTAATTGAGAAACGTAACACCTCAATAGATACAGGAATAGATCCACCTCAGTCTTTCTTTTCCAGTGCACTCGTATTTGTCATCTCCAAAGTTTAGGAACCTTATTCCAAGAATGAATGGCGGAACTTTTTTCTCTCTGAGGTGGATTATGGGAATCCACTATCTATGATGTCCTGAAACATTCAAAGTCTTTTTTGTCTTTCACAAGGAAGATTCTGTTGACTGAAGCATCTAATTAGCATTGGATACAATTCAAAAGAAAAAAAATGGTGAGTTGACGCTTCCTTGATATTGTCTTAAGGCCATTTTTGGGTAACAAATGCAACTTTTTCCTTTGCACACTGTTTCTCTACTTTAATTTTTCACAGCCAGAGGGTGTAATAGTTGGACGAGCATGCAAATGTTCAGAAGTTATTCAAATTTGTTTCATGGTTGGCTTGGCATAAGAAATTACTGTAGGAATCTGGAGTGCATAGACTATAAATCTTTGACACATGGTCTTTTTGTTTTTACTAAGTTTGATCCAAAATATATCAATTTGCTGGCTGATTTTCATTTAACCTTTAATCTCTCTCTCTCTCTCTCTCTCTCTCCATGCCCTCTGTGAAATTGATCCTTTTCTTTTTCAATACGGGATGGAGATTCTTTCTGGTAGTGATGGAATTTATTCATGACATGAAGACACCTACTGTGTGCTACAGTTGTTTCTGGAGCATCATACCATCACTTCTAGTACGTGACAACACGCTCCTGTTTCTTCTTTGATGTACTGTCAATGGATTCAGTATATCTTTCTAGCAAAATCTTTTATGTGTTTAGACAACATTTTCATTGCTCTCATTTCTAATCTAATAAATTAAAAACAAAAGGGAAATGCTTCTTCTTGGCTTTGTTTGAAGGCCAGGAATTGCGTATAACGAACACATTCCTTTTTGTCTCCTTCTGTAAGTTTGGTACTTATTCAGCCTAGACAGAACCGATAAAGAGAGAATTGAGGTCCCAATTAGATCTTTTAAATTCTTCAAATGGAATAAAGAAGTTGGTCCCATTGTGTTGGGGCCCTTCAGAAAGAAAATAAACGGATTGTACTTACTTCTATACTTGCATTGGATGGAAAAATGACAAGTCATAGCCAGAAGGTGACCACCTGATTTTTTCCTACTTAACTGTATTTACAGATACCTGACTGAATCTACAATTATTGATTTTAGTATGATTATCATTTCTAATCTTTTTGTGTTACTGATGTGGTTCCTTTGTTGCTATAAAAAATAGCAGCGTTCAGGAGAAGCAATCATTAAGTTGATAAATTTTGTGGGAAAGCAATAATCAATTAATAGGTTTCAAACCAACAGGCTACTGACCGGTGGACTTTGACATGAAGTAGTTAATCACTTTGATGGAAATAGGTGACTACCAACTCGTAAATGTGGGCCTTGTGGTATGAGTTTTTTGTCTAACATAAAGTAGTAAAATATAATTGAGAAACTATTAGACTAACAAAAGTTCAGTAGTAAATTATTAGTAATCTGATGCGAAGTAAAAAGTATTCCTCTCCCTCGAACAATGTCTGCGCATTAGTTCCAATCAAGCTTTTCAGGAAAGGTCCCTTGATTCTCGTACTTTAGGATATTTTATGCAGTTTGGAGGAATCTATGGAAATCTTTATATAAAGTGGTAAAAGCAGAATTCCTCTACAGTTTTGCTAGCATGTGGATAGGAATGAATTGAAAACGGGAAACGATGAGGTGTGCTTCAAGCTACATCACCAGATGCCCCAGATAAAATGTCTAGAAGTGTAGCACCCTAGTATGAAATTTTAAGTTACCTCTGCTGCTACCTAATTGGATAGGTTTAACATTATTGGTGCTGTATATGTAAATAAAGATAAGAAAACTGAATTAGGTGAGATTATCAATGTTCTATGAGAAAATTATCTCAAGTTAGGGTAGAAATAAACTGAAAACTGATCATTTTTTTTCCTTTGAGGGGCCTCTCTGCATATTAATATCGATTTATGTGTATGTGTGTGTGTGTTTCTTCCTCTCCTCTCTCCATCTCAGTTAAATGAAGTGATACTTTACTTTGGAAACAACTCCTTAACATTTTTGTTTTGCCTACACCCAGATTGTATGGTTATGTTCATTTGCATTTTGACTCATTAAATCAGATTAGTTCAGTAATGGCTGCTTGCCATTTTCGTCTGTCATCCTTTACTGCAAATGTAACATGCATAACAACTCGGTAAATGATAAAAGAGTAGATGTTTTTATGCATTTAGTGTATGCAAAACCTCATGTAGAAAGATCAGTTTTTCAAGTCTGAGCTCATGTGTTGCACGACCCAAAGTTCTCTTCCCTGTAATGGCATATGTAGAAGTACTTGAAAGAGTTTCCTTTAGATGATGTTGCCATAAATCCATTACTGCTGCTCTCTGTTTGATTGTTCCTTATGATGGGCACCCCCAATTTTGCCATTGCATTCTAATTAAAGTTCTTCTGCTTGTATGTATCATGCATGTATAATATTCTCCACTTTACTTTGGGCTGTTATTCTTTCTTGTACTTCAACATTTTTTTTTTTACACTCTTAAAATTTGATTGCATAATTTCACTTAAGAGAACATTGTAATCATTAGCAGAAACTCATGTAGAGTTCTGATTGGCTGCGGCTGGTCGAATACACGTGTTTTATATTGGCTGAGAAAGCAGAAAGACAAAAATGACCACAGAATGCTATTCTATGCAGTAAAAGAGAAATGAAGGGGCAAGAAAGTGTTTGATGCTGAGGAATGGAATTCAGGAATCTTAACTCAAAGTAAAGCTAATGGGCCGGATTCTCAAGTCAAGAATATTGCTTATTCTTTCCTACTCAAGGCCACAAAAAATGGGTTCCCTCTTTACCCTTCTATTCTTTATCCTCTTGCTTAACAGTATTAAGATGCCCTTTATCAAGCATTTATTGATTATTATTATTATTATTGATTAATGTTGTCCTCATAGCCAAAGTTTTTTCTTATTCTCTGCTTATCATTGTTCTTTTCTGTAATTTTTTAGTATGCTGAAATCTAGTTATAAGTCAAATGGCAAGTTGTTTTCCTAACAGTTGTGTGCAATGTAATTATAAAAGAATTGAATATTTGATTACATTATCGACACTAATTCATGCAAGGGATCCTGATTCTGTGCCTTTGTTCTTCATATATATATTCCTTATGCCTTGATAATATCAGTGGGATATTATTATATTAGCACATAGAGCATCAATTCCTGCATGTCTTCAGATATTTTCCTTTACGTTTATGTGGAAAGAGCCTATAGATAGTAGTAGAAGGTATTAGCCACAAATGAACTGTAGGATCGTACTTGTTATAGATTTTCACTGAAAATGTTCGTTTGCTGAATGATATTTTAGGGGCTGTTCTCCTCATTTCTATGGTTTATATTCGTTGATTGTTGCCTAAAAGTTTCTAATGTGGGATCATGTTTTCTTGATTGTGAAGATTTTGTTGTACTCATTGAGATGCATAAAAAGAGAACCAAAAAAAGAAAGTGAAGCTATATTTGCTTTGCACATTTATGAAAAATAACTTAGAGGAGCTAACTTTGCCAAGAGGATATTTTGATTCTCTTAATCTATAGCATATCATAGTTAACTCAACTTGCTATGCAACACTAGATTTTATCAAAATTTGCCTTTAAGGCATATAATAGCTAGAGGCATCATCAGCCCATAAGATTATGTTGAAGCAAATTTGTTTTTAATGTTGAAGCATGAACATTTCTTACAATCAACCGGGTGCGCGTTGCTCAGTGGGCCAGATTCAAATATATTTTATAAATTATTATTATTATTATTTTTATAAAATACATATAAAATGTAGTTAAATTTGGACCATTAGGTGTATGGAAAAATTCATAGACCCGTCCCATTTTAACTCTCTCTCTTCCCCTCCCCCCTTCACTTGTATTTCAGCTTCTGAAAAAATTGGAAAATTGTACTTCTTATTCTTCCTTTTTGTTTTCCCCTCGTCTTTTTTCTTTGTCCTTCTTGCGATAAGACCAACCCAAAAAAAAAAAAAAAAAGAAGGATTACTTTTGATATTTTATAAAAATTTGATCTCGTCTTTCCAAACAAAAATTTATGACTCCACCCATGCCTGAGATAATAGCGATGACAAAGTAATCATTTTTGTAGAGATAATCTCATTTTCGCATGTAGTCAAAGGAAGCACAAAGTGGAGTTCACTTTGAAAACAAAACCAATTTTTATGAGAATTAAATACACGCAGTTGGTAATTTGATTTAACTTTATCACAGATATCCAGCTGCTAATATAGAAAAGAAAACGACTATCAAAGTGAAGAATTTGGTTGATTGAAGTAGTCTTCGAACAAATTAAAGGGCAACAAAGGTGGGGTTTTCAGAGAGAAGCACTTATTCGAATTCTAATGCAAATTGAGCTTATATGTTGGAACAAAATATTTTTGTTATTAAAGTTGAGATTTTTTGTTGGACTTGGAAGAGCATATGCCATGTTCTATCTAAGTTGGCTTTGTTGAATGAAAATCAGTAAATCACTGTCCATAATTGCTTTCAACCAAAAGCATGTTGAGGTATTTATCAAGCAAATTGCTACATGATACTTTAATTTGATTTATGAATATATTTACAGTTTCTTATCATTTATGATTGAGTAGAATAACTTGATTTGGAAAGCGTTTGGCTACTTATTTGAATGACTATTTTAATTTTCCAGAAATTGTCATATGTTTTAAGATTTATATGATGTGAGATTTTATTCGAAAACAAATGCTTTTAAGTATTGGGATAAATAGCATCATGTAACTTATAAGGTATTAGGTTATATTCATATGACTTGAATAAAAGAAGCCAGTTCAAAATTCTGAAAATAAGTTGGGAACTTCTTAGCTTTATATGAGTTCATAAGATTCTAATATATTATTTTTGGATTTACAAGCCCATTTTACGAAAAAAATTGTCAAATAATCGATAATTTTTATAGACTGTCAAACAACTTACACATTATTTTAGAAAGCATATTGCCTTGTTCAAACTAAGGGTGGCGAACTGGACTCAAAACCATGAGTTCAACCCAACCCAAAAGGTTTTGGGTTGGGTTGGGTTTAAAAAATTTATAATGGGTTGGATTTGGTTTCAGTTGAGTTGAGATGGTTTGGGTTTACATTGCGTTTAAAATGGGTTCAAATGATTTGGACTGGATTTGAAATGAGTTGGCACGTTTAAATTGTTTAATAACAAAACAAAAATTATTATATTCATTAAATATCAATAGAGAAATAGAGAAAGCATATTATCACTTAAGATATATTATTTGTGATTATTTAATATAGTAACTGAACTTTGTCACTATTATTGTACCGTTTGTTGTGATAGTTGGTACTTTTTTACCGTAGATGATTGATTATGAATGACACACACACACACACACACACACATATATATAATAGTCTTATTTGATTTGAAAATACTATTAGAAAGCAAAATTTATTTTTTCATAAAAATAATTTGTACAATATCAATAATTACAATATAGTGCCTAAGTTGTCACAATTAATAATTAATAACAATTCTATGGTACCAAATTTGTTACAATGGGTCTTGTCGAAAATCGTACCGATATTTTTTCTTCCTTATCATGAAGTTGTCACTATAAAGTGAACGTTATTTCTTCTCATCATTGATTGATATCGTGAGAAAACAAAAATTATTATCATTTTAGATATAATTATTCATAGTGATTTTTTTTATATTATCATTTTCATATTTCTTCGTACTTTTTCCTGTAGTAAACTTTGTCTTTTCTTATTTAAGAATCAAATTTTAAGGGACTTGAAATTCTATATTTAATTCAATATTGGATATAATTGAGATGTTCTTCGGGTTAACTTAAGGATATAGTGAAATGAAGGGAGAAGGAAAAGATCAAGTCAAATTTTTTTTTTTTTTTTTTTGTTGGTTTTGAACCCACTTGGATTCAACTCAACGCACAGCAATCCAAACCCAATCCATCTTAAACCCATACATTTGAACTCATTTTATACTCAACTCATTTCAAACCCAACCTACATGAATCCAATCCACTCATTTACCACACCCCTTGTTCAAACTCTTGTATTTCAACTCTTATCGTCAGAGTGATACTCTCATGATTTCAAACTTATTTGTAGTTAATTTGGTGAGTACATATTTTGGGTTTGAATCCCATATAGGCATCTGCTATAACCCTCTATCAATTGTATGCGCAAGATTTCAAGGATTTCATGCACATCTATATAGTTGGATTTTAGATTTTTTTTTCATTTTTCTAACAAATATATTATAAAAAAAAGCAGAGACTAGATCCCACCACCTATACCCTTAGGTAAATCTTACCTTGCTAGCACTACCGTTATGTTTGGAACAAGAATTTTGATTAAGAAAAATAAGAGAAAAATAAAAATGATCAAAAATGAAAGTATTAAGTACTATCACTTGAAGTAAAAAAAAAAATTTCTATCATATTTTTTTTACCAAAATTCGAGAACCAATTTCAATCCTCCGCAGGCCTAGGCCCTTTTTGGATCTCGGCCCCTTAAAGTTTTTCATATCTTGGACTTGGGCTCCCATCTGAAATTGTGATGGGCGCTATCTATGATGATTGAGAATACCTTAGTTAAGCCCTCGGCATTTTGTATGGGTAGGGGTAGGGCCGTTGGGCCTAACCAGCAACGCTCAACCATCACAATTAGGAAATAATTCAGATTCGAGTACCTCAGTAGAGCACTCTTGAGTCTCATCACTATAAATACTGATTTTTATTCTATGACATAGTAAGATTCTTAAGCCTATTTGATGTTCGTTGATTTTGTCGAGCACTTTGAATTTATAAGAATGGGAATTGAGATCGAGCGTTTGGCTTCAAGTAAGAAAAAGGAAACTCACGGCGAAGACCTGCAAAACAGAAATTACTCCTCTACTTAATTAAGATAATATTCAATCGAGAATGATAAGAGCAAAGAGAGTAGCAGAAATCGTGTGTGGGCTATTAGTGCATTCAAATGTTGATTATCTCTTATCTTTGGGGGCTACTACCTTATGTAGGGTGAAGGAAGGCTCCAGCCTCGTCTCATTTGTTTTTTTCTTCATCTTAGTAGAGCTCTTCTTGGGCCCATCTTGATGACCTCAAACCTTTTTTTCTTTTATGTAATCAACTCAAAACATGCTGTAAATATCAATCGAAACGCCATACACACACACACTCATCCAAAAGGGAAGAGGAGAGGGATGCCACACACACACACTCATCAAAAAAGGAAGAGGAGAGGACAAGAGGGTTCAAACCCGATGCATCAATGTTATTGTGTTCAATCCTCTAACACTGAATTGCAACCCCAATAACGACAACGCTAAATTTGAACCACGTACTTTGAATTTCAGGTTAAGAGCTATACATTTAAGATTAGGATGAAAATTGTTTGCCCGAATAAGACTTGATTGCACTCTATTAATCACATGACAAGTGTAACATTATCACGTACTTTGTCATTATCTTAAAATATACGTCCATTATACATCTAGTGTAATCTACTCACCAGGTGCTAGTGCGACTGAGCCTGACCGAACTTGAATTTTAACCAAGAACCACGAGTCATTGTGTATCACATTAATTAGATGCTTTAGAACCCAACTTTAGATTATGATATTTGGCATTACTTTTTAATGCAAGTTATGCAACACACGTGTGATTTTTTTTTTTCAATTCATGCTACATGTTTCAACCTTATCTTGGCAGGCTAAAAAGTCGTCAAGCCTAACAGGCTTAAAGGCTGAGATGATATCGAACACTTCTCCACCATCATTCTTGTGGCACCCGAGTTTCTCAAGTCAATTTCGTATCCTGGATTTGTACGGTCTCTATTAAAGTTGGCCACCTTTTAACAATAGCCATTTTATGTGGAGAGAGAAAGAATGGTGGTGTTTGTCAAGTTTGTAGACATATCATATCCCACTTACTCATCTTTAACACAAATGGTCTCTGAGCATAGTGACGGTGGGAATGGAATCTGATTTGGCATGAATAATATAGATAGTGCTTATGGCATTGGCCTAATTTGGACCATCTCAAGTGTATATAAGTCTTCATGGTTTCTTTAAAACACAGTGATGGAGCCAGAACTTTGAGGTTACGGGATGTACGTATCAGTTATGAGTTATCGATAATAATAATAATAATAATTTTTTTTTTAAATCAAGAGGTACACTAGAGATCGATTAGTGAATGATCAAAAAACAATTAGAGGAATCACTCAAATTTAACGATATATACATAGGATAACTTTGAACCAGAGGATACACGTACATTTTTTGAACTATATGTGGTTCTGCCACTGTTAGAAGTTCTAATTTTATGAACCTTTACAAGAGATTTCAAGAGTTCAAGAAAAGAATTGGCTAGAGGTTGGGATTGGCATTAGATGCTTCTAATTTCATGAACCTTTACAAGGGATTTCTGGAGTTCAAGAAAAGAATTGGCCAGAGGTTGAGATTGGCATTAGATGTCGAAAAAAAGGTTCAAAATGAAAATCAGAATATGCTATTCTTGTAAATAGAAATAATAAAAACGTCTTATACTGTAATTACGTGTAATTTATAGAAATTTTTTTTATTGATTTTACCTTTTTCATACTTTAAATCATAATTTGTTTCTGTTACTTTTGGAGCTTTGTTGTCAACAACATTGAGGCACATACTTGTATAGGGTCCACCTTTTGGAGTTGGGGAGTGGAATCTAAACAAATTTCTAATAGGAGTGATCTTTAAAATGAAAAGAGCATCACGCATAAACAAGTGGCCTTTACATTTAATACATTTTTATTTTTTTTTTTGGTTTTAGCCTCTCAATTCCGATTCAATGACCAATTAATCTGAATTGGGTACTGCAAAGGTCCATTACGAGAACGACTCTCCCAACCCAATTGCTCTATTCATAACACTAAGATTCAAACAATGAACGTTGCTTAAGAAATCGAGCGTCTCATCTCGTTAGACCAACTAGTAATTAGTCTTTAATACTTAATAACCGTCTTACTGATGAATATATTAAAAAATATATTACGATTATGTATCAGAAAATTTTAATGGTTCCAAGACAGGTACCTTTTATTACAAACTGACAATTAATTAACTGGAATTCAAAATTTAGGAGCCGGTACTTAGCCGAATTCAAAAATAAGCTCACAGGTCGTCTTAGTTTGCTTAATTTGGATGTACACATGAAATTAAAGAACAATAGCGCAAATCAAAAACAAAAAATTCAAAGGCTCAGGCTGTCAGGCATGTATTCTTAACTTGTGCTTCTGGATGCATCTGACGTAGGTTTCAATTTCACATAACTCATAATTCACTAAAAAGGACAAACTATATAGTATTATAATATTGTTTGTTGGAGTGTGTTTGAATTTTATTTTTTTTTTCATAATTTAGCAAGCCTCACATGTTTTAGAAAATATATTTTTTTTATGAATCGGATTTTTAAGTTTTATCCATATATTTAATATTTCAAATTCAATCACATTCTATATATATTTTATAAAAAAAATAATATGTATAATGTAAATGTACCTTAATTATTGAGTGCATATAAATAATTCACTCACCAATCATAAAAATAGACTTGTCAATGGGCAGGTATTGATTAATACACATTACCCAAAAAAAGTTATTATATTACAAATCAGGGTTCCCTTACTTTTCACCTGCACAGCTACTTCTATTAACTGGAAACCAGTAAGATGGGTTTAATCACTTTAATGAGTCTTGACTCTTTTTCTTTTTATAAAGAAGATGATAAAAATTAACAAAATTCATCACGAACTATATAGTACTTTTTTTGATTTTATTTATTTATTGTTTCTTTAGAGAGGTGGGCGAACGGAAACTTTTTGTATGGACTGGGTGTATGAGCTTCATTCATACATTTTACGGTCCAAATTTTGTCACGTTTTATATGTATTTTATAAAAAATTTAATACATAGCATGTGACTGAATATGAAACGCAGGGTGCATACATTCAGTCCATGGAAGAATTTTCCGTGGGCAAACTGAGAAAGGAGAGACTTCTATGAACCACGGTGTCGGTCAGATCGAATCCCCTACTCCATAATAGTGCCCCATCCCCTGCCCCACACTCTAGATGTGTGACACTTATAAATCTTGAAGATTTACTTAACAGCAGAATGTTTAGTCTCATTAATTGTATTTTTTCCGTTATCTAATATGTTAAGTAAATTTTCAAAATTTACACGTGTCACACATTTAGAATGTGGGATAAGGGATGGGACACTATCATGTGATAGGGGATCCGGTTCGATGGTCAGTGGTTCTCTGAATATATGTTTTCATGTCTATGTAATATTTGTGTGTACATATTAAAATTTATTTATTTTATTATATATTTGTATATACTAAATATAAACCAACAAGAGAGAGCCAATGTATTTAATAAAGTCACGGCGAGTTTTGTGCTAACTTAAAAAACGTAAGGTTTGTTATGCTAATTGGCGAACACTTAGTAGCCGCGCCGTGATTGGTATTGGCTTGATAGAGTTAGCTTTGGACTAAAATTTCTATATGAGGTGAGAATTTTTAGTTTGAACCCGATGTGACCAAATCCCCCTTTAGATCTTCTACTGCTCAAATTAATTATATTTTCTTCTATACTTATCAATACATACCGTATGTATTGACAAGCAATTGTTATAAGAAAAAAAAGTTTAAAAATTTCGTTCCTGATCTTAATTGTTCACTAATATTCATAAGGCGTATTGATTAATTGAGGAAAAAATGTAGTACAAATATGTAGTAGACGATCCTAATTGGGCTGAATCAAACCAATCCAGGATAATTGGATGCAACTTACTCGTATTTTTTTTTCCTTTCGAATTAATGGATGCAAATTAGTCGTATTTTTTCTTTCAATTAAAATCAAATTTGAAGTTTTCGTTATTTTATTATTATATATTATTATTATCTAAAAAGAAAAGTAAAGAAAAGAAAATAAAGGAAAAGAGAATGAAGGAGATGTGGCCTGTAAGACGCGCATGCAAAGTTAAAAAGGAGTCTCTGACATAGGGAAACATGGATTGTTAGGTTAGAGAGAGAGAGAGAGAGAGCATCTGCAATGCAAAACTGATAAGCATTAAGTCTGTGCCTGTGTGCCATATAAATTCAAAGCACTCATTCTCCAAATTAACCTAAAACTCTATATATGCCACCAACATATCAGTATTCCAATATTGCTCTGCCTGCCATGGCGGCTCCAACAATAGCTCTCTTCATTGCTGCCATCACAATCCTCTTTACAATCTCATTCGCTTCTTCCACTCAGCGTAAGTATATATATGCCATCTCTTTTCTTTTACCATGTATTTTCTGAGGAGGCTAGGTTGGGATTTTAAAACCCGAGCCAATTGAATTAATGTTAATCACGTGATTAGTGATTTGTATTGGTCATGTAACTAGTGTATAGTTTAAAATGAGTGACCAATCATATGATAAGTATTTTATTATTTGTTACATGATTGGTGGAATCTGAACTAACATATTCCTAGTCGGAGCTGGAGGTGCTAATAGGGACATACGTACATACTTGATCGTGTTTTTTTCATGTCTTTACTATGCTCGTGAATTTCTTTTTCGTAAATATAAATGAATATTTTATTTATTTCATTTTAAAATTGTATTTTTTTTTAAAAAAAAATAATAATCTATCCTCTAGAAACCAAAATTTTTAGCTCTCTCCTTTGAAGATAGTGGAGTTTTGCTCATTCCAAACTTGTTGCCTCAGTCTTTGAGTCACAGATTTGGTATCTTTATTAAAGTAAAAATTCTCACCAACACAAAGGACCTTGGTAGTCATAAACTGTACAAATTCTTGCATCCAATGGTCCAAATATTTATAAAATAATAATAATTTATAAAATATAATTAAATTTACACCATTTGATATATACGTGGAACACACATCTAATCTACCAAAGAAGTAGTTATCAATAGTTATATACTGTTCAAAAACTCCTTTTGACCGTTGGGGGCTCGGGTGGGCCAGTCGGTAGACAAAGTAAAAATAAGATGATTTAATTAAGAGTTTCAAATTTACTGTAATAATACCTTTTATCATTGTTTAGAGGGTGAAAGCGTTCGTTTCCAGCTTATGAACAACCCTTCTCTGCATTTGTGAAATTAGATGTATTTATTGTTCTGTTATTCTGACCTGGACTCGTTTGGATGTTTTGACAAAAACTAAAGTCTGTCATTTTTGGATGCATTCGGAAAAGTAAATATTCTTACATGATTCACACAGAAAGTAAATACTTACTTTTTCTTTTTTTTTCCCTTTTCTCTACTAAATTGTACTTAAAAAACAAAGATTTTTTTTTTTTTGACAATTATATCTACACCCATCAAAGTATAATATAATTACAAATTAGTCTTTATAATTTTAAAAATCACAAATATTCCTTGAGGTATGTATCATATATTTTATGTGTTTTCATCTGAATTTTGAAATGGGAATTGTATGATTTTAAAAGCTCAATATGTAGAAACTATATACGTGAAATCGATGTCAAAAAAAAAAACAATTAAAATATAATGATGGTATCTGATTATGGATGAAGATGTCCGATAATGGTATTAAGTGAAATTATTTCACGAAGATTAACGAAATAACAAACTTGACTGATGAATTTTGTCAAACTCAATGGGACACATCTTTTGTTCAAGTGGCATTTTGTAATGTTTAAAATAAGAAGAATTAATTTATAATTATACTATATGTCAAAGAGTTCTAACATGATACCTATTATCTTCCCCCTCCCCCCTCCTCCTCCTCTTCCTTTTGCCATCTGCATAGGCTCTAACATTGCACATGAGTCTTAAATTTGAGTGACGAAATCGCAGTTAATTAGACAAACATACTTAATCAATGTATATTTTTTTTTGAAAAAAATTAACAACATTTATGTTTTTCTAAATAAAAAGAATGCTTAATCTTATTTCCAACGGGGAGTGATATTCAATAAACAACAGCAAATGAAACTTTTTATCTGATTAATTTATTTATTTTTTTATATTTGACAAAAATAATTGTTGGTTTGATTTTGCAGAGGGCAATGGACCCATTCAATTCACATACTCCGGAGCCACAGGCCCAGAGAAGTGGTCTAGCCTCGATCCGAAATTCACGTTGTGCGCAAATGGAAAATCACAGTCACCAATTAATATATTAACAGACAAAGCCGTTCTTAACAAGAAATTGAAGCCCCTTATGAGATCATATGATCCTACAAATGTTACTTCGGTCAACAACAAAGTCAATATTGAGGTGGGTCAGTTTCTTCAAATTCTTTCTTGAAACACCAATAGTTTTGAGGAAAAATTACACTGACCACCCCTGAGGTTTGGTTAATTTATGAAAAACTCTCTGTTTTTTCAAAAATTACCAAAACCCCCTAAGGTTATATCCATATTACAAACTTATTTGAATTTCCGAAAATACTCCTTCTCTTTTTTTGGGTGATTTACACTGAACACCCTGAGATTAGGCTAATTTACGAGAAACCCCCTGTGGTTTCAAAAATTATCAAAAATCCCCTGAGGTTATACTAATATTACAACTAGCACCTATTTAGGTTAACTTATCAACAATATTAATTCTTTTTTTTCCCTCTATAATATTGTTATCATAAAATTTTCATGTAATAAATTTGAAAAAATATGTGATTACTCATTCAAATAAATATTCCAAATTTAACGTAATGAATTTATACTAAATATACGTAATATGTGCTAAATTTATATTTGAGAAAAATATAATTATATGCATCGTATATATCCATTATGTGAAATGAGAAATATAAACATTGATTGAAATAAAAAATTAAAATTAAATAATGTACTTGAAAACTTTATTTAGCCTGAGGACTTTAACTCATTTCTCTTAAAATTTACTCCGTATTAGCGATAGTATAACATACTTGATGTGTTGGTAGATACCTTTAATGCATTAAATTCAGAATATTTATTTGAATAAATAATCACATTTTTTTTTCAAATCTATTATATGAAATTTTTATGATAACAATATTACAGAGGGGAAAGAAAAAATTTAATATTTTTGATAAGTCAACCTAAGTAGGTGCTAGTCGTAATATTGGTATAACTTCGGGGGATTTTTGATAATTTTTGAAACCACTGGGGGTTTCTCGTAAATTAACCCAATCTTAAGGTGATCAGTGTAAATCACTCAAAAAAAGGGAAAGGGTATTTTTGAAAATTCAAATAAGTTTGTAATATGGATAAAATCTTAGGGAGTTTTTTGTAATTTTTGAAAAAGTATGAGATTTTTCGTAAATTAGTCAAACCTCAGGGCTAATCAGTGTAATTCGCCGTAGTTTTGATACATGATATGTGATTATATATTCTAATTTTATGAATTAAATTTAATTAAATATATACCATATCCACATCAAACCATCCAAAGTTGGTTGAAAGGCGAAAAGAAGAATTATTGCATGAGTTGATTAATTTCAAATGAAGTCTCGCAGGTGCTTTACCCCGACCATACAGGGGAGCTGATCGTAGATGGCAAGACATACGCCTTGAAACAAATGCACTGGCATGCTCCGTCTGAGCATAGGATTAATGGACAACAGTACGTCATACGCATTCACTCTCTTTTATCACACAATGTTTGGTTTGAAGCCACAAATTTAAATTTCAAAGAACGAAATTGAGTTTTTAGAAAAATACTTGTAATAGGTTTCATATAGATAAAGGGGATGACTCAACATTTTCTTCTTTTTAACACACACACACGCGCTAGAGGGCTCAAATCCAACATTTTTTTTTGGGTGTCAAGTTTAAATCCCCACCACTGAGCTCTAGGCCAACATTTTCTTATTTTTTGATGCCAATGCTAGGTTTGCTGCAGAGCTTCATTTGGTACACGTTGCAGATGATGGCAACGTTTCAGTGATTGCAATTCTTTTCAAATACGGTCGCCCCGATCCACTTCTTGCTAAGGTAAAACTCAAAATTTAAAATTTTATAACTATATCAATAATGGGAGAAAAAAAAACAGAGATTTGGTCAAAAGTTTTCAAATGCTTTCATGTTCTTAACAGATGCAGAAAAAATTGAATGAACTCGCATACGAGGGAAAAAGCCATCAGAAAACCCCGATTTCCATCGGCCCGTTCCACCCGACAGAAGTCAGGAAAAGATGCCACAAGTATTACCGATATGTCGGCTCTTTTACCACTCCTCCTTGCACCCAGAGTGTCATCTGGCACATTCTCGCCAAGGTAAACAAACTATTCGGTTAGTTAATTACACTTTGCACCCCTTAATCGTGTGTACTCTATGGCACGCATATGCCTTAAACTACAGAATATAACAAACCAGACACTCATAATAGTACAAAAACGATGTTGACGAATGATGACTTTATGTTTTAAGGGTTACTAAGAATTTGAAAAACAATACATATATTCAGGTGAGATCAATCTCGAGAGAACAAGTAGAGGCCCTCCAGGCTCCCCTGGATATGAGATGCAAGAAAAATGCGAGGCCGTGCCAGCCAATGAATGGACGACATGTGGAGCTATACGAGGAAAACCCCCGTCACTCGTGAGCATCAGCACCCCAAGGTGCATACGTACCAATGTTAGTACATAAATCACCTTGAGAAAATTGATCTTACTTATTTTTCGAAACAAATGATCTTATTATTATTATTATTATTGTTATTATTTTTCAGTTATCATGTTTTAAGTGTTTTTGATCCCTTCTTTATGAATAATGAAAACATGTAAATATGTGGATGGTTGATACATGATTACTAACCAAACTGCATATATATCTACTTGTTTGTAAAGTACCAGCACTTCTCTCTTCACAATTTAATCTTCCATATCTCTCCTCTCTCTCCACAACTATTCAACATTTTTTTTTTCTTTTATCAATGTATCCAACATAATCTTGTATTCTCTTTCCTATTTATTTTTAATATAATCAAATCTTATTTGGATTTTTTATAATTATAGTGATAAAAATTGATATTATATACATTTAATTTAAATATATAATTAAATTATGTTTTATTTTTATTTTGCACACACGTCGAATGTGCACTTATCGCTATTATATATAGTGATGAAGAAAATGAGAACTCCCCGTCCTACATTAAAGAAAAATAACAAGCCAAAGGAGAGTTATCCAAAAATCGCCTTAAACATTTTTTGATCAGGCCAACCCATTAGCACAACTACCCAACATTTAATTACGAATAAGGGGTAAAATTGACACTTCATGCTAAAATTTTCAGAAAATGGATCCAAGGGGGGGGGGTGTTAATTTTAAAAAATATGAGGATTTTAAGACAAATTTTTATAACACAGAAATTTTTATATTGCTTAAGCTTAACACAACGAGTTTTATGAATTGAACTCATTTTTAACGTGATAACAAAATATTGTTAGAAATCCTGTGTTAATTAAAGATGTGATGAGATAGTATTGATTAGGTTAGTCGCTTTCTCGAGATTTATACTTTCTACTTTTATTTGAATCTTTGTGCTCATGTAAAGAATCTTCTGTTGCATTTTTTATTATATATTCTACCACACATTACGCAGACAGCACATTCAAATTAAATATCAAGTCTTTATTTTACCTCAACTTATAGCAAAAAGTGTTGGAATTGGGCTCGTTTACTTCCTTGTAGTGAACTGAGCCATCATTTTCCTGCAGAGAATTAAAATGGTAAAGCACTAAAGCTAACACTTAGTCAAAAAAAATGTTTCCAATTTCTTTAAATGAATCACTAATAAAAGATGGTCCATTAAATATTTCAACACTCAAACGCTTTGAAACCTGCTTTGTTGACTCATGACTGCACAAGCAACTTTGGCATCCTAAATACGACAAAGCAATAATTTGTCACGGAAAATTATTATATGAATCCGATGTTTACCAGTCACCTTATATACATTTAACGGGTCAAATTCTGCTGCAATTATTTATTAATTTATTTTTTTTAATTAAAATAAATAAAGATACTACAAAATATAAATTGTTCGATTCATATGTGAAATACAAATCAAGAGCATACAATAATTTTTCGTTTGTTGTGCTGTAAGTAATTTAATAATTATATTTATACATATTTATTGATTAATCACATGTAGCTAGCTCATTTCCTTCATGATAACGGTTAATTACATCATTAATTCATGTTAATCGGCCAGATACATCAATAATTCTGGAATTCCAATAATCAAGAATTAATTAGCAAAGAAATAAAAAATTATTTTGATTTTTCATATTTTCAAGAAAAAGTTCATTGGTGAATAAAATTTAAGAGAAGTAAAACAAACTCTGTTTTCTTTTTTTTTTTTCGACGTACCGGCAGAACTTCAACTACATTCCACTCCAAAGAAGAAGTATATTTACAAAACCATATCATATACTATTTATCAAACCAAAATTATATAACACCACTCAAGGGTAAAATTGGAATATCGAAAACTAAATGTAAAAACCTGCCCAGGAAAAAAGTCATTCAAAAACTCCGCCGTCGACCACCGCGCAAGACTCTCACGCTCCGCCTTCAATCAGGTCGGACCGCCGGCCAGATGCGAACCGTTTTACTCCTCCCAAACCGGGAGGCTCAGCCGAGCTCTTCCGCCGCGGTTCGACCACGACCGGCTCCGGTTCCCGTACCTCCGCCACCTTCCTACTCCCGGACCGGGACGACGACTTCCGATGACCTTTCTTCGACCGGAACATGCTCATCACCTTAGAATAAAAACCGGTCTTCTTCCGGTTCTCACGACCGCTCCTCGATCTCTCCACCGGTTTCTCTCTCCTCTTCAACGAACTCGACCGGCGCCGGCCGCGCTTGGACCTCACCCTCCCCATGCAAGAAACCTTGGGCGAACCCGGTTCGGCCATTGGAACCGTTGATTTTCCTACTGACTCGGACCGTTTGGGAAACAGCCTTATATTGGCCGGTTTACAGGTCCTCCGTTTAGTATCCACGAAGGTGGTCTTTTGGGTCTTGGGCAAACCTATGATCGCCGCTTTAGACTTCCGGTTCACAGTAAAGCGCTGGGAATTGGAGTTTGAACCGGGGTTCAAGTTTGTGGAGTTGGAGTTGGCTTTTGTGGACTCTTTTCTCTCGTACACGGCGGCGGCGTTGCGATCGAACCAATCGTACTCCGCGTCTTTTGACAACCAGAAAGATTCCGGCGGGAAGTCCGGGTCAACGCCGCCGTAATAGTCTGAGATGACGTCATTTTCCGATGAGTCGTCGCCACCTTCAGCCAGCGTTTCGTCGGCGACTTTGTCGTCGTTGACTCGACCAAGATCGACTTGAGGCATCGGAGGAGATACAAGTAAATGGATTTAGAAAAAAAGAAGCACGAAGTGTTTTAGAGAGAGAGAGAGAGGGGAGACGGGGAATTGGTGGGCATGGTTAGTCGAAGTATGGTGTTTAATAGTAGGGGTAGTAGATTTGGGCAGGGATTTCAACGGTTGACTGCTGGTTTCTTTCTGGTTGCACATACATACATATACGTACATGACAAAACAGTTTTGTAGACGAATGAAAGGGGGAGAGGGTTCAAATTTTCATGTCAAAATAATACAAAAGCAAAAAGTATTTAGTATTATTATAAAGTATAATAGTGGAATTTGGGCTATGTCACGATCAGTTACCGAACCGATGACTGGAGGGGTGCGGTTTTCTTTTTTCAAACTTTTGTCAGTCTAAATTCTTTCTATATATATCTATTTAAAAAATTTAAATTTCTACCTCAAAATAATAAAAACATTTTTAATATTTTGAAGAAATTTAATTTTATTCCTTCCGAACAAAAGTTTTCTGATTCCACCATCAATCATGATTTAATTTATTAAAATACAAATAAGAAAATAATTGTTCTTTGTTCGCAAGAGATTAGAGAAGCTTATTCTCATATTGTCTCTGCGTGCAATTTGGACCTCAAATTTGCTTTTATGAGCTTCGGCGGACCCACCTTGAATGGAGTTGGTGACTTCAAAAATTACAAATGATCATCATATACGTATACATATAAATAATATTTTTAGTTTTGAATAAATTTCCTAATTATTTTTCAATTCATCTTTTAATCCAATGTGCGTGTACAAATATGTATGGCCCATAATTGTGTATCCCATTGAAATTTTTTTATCAGAGTTTGATTTGTCCGAAATCCTAAAAATCAAATAACACTAGCACCTATTATTTGATTGGTCATTTTTTTTAAATGATCGATCATTCTGTTTTAAGTATACATCAATCACACCAAAAAAAGAAAATAATTCACTTACGATATAATTAGTATCGATGCGACGAACCCAATTCAAACTATAACTTCCCACAAGAGACAGGACAATGGCTCTTCACATTATTCCAATCTAATTTTTTGTGGTGGGTCCTAGAACTTACAAGGGAAATTTTTATTTGCATCAGGTTTGGCTACACTTGAATTAATCACGTAGCGAGTATTTTACACTTATAATATGATTGGTGCATAATTTAAATAGAGTGGCCAATCACATAACAAATATATTAACATTTATTATATATGATTGATTGTGTGCGGTCAAATCGAATCTGGAAATCAACCACATAAGATGAAACACACCCCACGTCGTTTTTGTTGGTACTGTATCTTAATTTTTGAATGCAAAAAGCATTTTTCACTTTCCACGTTGGAAAGCCAAATGGCGCAAGCCATTGTTGAACACTGAACAAAGGCTTTTTGATTTAGGACATGAAATTCTTCAAATATTAGGTCTAAAAGATTGTGCTTTTAATGTCGTCGGGTGTGTTGGTAGTTTATAAGATACAATTCCTTGGGATAAAAATTGTTGACTGTCTTAATATTCTCCCACATCGAAAAATTAATCAAAAAATATAGTGAAGTTTATAATAATTTTGACAATTTTACTTCATAAACTAATTTTCGAGATTAAGTTAGGCATGAACCTCTAATATTTTCACAAAATTGGAAACAAATTATCAAGTTATTTTTACAAATAGAATTATTACATCAATCATGGTTAATTATTAAATCTATATAATAGATCATAAATTGTTATTTAGCAAAACAATATCCATTTTTGTGGAACTCAAAAAACATGAGCTCTTAACCACTTAAATGAGAAGCGTTTTATGTTATCATTGACAGCAATTAGATTTGTGGAATTTATAAAATACCATTTAATTATTCATCTCTCCTCTTATCATTCTTTTTTTTATCAAACATAATTTTTTTCCCCATTTTCTATTGTTATCTCCCTTCCATTTTTCCCTTACATTCGTTTATTTTAAATTGTTCTACTTTATACTTTTATTTATTTTTAATCAAGCAATAATTTTATTTAAAAATATTTTTTAACTTTTCATTAATTTAATAAATATATCATAGTATAAATAATAATAGTTAAGAAATATGTGTATTTATATAGAGAAATAAGCAGAAAAATAATTTTATATTATTAAAATTTAATTATGTGATTAAATTATATTTCTTTTATTTTACACGCATTGAATGCGCATGATATGTTAGTTATTAATAAAGCACCAAAGGAGTTTATTATATACCTTTGGTCTCTCACATATTTAATTTATTTTCTATGCCATATCTCGTCTTCCACTATTCACATATTTTTAATTTCTTTCTATTCTTATTCTCTCTCCTCTATCAACATATATTTTTCCAGGTTATTTTTATAATTTCTTTTAACCTTATTCATTTATTTATTTATCTTATAAATTTATTTTTATTTTCAACTATTTTTCTATAATAAATTTACTAAAATACAATATAAATAATTAAAAATATATAATCATGTCTATAATTCAATAAATATTTAATTTTACATTATAATTTATAATTTAATTAATTTACTTTTTATTTTTATTTTTCACTTATATCGAATATGCCTGACCGAACTAGTATTTTTTCACTAATATTTATGCATGTGCCACAGCTGTTTTCGTCATAAGGCCTTTTGCTACCGAGTGTGGAAATATTCGCACATGACTTCGAACTTTGAAAACTGAAATTTGTCAAAATTTATGATTTTGGTTGAATTTATGTGAACAATTACAAAAAGATGATGACTATACTTACCGAGCAATAAGTTTAATCTGACTTAATCGAATTTTGATTGAGACATTATTTGGAATTTTGCTATCCCAATACTGCTGCATTTCAACCAATCGACCAAATATTGCATTTTTTTATTGAAGACCTTGAAATGAAATAAAGTGCCCCAAACTTTTTGTAGGGTTTTCTAATTGTTGTAAAATCACAACCGAGTTTTTTTCTTATTTTTAGCACGCTAAATTATAGGGTTTTCCGCTAAATAGCACTTTAAATTACAGGCATTTTCCGTCATTGCCACCGCCATCACAATCGAATTTTTTCTTATTTTTAGAAATAATTATATAAAATTTCCCCCTAAAATCACTAAATGCACCATCCTCTACCACCAAACCAAACTTTTGGAAACCCTAATCCCCCCCCCCACCAGCACCGCCTCCCGCCACCACAACAACCATCTGAGAGAGATTCAGAGAGAGGGAGAGATATGAAGAGTGACAGAGAGATGTCAAGAAAGAGAGAGATTTTGCGAGAGAGACTCACCGGGGAGAGAAATCCGAAGGGAAGAGAGCAGAAAAGGGAAATCCGAGAAAGGAGGAGACGATGGCGGTGGCGGTGTTGGCGGTGAGAAGAGAGAAGGGTGGGAGGAGATCTGATAACGACGAAGAAGAAAGGTATGAAAGGGGAAAAGATAAAGAAAATAAAAAAAGAGAACGAGAAAATAAAAAGAAAAAAAAAACATTTTTCCAAATACCCACATGGATAGTATCTACCGTCCCGGATGCATTTTTCCCATAAGTAAAACAATCCTATGAACGTAATAATTGTTTTACTATGGATGCATTGAAAGTAAAGTTGGATTCATTTTAAGTTTGACAAAAATAAGAAATCCTACTAATTGTAGCACTAATGAATGATGCATTGAAAATAAAAACTAATTCATGTATGGATTTGACATATAAAATTAAAAAATAGAAATGTTTCTACAAATTAAAACTTAGCGTTGCGATTAATTATTTTTTAAGAATATATATAAAAATGACTATGTTATATTCAATTTTCATGCCCAAATGAATAATAACATTTTTTTTCCTTATATCTTGTTATCCTTTTGGCTGCTGTTAAATAAGTTTAGGGTCGTCTGGATAGATTTAAAAAATACTTCTTGAGCCATATTTTTTATATTAAAGTGTCTTTAAATCAAGCAATTTTGAAATATAATACTTAAAAATACTTTAAAATTATTTTGAATAATTTATTAAAAAAAAACAGAAAATTCTGAATTTTTAATTTTTTTTTTAAAAAAACAAGTACTTCTCGTGATATTATTCATCTAAAAACGTGTCATTGTCTAAATGCGCTTTTTAAATATAAAGAAATATAACAACCATGCTATTTCTCTAATCACTCATCAGTAGGGTTTTGCAGAACCGCGGCAGGGGATTTTGCGTTCAATAATTTGGGGAAAAATCAAACAACAAAATATACTAAATAGAGAAAACCGTTGTCGGAGGGATGAACGAAGGTCTGACGGCGGAGGCGGCGGCGCAGCTGCTAGAGGGAATTAATCTGGTGCTTTCTCGATGGGCTGCCCTTCGGATGGCCGTCGAGAACGAGTGGGGTGGCCGTGACTCGCTCCAGAAATCTCAGCAACTCGGCCAACAGCTTCTTCATCTCCTCACCCAATCTAAAGGTATATTTTCATTCGTCTAGATTGGTTCTTTTTCAAATCAATATTGGTGGGCATGATTGAGATGTTCTTATGGCTGTAATTTTTTGTCTGACAACTTTTTGAGCACATGAATTTAATAGCTTGTTGCTGAGCCTCTTTTTGTGGTATAGTTCTGCTTTGAATATTTTTGCATTTCACTTGGATTGCAGAGTTTGCGAACCATGTTGGATTAGTTGTCCCATTGTCCCTTTTGACTAATACATATGAAATGGGTTTTTGCTTCTTTTGGATTTGTTTCGACAATTTTAATGATTCACAAATTAGTGTTTGTGTGTGCTTCTGTTTTTCGGTATCTGTTCTCTTGGGAGAAAAAACCTCTTTTCTGTTTTTTCCCCTTGGGATTTCAAAACTTTATTTGAACCCTAACTCATCACACTCCGTGCTAAAAGATTATAATTTTTATCTTCTGAAGTTTGGCAGCATAGTTGTAACTGGTGAAACTGATGTTTAATTTTGTTTCTTTGGCACTCAGAGAAAGTATATATTGATGATGTAGAGGACATGCTTGACGAATTCATGCTCTCTCTCAATACTGAGATAGGAGATGGCAGCATTGAGGAGGTATGCGCTCTTGATTTACTAATTCTTGCTATCAGAGTATGTTCATGCCTATGCTGCCTAGATTGTAGAAACCTTCCAGTACATCTCCACAATGTGGCCAGAGATACCATTTCGTTTTAAGATGAAAGACTAGGAAAATCTGTAATTGTTGATCACCATGATTAAAGATTCTCGGTTTATTCTGATCTTTCTACTTTTCTGATCTATACTTATGCAATCTCTGATTTTTTCTTACAACAACTTTATTCAGATAGCAGAAAAAGTGATGGTAATGCATGAAGAATGCATAGAAGGTAATTTTGACTCAATAAAGAGGTTGAAGGAAACAAATGCTCCAAGTGTTTCTTATAGCAGACAGGTAATCTTTTACCCCCCTCTTGCTTGACTTTTTTTGTTCGGGTTAAAATTTCATTTTTTTTGTGCTTAGCCTTTTCTGGTATTCATTTTGCCAAATACTGCAAGTGTTTATTATATCAGACAGGTCACTATTGTCTGTTTTTGCCTGAAACTTGGTGTTGAGATGTAATGGTCAGTGTTATGCGCTTAGCCTGTTATGCGTTCACTATTGGGGGTTCTATTTCCAGGAAAAAAAGTTATTTAATTTGGTCACATTCCATGGATTATAACGAACAGAAAATGAGCAACTAATTCTCCACTTTGTGATCACTCATGAATTTCTTTTGTTATAAGCTGCTAAAGAAAAATAGTTTTGCGCTTCTTCCACATCAACAACAAATACCAAACATGTTTTTCAATTTCTCCTTCGTATGTATATTCATTTTATTCCCTAGGGAAGACACCATAATCTATTGGAGCTAATACTGGTTTCAGCGTTGGCTCAAACCCACACTTCATTACTTCAACCACTATTACGTGCCTAGTAACATAAGGAGATGATATGTTCATTCAGCCTTAAATTCAATTTCCCTTTCTTCCTTCTAGTACGTGTGGGATGTATGAATGTTAGCATTCATAATTATGTATTAAATTTGAAATTGACGGTTGGGTTAGTAGGAGTTTGGTAAGCTTCTTCATTGAAAACTTGCCATAAATTTCACTATGTGATATATTTAGCATTTAAAACGATGCGTTTTGTAGAAGAATTAGTCTGAAGTTGAACTCATATTTTTCTTCTACTGTCAATCAACTAGAACTAGCTTCTATATTATTTCTCCATAGAAACACTATATCACACGTGGAGATCCAGTCAATGCTCGACCAACAAAATTTTCTGATCCAAGTTTGTTTATGCATGCTTGTGAGGAACTAATAAGAGGAACTCAGTGGCTTTTCCTTGTATCTATTGGTATTGATACTTTTTATCTATTTTCTGTTGTGTTATTGTTTTCAGCCCGGCAGCAATGATAAGGAAGACAGTGAAGATGATGATGGTGATGATACAATAAGAGAAGATAACTCATCGGAAATGGAAGTTGATGCTCCACAATGGCAATCAAGTCTCAATCAAAACGGCACAGTGGCTAATGAGTCCGGCCCGACACGAGTGCCGGAAGTTGTAGATGGATGGACTGTAGTCGCCTCCAGGCGTAACAGAGGTAGAAAAAACTAAATATATGGAGTATGGACTGTAGTAGCCTCCATGCGCAAGTGATAGAGACTTGAGTACAAGATATTATGATTTAGATTATGATTTTTCTTTCATTTTCCCTTTTTGGGTTCAAGTGTGGAGGTTTTGGGTGGGGTGGGGATTCACTTAAAAATTTATTTTTCTTATACTTAATTTTAGTGATTTGAGGACATAGTACTTATTTCGTGTATTTGATGATTCTATTGGACACTGTAGTCATTTTAGTCGCGTATATGCATTCGTATTCGTATATATGTGTGTATATATTTTATTTGACAACCTTAAAAATATAATTTTCTTGTATTCATTCCTACTCGTTTTATCTTTTAAATATAATTCATTTTTATTGCTTGATATAATTGGACATGCTAGGTTATGTATTTGAGTTTTGAGCAACGCTAGTGGAAAGTTTTACCGGTCTCGCGTTTGAATTTTAGGTCCCAACTTGTCTTCAATGAACTTGGTAAAATTTTAATTAATTAATTACACAAACACACACATATATATATATATATATGTGTGTGTGTGTGATGTGGTTCAAAACCAAAAATACTACTCCAAATAATAATAAAGGTCTATTATGACTCTAAGACGGATTATTTGAATCACAAAGGCTCAATCGTACAAAAATACAACAAAGTCCATACATTAAAGATAAGATCCTATGAAATTTAAAATATTATAAAATCCATCATATAACATATTAAATCTCACCATTAATAGTAGGGTATAATATATCTTAGGATTATGATAAGTGTACAATCATAGTCAAGAGATATAAATACCTAAATTCTACTATTTTGGTACAACAGCTTTCCATTTTAAGAAGAATACTTTCTTCTTCCTCAAGAATACATCTTCATCTCTTCTTCATCAACAAGAATACTCAATCAATTTTGTGGAAGCTGGAATTTCAATTGAACCAGTTTAATATGTTTTGTATGTACATATTTCTATGTGATGTATATTTATACTTTTATGGAAAAAAAATATGCATATACTATATTCACAACTATGTATAAAATATAAATATGATATATCCTCATTCATTTAAATGAATATATTACACTAGAATTATTCTTTTCAAATATTTAAAATTTTAAAATTGAAAATTGCATACATAAATATATAGATAATTAGTTCTTTTTAATAGTATTAATTTTCCCATCTTTAAACACTTTTAGAAGACAAAGCAAGTCTAGCTGGTTTAATAAATTTTTGGTGAGACAATTACCAAAATCAATAAATTTTGACTCGACTAGTCTCTGTATTTGACGAATTTGCCCCGAACTCTTCCCATTGTCACTTCTATATATCTCAGTGCAAGAGGGGAAACCTAATTAACAACTTTCTCATTTTGTAGTGTTTACTATAGCATTACTTCTCCATCTACCCCAATGTTATGAACCCTACTAGATCTTGCAACGCCTCTACTAGATCTATGTATTTTGTTCGCTTAAACTCTAATCTCGCAAAAATCTTGTTATCCCTTCACCAAATCTACATGCTTCATTCACTAAGGCTTACCTAATCATTGCCAAATCTTCTTAGTTCCTTCACTAGGTTTATGTACAAAAAAATAATAATAATAATACTTACTAAAAGATTAATTCACTTGAGATCCAATGAAGTTCATCTCGGAATGTAGTTCTGTGACTGATTTTATTTCTTATAAACTCATGAGTAGAGATATTTTGTCACTGATTGTTGGTTTAATTTTATTTTATTTGAATTATGTCGTTAATACATCACAAATATAGTGTATTATTATGTTAGATCTGGCCTCATTGAGATTGAACAAGCTGGTTCACAAAGAATATTTTCATTTTTTTCTTTGAAAAGAATGAATTTAATTTTTCAAAAAAAATAAATGAATGATAAACTCATAACCACCACGCGGCAATCATGTATTGGTTGGTTGTTTAGGACACAGAAAAGGTCACCGATACATTGAAAATGACACCTCAGAAACCACACGTGCTCGTGAAACAGGGTTTTTGGTCGGAAACTCAGGCTTCGGCTGCACCTAATTCTTGCAACGCTTTCACAACCCTCACACTGAAAGCAAAACCTTTTTCTCACAAAATCAACCGAGTTTTCTCTCAATCATGGGTGGAGTGAGGAGAAGAAAGAGAATGAAATCGTGAGTTTCTTCATTTTCTTCAACCAATTGAACTCACTAATTCGATTGCTATGTGCATTTTTCTTTTTCTTCTTTTTGTGCTAATTTTAGTTTGTAACCGAAACAATCATTTCGAGGGTTTAAGGTTTGTAGCAATCATCAGAATTGAGTGTTTGAAGGGAAAGAGATTGGATAAATGTTCGATCTTTTATTAATTCTATTTTCTTTCGGGTTAAGCGTGGATTGACATTCAAGTATCTTTATATCCAGGCAAGAGATTTTTGTATAAGCCCGTAAGAGTTGCAATGTCTGGTGTTTATTCAAAACCATACATCACTTTCAAAATTCAGGTTTCCAAACGTATTTCATTGCAGCACTGGATCAATTGGAACTTTTATATGTGAATGGAAAAGAAAAAATTAATACGGATTAAGTTCTAGTATTTTGATTCATAGTTAATGCAGTACAAATGTTTGACATTAATTCTTCGTTCAAATTGGAAAATATTTTGAGAACTAACAGGGTTCTCAAATCCCACCAAGATATCGTTTTTCATTTTATGTTTATTAAATGCTTATTTGTCAAGTCCCATATTCAGTGAAAAATAGTAGTGTTTGCTTATTGAATTAATGCTGTTATTCAGTTTCTAGTTTTCATTCTGGTTGATCTTATGCAATTTCATGCTTGCAGATTGGCTGGAACGATTAAAGACAACAGAAGCGTTGCAGGCGAACTGGGTGAGGAAAAATACGCTCAGTCAGATCTTCCAACAGAACTTTTAGGGCTGATTCTTTTTCGGCTAAGCTTGAGAGACAACATTCGTGCTTCTGCCGTCTGCAAAACATGGCGAGACATTGCAATCTCTGTCAGGAAGGCCAACAGACCTCCATGGCTTATGTATGTCCCAAAATCTGGCAACTTGTATAAACTCTATGACCCATCGAAGCGCAAAACATATTACCTCGATTTCCCAGAGCTACGTGGCCCTAGGATTTGTTATGCCAGGGATGGTTGGTTGCTCCTCTTCAAGACTAGAACTCAGCGTGTGTTCTTCTTTTGCCCTTATACTCTGGAGCTGATCAAAATGCCTAAACTACAATTAGGACAACAGACGCTGGCTTTTTCAGCCACCCCAATGTCTCCCAACTGTGTCCTTTTTACAGTTAAGTCTGTCACCCAAGCGGTTGTTGCTGTTAGCATGTGTCGCCCTGGGGAACCTCAATGGACTACCGTTCATTTAGAAAACTATCCTGCATTTGTAAGCACCATTTGTAATAAGGTGGTTTTCTGTGAGGGTCTGTTCTATTGTTTGAGCCCCACCGGTTGGCTGGGAGTTTATAATCCTGAGGAAACTGCTTGGGACATTCTGCCTCTGCCGCCTCCTCAATGCACTGATTTTTTCTCTGTGGAGAATTGGTGGAAAGGCAAATATATTTTCGAGCATAAGGGAGATATCATAGTTGTGTACACTTGTGCTGCTTTAGTCCCGAGTATATATAAGCTGGGCAAAACGAATCAAGAGTGGGTGGAGATTGAAGGTTGAGGAGGCACGACGCTTTTTGCAAATTTTCAATCTTCCCATGTCATGACTGATCTTCTGGGGAAGATGAGAGATGTCATTTATTTCTCTAAGGTGATGTTTTACGGGAAGCGCTGCGTTACATATTCTCCCAATGATGGCAGATATTATCCCCGAATGCGGGGGTTTGATTGGGCGGAACAAGATCCTTTCAGAAGTGTTTGGATTGATCCCCCTAAGGACATTTCAACCTTCCTCCAAAGGCGGCGGGTAACAATTATTTACTAAATTTTATGAGATATAATCTTCTCATGTACTTGATTAGCTGTATTTGCTGTTGGTAGTCGTTTATTCTTGCTTGTCGCTGTTTTGTGGTAGAGAAACGAACGATAGTCATTAACCCTACGTTTATTTTCTATGTACATTTTCTCTTAGAAGAAAATTCATGTACTAATCAGCATTTGTAGAACGCAGGCTCACATTTTTACTTAGAAGAAAAATCATATACTAGTCAGCATTTGTAGAACGCAGACTCGGTCAGAATGTTATACTACCATTATGCCACCTCAATGGTGATATTAGGATATAAATTTACGCCTTTAAAATCTTGTCTTGTTATTGCTGCTGATCATGCAATTTCGATTGTTTTTTTTGGTTCTTACTTCATACTTGCTTCGCTTGACTTGTGTATCTGATGAATTGTTGTTGAGAACCTTGGGGTGCTATGTAAATTACGACTTTCGTGAGTATACGTCAACCATTATACCAAACCGTGGTGACGGCGCCTTATTCAATTCATTCCAAAGAGAATGTCACACACACACACACACACACACACACACACACACACCAGATTAGACAAAATGCCAGAGTTGTGTGATTGGCATATATAGGAATGCACGAACGTGAACTACTTGGATAAAAATTTTAAATTTAATACGCAATTAAGTGTCGTAATCTATCTAAAGAATTTGAATAATACAAACACTAGATTGATAGGGTAATAGCCTTTTGGTTCATACAGACCTTTCACGAAGTTGTTTCCTAAGTAACAAATAGCTTTCTACTGAATTCCAACACCCAGCAAATTAATACATCCAGGCATTCTTTTTCTCCCTTTGTGCAAGATAACCAGGCTTTCATCCCCGAGCCAATACAACAGGCATCACAAGGCGTGTAAATAATCTTTTGGCGCTTAGAGTCAGCCGAGCAGCAGATTCACGGTCGCTCCAATTGACGCAGTACGCTTTAAAAACCGAGGCAGAATTTGCTGGAATTTCTTGTAACTAATATAAATATTTAATAAGGATTATAACGGCTGCGTCCACACCCACTGTCACTACGTCTTCCCCCGCTTGAGTTTCCTCCACCACTGCTACGGCCACCTCTTCGCTGTGGTGGTGGGGTGTGTGGCTGCACTCCAGGCTGTTGCCTAGATTGGAGAACAAAAGAAATAATTCATTTCATGAATTCATTAACCGAGACAGAAACTTAAAAGGGCTGGTTGATCAAGGCTTTGTAGATTCTTAGCATCAAAGCCATAATGCGAACAACTAGACCAAAATCATGCCTAAGCACTAGGCTATAGTTCAAAATTTGGCCGGACCTAATTTAGCAAACAAAGGGCTTAGTATTCTCATGAGACACTAATATCATGCAAAAGTAAAATTTCATGCAGTCAAGATTGTTCAGGCTAGTCCCACTAAAACAGCAAATTTCTTGGATGATAATTTGGAATTCAGGGTATGGTTTCCAGAGCGCACTCATCACCACTGTGCCTACTAAAGAAAAGATCTTGCTGCTTAAGCTTCTGTTTCTAGCCGCAGACCTGATGTATCGAAGACCATTTGTGTTTCCAATTCTCATTTCATGTTCCTTTCCTTCATCAAAATCAATAACGAAAAAGAGGCCTTTGACAAGTAATTCATGCAAAAAGAAGTTATTCTCAATTTGACTGCATAAGGGAATGGAGCTACTGAAATGAGAGGTGGGTCTTTTAATTTTAATTTTTAAGAGCAAATTCTAATGATCTGAGGCTTATGAACTGAAAGCAGCATAGTTGATGATAGTACTAGCACTACAACTCAAGCAGAACACCAATCTAGCTGATCACCAATTTGACACAGTGCAAACTTGTATATATATATATATATATATATATATATCCGTCTCAAATGTAAAGTTCTTATATGCTCTGACTTTATACTATCATTTTATTCCTCGTTCCTCATTGTCAGTTAAATTGACCATGTGTCTTAGCCTTCCTATTTTGTATGACCATATTTCGCGGATTCAACAGAGAGGTTTTCAGTATCTATGGCCTAGATGTCAGAAATATATGCTCTCATTTGTCCCGTCTTTTGATTTATAGACTAAGATATGTTGCTTAGCGTACAAATTGCCAAATTCATAGCAGCCCCAGTACAGAAACTCCAAGGCATAGCACTTACAGGACATATCCAATCCTCCCATCAGGCAAAAGCATGGGCATCATAGCCATACCAGGTGCGGCTCCCCTTCCATAGATCAATGGCTGCAAGTCACAATGCACAATCAGCAGATAAACATGGCATACAGCATAATGCACAGATATTGTATGCATTAATGTTCAACATTTTGCAGCATATGATGGATATGAAACCAAATTGGAAGATAAAGCCAGGGGAGGAAATGATCATTGAGTCATCATAATCAAATATGTAAAACAAAATAGACATGAATGAAACAAAAAACCCTTAACCCAATTACAGGAAATTCAATAGGAAAGAGGTTAAATATCAGAACATTTGCCATCAAATTTGACACAGTAAATCTCGCAAATGGATACAGCACCCCATGACAGATCTATGTCCATGACCAAACCAGTGATCATATTGCTATAGGCATATTATGCTACAAACAGAGGAATGTATTTACTTCCAAGTTAATACTATACCATCTCCTGATTTCTCTCTTTTCTCCCTCCAATCTGCCAGCCTCATCCATAGACATTAAACCTCAGTTTGCCTTCTCCACAGTGCTCCCACACCCCCTACCCCAAAATCCCATTAACACCCAAATAATGAAGTATGGATACACATGAGCACAAAATCAATAGTTTGGGCCTAGAAATTGAAGTGTGTGTCGAATAGGTGCACATGAGTATGCTGGTGTTCCATCACTAACAGAAAATAGGCCCCAGATTCGTATGCTTCAGTAGTGCTTGGTTTTACCTAAGATGATGTGGCCATGAAGGTGGCAAGGTGATATGTGGCTGCCAAACATGACTTCTGGGTGGCAAAGGCAAGTAGAAGAGGACCTTGAGAAAAGGAAAGATATGAGGTTATGGAGGTCATCTAATTAGAGGCATTTGCTTACAAGCATTGATTTGGGGACGGTTGGAGTGGAGGGGTCATCAGTGAGATGATTCCGGGAGAGTACAACAAGAAAAAGCACCAGAGGCAGTTGTTGAGACCAGTCATCAAAGTCATGGAAGGCAAATGGATTTCTAGGCATGGGAACACTGTGTTAGTTGGAAAGAGGTTAGATGAGATAGTGGCACCAATTACGTGTCATAGATGCTGATATTACTTACAAATTATGTGAAGGCCAGTTGCCAATGTACCAAACAACAGAAACATAAACTGTCTTTCGTTCTAGTTTTATTTTCTTTTTATATATATAGAAAAGAACATAATTTCGTCAAATGTGTTACAATTATTTTCTCTCTGTTGCTCATAGATTAAAGATTCAACTTCCTAAATCATTAGTTTTATTACGTATTTATAATTTTTTTATCAGACCACCATTTCTTCTTGAGATGAGTGCTACATAAGCAACCTTCAAAATTTTGGCATTTGACTACTACTAACTTTTGATCAGAAATGGTTAAATCAGAAGATGGCAAAGGAGGCCATTGCGCACATTGCAGATTTGCAGATGGCAAAGGAAGGCTATCATGCAGATTTCACAGATTTGCAGACGGCAAAGGACAACTAATCTGCACATTGCACAAGATTTGCAGATGGCAATGGACGACTATTCCGCACATTATGCAGAATTTCCAGAGTAGAAGCAACGTAACATAGTGAGCATATCAACATCAGGCAGACAATACATAAAAGCCTTTCCTTTTCCAATTCCACAAGAGACATATAAATAAAAGCCCAAGCAAGCCTCCAAAGACTTGAGATGTCAGGGCAGGGAACAGAGCAAAGAAATATGACGTGCGAAGTAGTTAAATACAAATGAAGTGGAACAAGAATCCAGAAACTCAGCCCACAAGAAAAAATAGGAAAGGGGGGAAAAAAAAGGATTCTTACTTGGGCAAAGCCTGGACCAGAATATCCAGCACCTAGAGCACCATAGGGGGCTCCAACTAAGCCATACCCCATGCGTGGTGGATAAGTTGGAAATATAGCTGCCTTCTGAGAATTTGAACCCCCTGCCATTTTCTGGTCCGCTTGTGGCTTTGCAAGTGAGCATTCTACAACTTGGCCTGTTAAAAAAAAAACTTGAATTCAGAATAAGACTGAAGCAGAATCATTTGTTTTGGAAGTCTACAATGAAAGAAAAAATTCTGGGAATACTGCAAAACTGGGTTTTACCATCGATTTCATATTTCTCTGTGTTCTTTAGAGCTTTCATGGCACTTGATCTTTCTGCAAAATGAACAAAACCATATCTGCTCTTTTCTTGTCCTGGTTTAGCTGGAGGAAGAACAACCTTTATAATCTTCCCATGACGTTCAAATAACTCCTTAAGTTGATCCTGAGTTATGTCTTTTGGCAAGTTCTTTACGTATACTGCTTTCACCTATACAAGAAGAAGCCAGTCAGTATCTTGTAAACACAACAATTTTCCACAAGTCGCCAAAGCATTAGCTAATTTTGAAAAACTTAAGTGAAAACAATTTCAAGTTCTTAGTCCACAACATCTGAGAAATCAATACTTGATATAACAGGGGAGGGATAGGATTTATCCCGACAGAAACCTCAAAACAAATATGTCCACGTTTACGCAACTCGGCCCCAAAGGAAAAAGGAAAGCAGGAATAGTTTAATGCTAACAGTCAATTGGCAAACTTCACTATGAGTTTTAAGGAATGTAACAAAGGAAAATAACCATCAGTTTGCACCAACTGAACAGTGTCTTCTTTGTGCTGCAGTCACCTAAGTGGTTTCTCTGTTAACCTTTTCAGGAATATGACTTTAGAAGTTCATTAACAGGAGGAAAAACACCAGAGTTGGTAAATTTTCTAATCACCACACCAATCAATTAAGAGAGAAGGTGAGAGAAGAAAATATCGGGATCTGATTTGCATGTCCGGATTAATTAAGGAATTCTGTTCATCAGATACACGTTAATCAGATCAAAGCAACATTGGTCAATTATTGAACAGAGGCGAACCGCCATTGCTATGAAGAAATAGCAAAGAATAAAAACCTGAGAAGATGAAGATTCTGCACTTTTTGGATCAGCCCAACTCACAGTTGGAGCATTATCATCAAGCTTAAAGTTTGCATCAGACATCTTTTGTCTTGAATACTCAGCACAAGCATGATTATAGTACTCGATGAACGCAAATCCACGATTCCGACTTGAGTTTTGTGGGTCCTACAAAAATAAGATTCATATATTACCAGGACATTTGAGCGAACAAGAAAACAGGAGGACCAACTATATCCCAATAGCAGAGAGTTTCAAAGATGATGAACTACTATTGCAAGTAGAAAAGCATCCTAACCTTTAAGAGTTCCACTGCAATGACTCCAGGCCCTACTTTATTTACAACCTTCTTCATATCATCCTCTCCCCAGTTTCTGGGTACATTACCTATGAACAGCTTATGTTTTGCTTGAGATGAAGAACACTTCAGCTTTCTCCCCTGACAGTGTTTCACAATATATAGATAAATAGAGAAACATTGATTTTCCAGCTTGCCACCCATACATTTCCAAGTGGAATTTTGCTAACATTACATGGCAATATTGCATAAATTCATTAGAGAATAAAGTGTACCAATTGTATGTTTTTTTAGTCAGTGTGCACATGTAAGTAAACACTCTGCTTACTTTCAATTCCCTGTTATTAAGCTCCTTAATAGCCTTAGATGCCAATTCCTTGGTTCTGAATGTAACAAATGCATATCCCTTATTTTCATTTGAGTCCTTTCCCTTCATTACTCTGACCTGTCAATAACATTCAGGTCATGTAAATTATAGATCAAATAAAATCCTGATATATGAAAATGATCTTGCTTTACCTCCGTAACTTCTCCAATTGTTTCACAAAAGCGTCTCAGGTCATCTTCAGAAGTATCTTGAGAAATTCCACCAACATACACCTCTGAACCATGTGGAGGAAGTGCAAGAAGCTCAGCATGCTCTTTCTCCATCTCCTCTTCACCTCCAGCATTTTCCATGTCATCATCACCATCAGGCTCCTTTCCACGCAAGTCATTTTCCTCCTCTTCCTCCTCTTTTTCCACCTCCTCTTCAACTTCTTCTTCTTCTTCCACTTCCTCTTCTTCTACTTCTTCCTCTACTTCTTCATACTCAACCTCTTCCTCCAAGGTCTCCTCCATGTCGTTGTCAGTACCAAGTTCAACCTGTTCTTCAGTCTCAACGGGCTTCTCAGATTCAACAGATAAAGTAGCTGGGCCACTGGTCCGTGTCATTGGCATCTTCTATCTCCAACAAGACAAGCTTCTATTGCAGCTCTGAGAAATGAGCAGAAGCTGGAAGCATTTGCAAAAGAAAGAAGAAAAATGTGGATAGGTGGTAACAAAAAGAAAGGCCACAAGGAGCTCCCGAGTAAGAATCTTGATTGAATTGGTTCCATGAGATATGGCTCCAAGAGTTTCAAAGCGAACAATTCTAAAACAAGGGGTGACAAAACATGTGCAAACAGAAACAGACAAGATAGAATGCTGATTTCTAGGAGCATGATGCTCAACAGGTGCAAAATCAATGAGGCAGCGGATATCTTGAAATATAGACAATGATGGATGCCAGAAAAAGAAAAGGCCAAACATTCAGTCTATATTATACTTTAGGATCAATACACTTGCAATCAAAAATGGAGGGGAAGGAGCAAATAATAAGAAATGAGAAACAGAAAACAAGGCGACCGAAATCATGATAGCTTAAATTTATTCAAAAGGACATTCCATAATTAGAGTGGCCAATTGCTTAAAAGATTAATTCCACTTCCTGAATACATATCCATTCTGTGACTTCCTGCAGCCAGTTAAATGCACAGGGAACTGTGAATGAACTGATTAATGAGCAATCTCAAATGCAGTTAACAAAACCATTGCTCACATCAGAACAATTCACAACGTTTTGACATTTTTATGAAGTTTATTTACATAACAGTGCAGAGCACAACCAGTTGATCCAGACTTTGAACAAATAATTTATATTATATTAATTAAGAAGCACGCCATATGGTAAAAGGACAACAAAACAAACTCTATAAAATAATAAAGTCCAGTCTATTTGCGACCATAAGACTACTTTCCTTACGGCCATGTCTGTCCTGATCCCTCCTTTAAACTTTCCAAAAAGCCGCCACTCTCTGGTTATTTCCACTCTAATTTTTGAACACTGCTTGCATGCATTGCACCCAGAAACAGCTCCCCTTTCATCTAGTACATTAGTACTTATGTTTTAGCTTATCTTCTGTTTCATTTCTATTGTTTCTTCATCAGTCAAATATTTCAAATGGATGCAGTGAAAGAAACCCGAGATATAAATAGAGGACTTCAGCCAAAGATGTGAATGCCGAGGGATCTGGAAAGGGAAAAATAGTTAGAATGTGAAGCTTTCTCTGTCTTCTTTTCCTTTTTGGACTAAGGAATACCTTCCTGATAAGGGCATTTCATTGGCAACTTATCAGATGATGGAAAAATATGTTTATGTAGCTAAAATCTTTTGGTGTACATCACAGGAACCCTATCAGAACCCATCAAACAACGGGAAAGAGTAAGTTTCAGAAGCATCACATTCAGTAATTTAGAGTTTGGAGGACAGCAAATTAGTCCTGTTTGACCTGATGCTTACATTTTCTATACTGTGTTAATCATCAGTAGAACATCTTCAAATTTCCAAAAATGCATTTAGAAGGAACAGCATACTAGAGAGAAAAAGAAACTCCACTAGATATCAGAAGGCAAAAGAACAAAGGAACATTCAAATGGTGCCACACTTGTATTTCAGAGGAAAGTTTGGGATGGGGAAATAAAGGAGGTGAGGATGGGAAAGAGAATGGTGGTACTAAGGAAGATGCAATCAGCAGTTAAAAGTAGTTCTAAGTATTTACTCTTTTCACTAGGATAGCAGAGAGGCAGGATTGCCATCTCATAGAGGGTTCGGAGGAGCTGGAAATCCAAACTAAAAATGCAATAGAGAATCTGGGATTGGTTCAATATCATAGATAACTTAAGAGACACTCAGCATATCCCTCAAACATTAATGTTGTTGTATGAAAAGAATAGACAACTTCTCAAATTTCAGCAACTATGTGCTACTTTAATTGATAGGATCACTGGAACCAAAATGATGATACTGTTTTCTTTAACTGGGAAATAAAAACAAAAAAAAAAAAAAAGCAATTCACCAACAAGCATAGAACTTCAGTTATACTTTCATATAGGATCATGTTAATGAATATGAAATTTGTCATTGTTTCACGTGCTGAACTTATGATTCTAGCAGTATATTTCAGCCCATCATTCAAGGAGCCCAAGACTGCAATAGGTGAAGTTCTCTATATGTCTCAAACTTGCAACAAATTCTACTCATGAATGAAACTTCATATTTCAGTCACTTTGAATCAGATAAGTTGGTTATACATGTGTCACCTAGATATATCAACGCGAGGCATTCACATCATAACTGAAAGGAGGTCTCTCAAGTTCTGCTCCAGCCCCCGGAACATAAAGCCACGCAATAATTCCACAACTACTACCAGGGTAAACTCATTGCTAAATTTACTCTTATGGGAAAAATAACCAAATTATTCCACGCTCGGAAGATTTTTACTCAGCTGTCATGGGTACATTCTAGGTTATCACCCAGAGGGGTTCATAAACTCCTCTTGCAATTTGCGTACACCAGAAATCTTTCATTTAATTTATCCACCAAATTCATGCGGCATCTAATTCAGAATGTGCATCAGATGAGAACTAAGTAAATCCTAATTTTAACAGAATCCCTTCACATTCAAACACAGCGCACGGAACCGACGAAATTGACAGAAAAGCAGCCCTAATCGAAATTCCATCGACCAAAAAGTGAAATTCTAACAAAAAAACCCAAAATCTATAAGATTTGGGCATGAACATGAATAGAACACATACCGGAAAAAATGCCGCTCTCCGTCTTATTGAAGCTAAAATTATAGGGTTCTTCGAGTGAACCAAGCCGTACACTCGCACTTTTCCTCGGTTTGCGTATCCACAAACCCTAGCTAACTAGCTCAATTGAGGGCTTTGAAATTTGGGGATATTTTTTCTCGTATATGGTGATATGGCAGATTCGTCCCGACGCTCTTGACGATGAATTCTCGAGGGTATTCTCGATAATTTTGTGATACGATGATTCAACCGATAGATTTAAAAGGAAGTATTTTTTTTCATAATTGATTTTTTTTTTAATTTAGTAATTTTGTATTTGAATACGTAATTAAAAGTGTTTAATTTTTTTTGTTTGAAAAAAAAAAGATCCAGTCAAATATAAGTGTTTTTCTCACTGAATTATTTTTTTTTTTCATAAATAAGTGCTTGTCTTCTAAAAAAAATCTATTCAAATAGACTTCTATATACTTTTTATTTGTGGCACGTAAATCTCTCTTTCTTAAATTTGTAAAAGTAAAGTTTTCTTTTATGGATGATTATGAGTCCGTTTAGATAGGCTTTTTAGAGTAGAATCACTTATCTATATTATTACAAAAAGAAACCTTATTTGGTGTCACACCAAATTTTAAATGCTCAAAACTATCATTTTACTTATTAAATCCTTAAAGTAAAATTTGGTTATAATTTTAATCTTTAAAATCTTTCTGTAATTAAAATTATCTAATTCCATTATTCTCAAGCATATTTATATTTACTTCTTCAATTACTCCCTTATACTTAATTATTTTCTTACACATAATTTATATATTTTGTATTATTTTTTTTTATGGAAACACGTCACAGGAGAACACTCCCGGAATATATTATATCTCTGCAAGTAATCGATCGTTGTACATCGCATCTTTGATACATTCGGGGATGTCTCCCCTCCAATTATCCAGTACAACTAGGTTACTTGAGGTAAACTTCGCAAGATTGTGAGCCACGCAATTTGTAGTTCTACGAACATGACTAAAAGATAATTCTTCGAAGGATGATGCTAGCTTCCTGAATGGAATCCATGACCTTGCCCAAACTAGAGATGTACGTACCTGGGATTTGAACATATTTAACAGCAGTTAGGCAATCCCCTTCCACAATGAGTCTCCTAATCCCTTGAGCCCTTGTCCATTTGAGATTTTGGTGGTATATATTTTGAATTATTAACTCTTTATCAACTAGTGCAAATTTTTAAATTTTGTATATATACTCCTATATCTTACTCCTATTATTCATTCATCAACTGCTATTATTCCTTCACCACTCTTTCTTTATCAACTCCTATTATTCTTATACATTATGTGGTGTGTGTGTGTGTGTGTGTGTGTGTGTGTATAAAAAGAGCCTTTACAGACTCTGCAATGCAATTTTGATACCGTAATACACCAAATTTTTATAATACCAATTATACCCTTAAACATTTTATTAAGGTTTAAGAAAAAAATATTAGGGTTATAAATGAGATTTTGTTCAACAATTAAAGTAACTGTTGAAGTCTTGACTTCTCTTCTTCCCCATATTCGATTAACATTCCACAACCCAACTTCATCACCCTGTATGTATGCATACCAGTTTTTAATTTGGTTTATGGCCCCTTCCCGTGAAAATAGTATAAACGAGCCCAAAAAGTGGATTGAAGTTAGTCTCCAATATTAGTTTCTCATTTTCTCTCCCATATACCACGATTTTGATCCTCCTGATGTGTTTTGTTTTTTTTCTATTTTTTATGTGACCTTATTAAAGTATTATTTTGCCTTTGTATTAGTGTATTTATTTACGTTCAATTTCAGAAACTAAATGAGAATGATGATAATCTTTTGTTTTTTTTTTAATGATGGTTCTTGACTGCAGGCTAAACTTCACTTGAATTGAGGATGACAATAATGGAGAAACAAAGGTGCAAAGTCTTATCATAAGCTCAACGGAGAACTCGGAACGACCATATGCGAAACTCACTTTATTTTATTTGATGTTTGCAATTAAATTTCTAATCTTATATCAAAAAATTATGAACACTTATTCCTTTGGATGAGTTTTTGTTCTTTACTCCAAGTGTGAAACATTTTTCTTGGTACCCTATAGTAATGGAGTAGATATGCTGCTTGGAAGGTTTGTCATAGTCATGTTTGTTATTGTGTTCGATCGTTTTCTACCTTTCTTAAAACTCCTTGTTTTTTTTTTTTTTTTTGATAGACAATATTTTTTATATGCGCATTTTTTATTCTTTATTTCTTGATTAGGGGTAAAGTGAATTAGCATTGATTTTGACATCTGTTGCTTTGAGTTGCACTTGCAAGGTAAAAACAATTTGAAGGTTTCCAACTTAGAATTGTGAAAGAACTATATCGAGAGTTTCAACCAAAAGGGAAGCCCAAGTTTTTTTTTTTTTTATAAAGAAAATGGCCATCAAGTTTTAATTTTTAGATAGATGACCTTTTTACTAATTGTATATACTTAATTATAAATTAAACCTAAACATCATTAAACACAACAGTTTATCTATTTTTCAGAATTTGTAGTTTAACCCCCCCAAGAAGAACATATTACAAAAATATTATACCCAAAATATAAGAAAAATGAAGAAGGAAAAACACTCAAACACCAACATCCAATTAAAATTAAACATTCAAATTTTGTGGGATTTCAAAATTGATCAAAAAATCGAATTGCTCGTGACGAGAGGAGCTAATTTATGGGGGAATGATCGAGAAATTTTGGCTGGAGGCGACGGAATGAGCGTCGACAGCATGCGATCGTTCCACAATCTCCAACGAAAATTTCTCAAATTTCTTTTCGTATATCACCTCCTCTCGTCATGGGCTAACAAATCATCTCTTCAATTTAACATTTTAATCAATTTTTATAGTTTAATTTTGATGTGTGTATGCATCGTTTTCCCCCTCCTTTTCTGAGTTCTATTCCTTCTTTCAGGGTGGGGCTAGGGGGGCGAGGGTTGGGTAACTTTTTGTTATTTTTTCATTTTCTTGAACTTGTATTAATTTTTAATTATAATATTTTTATTTTAATTTATATTAGTTGGTATCATTTTTTAATATCATTTAAAAAAAACCTTGCATCATTTTTTTAGTTTTTTCTTTTTTTCTAAAAAAAACTTATATTATTTTTGTTATAGTAATTTATAAAAATTTGTTATAATCATAATGGTCTTATCATGAGTATGTTATAATGATCATTATTATAGAATCAATCTATTATTTTCTTAAAGTATTACAATAGATATATAGTTCAAGATGAATTTATGTAAATATTTTCTAATAGATAGTTGATAAATATAATAGTTCAAGTAAGTTGTTCATCAAGGTTTAAGAGATCGGCTTGATTTTTCAAAAGATCCTTCGTAAGAATCGATACAAAGTATCCACGGCCCGTCCGTGATACGTAGCACGACCATAGTGCCATGAGATCTCTTTAGCGACCATCAGGACTCTTCATGCATCATTTATAAGTTGTTCATTGAAATTTAAGAGATCGGCTTATCTCTTCAAAATATCATTCGTAATAATGGATACAAAATACCCACGACCCAACTTATCTCTTCAAAAGATCATGTTGTTAATAGACTCCAATTCTATATAATGATTCTATATTTTATAATGATCTTTTATAGTATAAACATCAATTCTATATAATGATCATATGATTTTTGTAATATAGACATCATGAACATGTAATATAGTTGATTTTTATAATAATAGATATAGACATCATGCACATCTTATAATGATCATTATAATATAGACATCAATTCTATATAATAATCATAATAATCTTTTGTGATGTAGACAACATGTATATATTATAATGATCATTATAATAGAGACATTGATTCAATATAATACTCATAATGATCTATTATAATATAGATATAGACATTATGAATATATTATAATGATCATTATTATGGAATTGATCTATTATATTCTAAAAGTATCATAATAGATAGTTCAATATGAATTTATGTCAATATTTTCTAATAGATAGTTGATAAATGTATTGTTCAAGTAATAAACAATTAAAGTTGATAATTGACATTCAAATATAAAAAAATAATAGCATCACTTAAACGATTGAGTGGTTGTTAAATAGATTGTGCTAAAATAAGAGAATTGTTTAAACGATTAAGTGGCCGTTTAAGAGATTATGCTCAAAGAAAATAGAAGAATAATAGCATTTCTTAAGCAATAGATTGATCGTTTAGGAGATTGGGCCAAACAGTCGTCCATTTTTTGATAGCCTGGCCGTTTAAAAGATTATGGTACATAATAGAATAACATAATCTCTTAAACGATCGGTGGTCGTCTAAGCGGTGTGTTAAAGAAAAGAATATCTCTTAAGAGATTTGCAAAAACAGGTCGTCCTTTTTGTGACTAGCTGGTTGTTTAAGAGATCAGTCTAAAAAAGAGTAGCCCACCCAAACAGCCATTTATTTTGTAACAACCCCGACCATTTATTTTGTGACGGCCCAACCATTACTTTTGTGATGGCCCTACCGTTTCTCTTGTTCTTGTAAGTTATTTTCATAAGTTGTTTGTTGAAATTTAAGAAATTAGCTTGTCAATGTGTTCATTAAGATTTAAGAGATCGGCTTGTCCGTCATGGATTGCTCATAAGTTCTTCATGGAGATTTAAGAGATCGGCTAGTCTCTTCATCGATTGCTCATAAGTTGTTCATTGAAATTTAAAAAATCGGCTTGTCTTTTCATGGTTCCTCGTACGTTGTTCATTAAGATTCGTAAGTTGTTCATTAAGATTTAAAAGATTGGCTTGTCTCTTCATGAATCACTCGTAAGCTGTTCATCGAGATTTAAAAGATCGACTTGTATCTTCATGGATCGCTCATAAGTTGTTCACTAAAATTTAAGAAATCGGCTTGTTTCTTCATGGATCGCTCGTAAGTTTTTCATTGAGATTTAAAAGATCTTCTTGTCTCTTTATGGATCGCTCATAAGTTGTTCATTAAAATTTAAGAGATCGACTTGTCTCTTTATGGTTTTCTCGTAAGTTGTTCATTGAGATTTAAAAGATCGGTTTGTCTCTTCATGGATCGCTCATAAATTGTTCATTAAGATTTAAGAAATCGGCTTGTCTATTCATGGATCGCGCATAAGTTGTTCGTTAAAATTTAAGAGATCGGCTTGTCTCTTCATGGATCACTCGTAAGTTGTTCACTAAAATTCAATAGATCAGTTTACCTCTTAAAAGGCCCGAACAACCATTTGTTTTGTCACGGCCTAGCCATTTTGTAGTATCACTAAAGAGATCATTTTATCGCTTAAGAGATTGGCTCAAACAACCATTTGTTTTGTCACGGTCTGGCCGTTTTGTTGTTCTTATAAGTTAAGTTATTTTCATTTTGACCCCTGACAATAAATTAAGTTATTTATAATTCGACCCCGTTCAAATCTTAGGGCATATAAGTATACTTATTTACCCTAATTAGTGCATGTCATAAATCCCACCTAAAAGAAAATGGAAATATAATTTGAGGGTTATTTTCTTAAATAAAATCTTGAAGGACTATATCGGCCAAATATTCTCAAACTATATCTCACGCAACAGTGAAACTATGAAGCATAAATAGAATTGTATTTAACTCTTTGAGTTCCTTACGATATTTAACAACGGAATCTTATTCTGTCTTTTCTTTTCATTTTTCACCAATGAATAATTCATTTGACTTATGAAGAATTATGACTATGATTTTAAAAAAATGTAATTGATTGCAACGAAAAACCTAAAATTTAAAGTTATAATGCAATTAACTTTAATGTTACATATCGTATAAATCCATTACACTCAAAGGCAAAAATTTGCATGCTGGGACAGCGTGCCACAATTTCTAGCTTTTATTAAAAAAAAATATTTCAAAGCAAAAAAAATTGTCTGTTGGATAGGCTTTTTAGAAAATCAAAAGCTAGAAAAAAAAATCAAAAAGGAATTTTTTAAAAGTTACCTCAGAGTAGCTTCAAATAAGAACACTTTTAATTATTATATTCAAACGTAAATCTACTTAACTTTAAAGAAAAAAAAACTCTATTATAAAAGGTACCATTCGAAAAGTACATTTTTTTTAAACCCATCCAAACGGGCCTTGTATGTAGATTTAGTGAGTTCTTTTGTAGTGCTCCATTGTTATGGTATTTTTAGTTTTTTACATACAAAGCGAATTGTATTGAGATGCAAGTATACTTTGTTATAATAATTTTTTTCCCTATTTTTTTTAGTCTTGAGTGTGCTAGTTAAATAAATATAGTGTAATCCAGATAATAAATTTTTTTTGCAAGTTATGCAGAAAAGAACATATAAGTTTGATGTGGCATACATCTCCTTTAATGACGTGCCATACATCTCCTTTACTAACACGTCACCAATATTCAAAGGAAAAAGTGTCTACGTGTGAAGGCGAAAAGCCCTTGAAGGCATTTCGAATAGTAAAAAAGGAGCCATAGAGTGAGCTAAAACTCACTAGAGGGAGATTTGCCCCAAGCCCACCTTGCAAGTTCGAAGGAAAAATCCTCAAGGGAGGGTCCAAGAGGATCCTCGAGGGGTTTAGCTTCATGGCCAATGGTCCAGATATGACAAATGACCTTGAAAGGACTAAGAGAAAGAGCAACACGGAGGGACGAAGGCTTCATTCGAAGGCAAGTATGTCAAGCCCCCTTATGCAGTGTAGTCACCCATTGGCATGTCTAAAGGGGCTCCCCACAACCATGTCGGACGTAGGCAATCCCTGCTGCCAAACACGTACTGATAGGGAATTGTAGGCATTTTTTCAGTCTTAAGTGCCATTAATGCTCCCTCTTAAAGGCAATGCTAAACATTAAATGATTGGAATATACATGAAATGCCAAATCAAGTCTCATTAATAAAGGTAAGGCCTAACAGTCATAGGGAATCCCAAAAAGGACAAAAAATATGTCCACCTGTACTTCACATGTCAGTTAAAGAACCAACCGCTATCAACCACGTTAAATCAAAACCCATATAACTAGACTCATAACCTTCCAAAAAAGATAACACACAACTCAAAGCTCTAATTATCATACACTATTCATTATCTTCTTCATATCCTTTGTGTTTATCTCACTAACTTGAATGTCGGAGAGCCTATATCGGGACAAAATCGATTAATCTCACATTTGCTCCTCTCTTTGAACAGGTAGGCCACCAACAAATCAAACCAGAGCTCTCAAACTTCATCATGTAGTCAATCCAACGAGGCTGCATCAAAGTCTCGTTGAGTTTTTATTATTATTATTATTATTATTATTATTATTATTATTATTATTATTATTATTATTATTGAAAAAACATCATTTCCTTCGTGGAATCACTTAAGAATTCTAGCCCACATTTGTGACCCCCGTGGTTAAGCTTATTGGAATATAAATTAAGGAAAAATTACACTTAAACCTCATGCGTTATCATAAGTTAAAAAAAATCCTTTAAAATTTTAATTAGCGGAATAGACCCTATGAAGATATGAACGGGCACCTTAAACCTACAATATACAGTATATTCATAAGCTTTCTATTTCATGTATATGCACATTTGGCTGTCCAAAAGCACAAAAGCACAATTTTTTTTTTCGGGGTGGGGGTTGTTAACAGTCGTGATATCAATGGCAATTTGGGGTTTGTAAGATCATTTAGAGGGTGTTTGGCTAAGTTTATTTCAAATATCTTATAATAGTAAATTTTATTTTAAAAATAAATTATTAAAGCGTTTTAATAAACAAAATGAGTGTAGATTATAAGATATTAATAATAACAAATTTATAATTAATTTAATAGAAAAAAGGTGAACTTAATTAAGATTTTAAAAATAAGTTCACACATCTACTTTAAAAACTCGTAAGCATCTTACTTTAAAAACTTATAAGTTCACTCTTTTAAAAGTTGACAAATAGTTTACCATATCTTATAAACTCTCAAACATTTTGTAAAATATTTGTAAAAGCTTATAAGATTCTGGACAAACACTCTCTTGGTTCAACATTATTATGAATTTTTACATATTTTAACAATAGTTTGCATTAGCTCTCTACTTACTTGAATAGATTATTAATTGCCAATTTTTACTCGGTTGTGCGTTGATAGATCTTAATATTGATCGAATAGATAAGAATCCATGTCTCTCCAAACACGGAAAAAAAAATAAAGAAAAGCACAAAATCCAAAGATGGACTAATTGCAAGTGATTAATAGTATATTAGTCATTATACAACATTGTCATATTATCTCCAGAGACATCAACAGAAAATGCAGATTGTGGAAATATGCAACTGTTCAAATGAACAGGTGTTTATAATCCCCATTGGCAAGTTGACCAAGATTGTTGTAGCTCGCCCTATCTGCATAAAGAAATGAAACAATAAGAATGCTGCCAATGGCGTAGCTAGAGAATTTTTTTCACTAAAGTCAATCCAAAACACATAATTTTTTATATGAACAACAGTATGCATGTAACATTTTTTTTTATCCATTATATATCACAAATTAATTTAAAAAGAATTCAAATTCATTAATTTCATCCAAAAGTTAAAGCAGGCAATTTCGTCATTAATACATTATATATATATATATATACATATATATATGTCATAAGACCCCTTTGCAATGATAATTTTTAATTTTTTTCAATGGGGTCACTAATGAGTTTTATTATTATAAGAACAAAGATAATAACTATTCTTATACATATATCAATATATCAGTAAATTTATTAATCTGGTGGGGTCAATTGAATCCCCTAGCCATAAGGTGGCTCCATCAGTGAATGCTGCAATGAAATTATGAACCACTTTGAATGTGCAACAACACAGCTTTAATTTGTTGAATGGCCGTCCCATCTAAAAAATCTATCTCTCTCTCTTTCTCTCTCTTTTTTTTCCTGATAAATACCTAAAAGATCTAGTTGTTAAATAGAAGAAACATCCAATATGGACGTACAGGTGAATTTGCATGTAAATTTTTTTTTTCACAAATGGGTGGAAACAAGGTTCAAACATAGGACATCTTTTTTGGCATGACTCTGATACCATATTAAGAGAGTGTTTGGTTGAGCTTATAAACTCCTAAAAATATCTTATAAATTGTTTGATGGCTTATAAGTTGTTTAAAAGTATTTAGTAATTTTTTTTAATAAAAGAACTTATAAACTCAAAAATAAAATGTCAGTAGCTTACAAGCACCAAAAAAGAAAAAAAAACAAAAAGTCCCCCCAACTTTGTTTTTAAACAGCTTATAAACTGTCTCATATTAAAAGATAAAATTACATATTATTTTTTCTTTCAATTTACATTTCTATTGTCTTAAGAAATATGTTTTTACATGAAATTTATTTTATTTTATTTTATTTTTTCGATCATCATTACACTTAAAAAAAAACATTTGAGTTGTAATTTTTACCAAACAAAATTACAACTTATAAGTTTCGAAAACATCTTATAAGTCACATGCTCTTATTTTATCCAAATAATTTAGGAACTTATTTTTAAACTAAATTGTAAAAACTTATAAGCTATTTAAAATAAGCTTAGCCCAACACTCTCTAAATAACCACCTTATTTAAATGCTAAACTATTAAAGAAGAGAGATATCAAATATGTATTATCTCCAACACAACTAAACAAACAAATACAGCCATTGTCATACCCAAATCAGAACACAAGATTTTGAGATTGAAGGAACACACTTAAAAAAAAAAAAAAATATACTATTAAGTATGCCATGTTCCAATAAGCAAAGCTAGAACAAGCTCAATTTATCCTTGTTGAAAGTTGGATATAATAGGTCTATTAAGTAAACAACATCGCAAATCTTTTCTGTTCGAAAGCTTCTGGTGTGCAAAAGTAGTAGTGGAACTCGTACACACTGATGTATGTGAACCCATAAGGACAACATCATATGGAGAACATAGATATTTTATTTTCTTTATTGATGATTATTCCAGAATGACATGAGTTTATTGTATTCACAAAAAAATCTAAAATATTACTATATTCAAGAAATTTAAAAATTTTGTTGAAAAACAAAAAAATCGTAAATTTAAAATTTTAAAAAGCAACAAAAAGAAAGAGTACAACACATCTAAACAATTTGATAAATGTTGTGAAAGGAGTTTATCAGCTTACTGTTAGTCATACTCCAAAACAAAATAAAGTATTTGAAAGAAGAAATAGAACGGTCATGAAAATGACCAGAACCATACTCGAAAAAAAATGATTGTTCTCTGTGATTCTATCTTAATTATAATGAACACCTATTTATATAGGCGAGTTACATAAGTTTATAATTAGCATCTATTTAGATAGGTGAATTACATAAATTGATAAATGGTAAATCGAAGAAATTAGTACTAAATCAAATTTAAAATGTTACAAACATCAATTACTTAATAACCTAATGAATCAATTCTTAATTTTAAGATATCTTGTAAATATTTCAATTAATCAATCTTTAATTCTTGGCACTTCGAACGAAACTACGCTGCGCAAACAAGTGACACAATTGCGAAATTCAAACACTAAACTAAAGTGCGCAAGCATGCCCAAATATGCCAGTAGAAGAATAAATAACCAAGAGAGAGAGAGAGAGAGAGAGAGAGAGAGGGGCAAAAAATCTACACATACCAAGAACATCACCGAAGTTGGTCCAAATTTCAGCCCGGATTGATTGATTACAGTCGGCAATGCCGATAACCTCAACAAAAGTGGAAAGTGGGGCCGAAGGATGGCCTTTGATGACAAACTGCTGATCGTCCGACGAATTTCCAACCACCGAGTCGCCGCCGTCGGAACTCAGCACCTGAATCACCGTACGAACCCTCCGGCCCACGTGCAATCGCAACAGCTCCGCATTGACGAAAACCGCCGGATTCGATGCATCCATTTCCTTCAAACTACCTAAAAGGAGTCGAGAGATTTGCAAGACTATGAATCGTCGGGAAAAATCAAGGGACGCGATGAATGAATTGCGAGGAAATTAGGGTTCAGAGATTTTTCACCTTTTATATTTGATTACAGGGGGATTTCCGGTGAAAGGAGATTTTGTGTTAATGTGTGTGAGCGAAGTAGAGATTAGAGAAGAGAACCTTTGGTATTGAATTGTAAAGGAAATTATTGTTATTCGAATAAGAAATATGGCGGGAAGTGTTCCCGCCTTGTAAAGACGGTATTTTTCTTGTATTTTGAAGGTCATTCGCGTAACGGATTCAAGAAATACATAAATTCATTTCTAAGCTCAAGCTTAGCTGCGAGTGTTCGAAAGTTTACGAGCTGGCTCGTAAACTTTTTTAATTATTGTTTTTAATGTTTTATATTTTTAAATAGATAAAAAATAAAAAGAAATTAATATTAGTGATAGAATTGTATAAAAAAATAAATGTTTTTTATGATTTAAAAGTTAAGTTATATGTTAAAAATAACAATATCATATAATTTAAAACTTTTATTAAAAAATAATATATGATAAAAAATGAACTCAAGCTCAACTTTTAAATGAACCAATGAACCAAGCTTGAGCTTCATTATTGTTATTTGAGCTCGAGCTCTCAAGCTCAAGAATATGGGCTAGTCGGCTCGTTACACCCCTACGCATAAGTATGAAAAAAATTATTTATTGGCTAATAAATCATTTTCTTATACTTTTAAGCTTATTACAATCATTTTATAGAAAAATATTTTTATACAGTATGTTATCAGGTCCAGCAGTTCAGCTCAGATTAGCGTTTCGGCACGATGAGTCTTGTAAAATAGCACTTAGCAACGACAAACCAATGCAAGAATGAGTAGCCAACAGATCCGAACCGATCAAAACACTCGCGTTTCTGGGTAAGTTACATGAACCTTGTCCAGTGCACATAATGCCCCTCAAATCAAGTTGGTTATCCCTGAAATAAAAAGTAAAATACTAAAAAAAAGGTAAAACTCTCCAAGGCACGAGTAATACTAATTAGCTTTACATGGGGCTTCGATATATTCAGCAGTTCTCGTCCAATCTAATGCCTCCAGCAACAGCTATGTAGACATCATCCAGGAAAGCTGTTGAAGAATTGTTGGTCTAAAATTTATGAAGCAACTGAAATGAGTGCATCTCCAGGAGTAGTAGCAAACTGCGTGGACGGGTAGTTGAAATTTCAAGACTAACAGTTGGCTTAGTTCTTGGCACCAAAACCACGAGGACTAGGCCTGGCAGATGAGTCTGCAAATTGCTTCCTTGATTCTGATCTCCTCTTTCTCCTCGCCGTACCCGGGGGAGCCTGGACATTAAAAGAAAAGAAAAATATAAATTTGTCACTTGAGTTAGCGAATTTCATTCAGGAGTTCTTATAACTTGATAAATGAAGAACAAAATAATAGCAAGAGCACCTTCTGTTCCGCCTTCATGGCCTCCTCGAGATTGCTCAATGCAGGAAGGGATCCACCTTCCATAACACCCATCAAGTTCTTCATCCGTACACGCATTTGGAAAAGTTGAGCAACAAGTTGATTCACCTGAACAGTGATACCAATATGTCACTCAACATTGCTGTTAAAATTTGAAGTCAACTGTTCAGGCTATCCACTGTATATATACGTACCTGTTGCTCTGTTTTCCCAGAATCTTGAGCAACTCTTTTCCTCCTGGCAGGTGATTCAGCCAAAAGTTCTGGTTTTTCTCTTTCCTCTGCATACAAATGATTTCATCAGATGAGTCATCCAAATATGCATCAGAAACACAAAATCAATGCCAACAACTAGTTCCTTTTCTGATAGAAGGGCATGCGCTAAATTTATGGGTTAAATAAGAGAAACTGGTAGGCATTCAGATCTAAAATCATTGGTAAACAGCATATGATGAGCTAAATTGGACAAAGATTAAGAAGCAGATGAGCTATGTAGACAGAGACATAAGATGCTTCTGAGATACTACATATAATCTTTGTGTTCACTTATGCACCCAAGAAATGAGAGGGGAATAAAAGAGGTTATTGGAAGCAAGAAGGTAAATGATATCAAGTAGGAGAACAAAGTAAAAGGCAGAACAGTTGTGCAAAATTGCTAGTCGTTGGGCAACTAACCTGGGGTCATTGCCTCAATCATAGATTCCATTACTTTCAAGTTCTTTTCTGCCTCTCGAATTTGTGCAGGAGTAACCTGTTTGAATACCATCAATTGGGAGATTCATTATATTCAGAAATCCCTCCTAGACACTTATATTACCCTTAAAATGTCTTATAGAATTAGATGAACTTTAACTCATGTTATCCAAGTATTGGATTATGTCACTGTAGCTTGAAAGCAGCCTCATAAGAACCGTAGAGTACTAAGTATCAATGCCTTTTCTATTTCATTGAATGCATTGAGCATACAGTTACAGCTTTCAAATAACTATTTTGCCCAGAAAATTTCTGTTACTTCAGTAGCATGAGACCAGGACTCATACCTTTCCCATGCCTGGAATCATTCCAATAACACGAGACATTGAGCCCATCTGTGCAACTGCACGAGTTTGCTTCAAGAAGTCATTGAAATCAAATTTCGCACTCATGATCTTTTTCTGCAAGTCTTCAGCATCTTCTTGGCGCATCTATTCAATTTATCAAACGTTACATCAAATAGTTTTACCAAAAATACACACACTTGCAAACACAGACAATTGGTTGGTAATTTGGGACTCACAACTTCTTGGGCCTTCTCCACAAATGATAAAACATCACCCATTCCTAAGATACGTCCAGCCATGCGATCTGGATAGAAAGGTTCAAGGTCTTCCATACGCTCCCCTCTGCCTACAAGTTTGATTGGCTTCCCTGATACCTGTGCCAAGTCCACTGTAACCAATCAAATTTCTGCACTTGTTTCAATTTACTAAATGCTCAAAACTGAATTAACCGACTTCAGCTCTAGCTAACACTAGATACGAGTCGTTCTGAGACACTTGCACAATGTCGGCAATGTTGGAAATGATATCAAGTGTACATAGTCGACTATTTAATATAGTTACAAATATAGTACGTATTTTGCTTCCAACTCTTCATAGTAAAATTTATTGGAAGTAAATCTATGACATCTGATCAATTAAACAAGCACTCATTTATTTCCTTTTTCTTCCTCAATTCACCAAATAATGTACTGGGTCTATTCAATAGCAAAATATAAAGTTGTATCCATTAGAAAGTTACATTGACCTTGCTTTACATATATCTATTCCTTCTGTGAGAATAAAACACAATAGGTGAAAATAAATTGAAGGAGACACAGATGCGCTACCTCTTTTACACTCAAGGCTGCGCCACCTCTGGAATCACCATCTAGCTTTGTTAAAATAGCACCAGTAATTCCAATTTCAACATTGAATGTTGTGACCAAGGCTGAATATCATCAAAGATTATCATAAGAAAAGATGAATATTCTTCATAACAACTAAAATGCTACATTGATCACATAAATAACTGTTCAAGCATGAATTCTAAAAAATATCGGCATCAGATTAAGAGAGCACAATGATAGTGGAGGTAATATTAAGCCAACTTGATACATGTAAGGTAACGATAACTGAGAATTGCATGAGTTATGAAAAAGATTGTATTGACTACATGATATGATATTTTGGGCAAGAAGCACTAAAACTTCAACTCTCAAAAAGAATTGTGTTAAGAAAGTACGGAGGATAATAAATACTGATTCATGCTTATAGTAAGAGGTTAGATAGATTATAACAAAGCCATATATCCTATTAAAGAGTAGGTGAAAAATATATACCAGCAGCTTCTTGCCCAGTCATGGCATCCACAACAAGCAAAACTTCTGTGGGATTTAATACTCTTTTGACTTCTTTCAGTTCATCCATCATAGCTTTATCTATCTGGTATGAAGACAAATTCATACAGCTCAGTTTTGTAATAAAGACTTCTAGAGGCAATATATTCAAGTTCTCATGGCAAGTAATCTCACCTGAAGTCGTCCAGCAGTATCCATTATGACCACATCTACATTATTTTTCCTGGCTTCCTGCAAACCTTGCCTTGCTATTTCTGCAGGCTTAATTTCAGTTCCTGCTGCATAAACAGGGACCCCAACCTGCTTAAAGCTCATAAGTGAGTAATGAATGAAGTCAACATGACTACAAACGAAAGGGTAACGAACCAATGTGAAGCTTTAAGTCCCATCTCATGCAACCATATATGTATCCAATGTGAAGATCTAATTGCTACAATTGTTTCTCAGATTATACGAAACTTATTTGCAGCCTGTAAAACTAATAGAAGAAGAGACTAATGCTTGTTTAAAGTTGCAACCTCGTGAGACAGGTCAATATTTCCTAGCTAACAAGAAGTGAGAAAAGAAACTTAAAATGATGAGAATTCTATTTATTCTCACTTAATTAATTATTTATGTTGACACAGGTTCATAGAGTGTCAAGAATTGTCATGCCTGCTAGCCATGAATTCAAGACACATTCTTTGCTACTAGAAAAATGTCCTTCAGGAAAACTTACATAAAAAAATCCACATTTTTCATCCAGCCAAATTACCTGTTTCTCATACCACAGATTATTCCCAAATCAAAGATGATGATGACATAATAAATAATGACAAAAATATGTGGAATTACTCTAATATTGACAACTCAAGCTATCTGACTGAGGAAGAAGCCATTGCCAGAGAACTACCTGTTCACCCAAAATAAGCAATTGGTCAATTGCAGCGGGTCTGTAGACATCCCCAGCAATTAGCATGCAATTCTTCCCCTGTTATTTATGTTATTCAATATTTAGTAAGATTAGGTCAAAGATAATATTGGACTACAGAATTTAGAGGGGGCGACATGCTGGGTACAGAAATATAGTTTAAAGAATAAGGACCTGCTTTTTGAGATATAAAGCTAGCTTTGCGCTGACAGTAGTCTTTCCAACACCTTGCAACCCAGCCAACAAAATGACGGTTGGGTTAGATTTAGCAAAAACCAGCTCAGAAACTTCTCCTCCCATCAGTTTTACTAGTTCATCATGCACAATCTGCATAGATTAAACGGAAGTTATTGACCATTTCAAATCTAGTTCAACTATGGCGAGCAAATATTATGATTAGAAATCTATTTCTTCGGTGCAATTAGGACTATTATGATAGTTAAAAAAATCCAATGGAAGCAATGCACCACACAAGTTAATCACTTGTTTGGAAAACTGTAATGATGAAAACTTTACCAACAGTAATCATTTCAACCTGGACTATGCCAGGGCCAGATTACTGAAAGCAAAGCGCATATTGTTGTCAGGGAGAGACCGCAGTGGGGCGTGCGGGTAGCGCCGTTACATCAGAAGAATTACTTTTCGAGCAACAATGAAAGAAATTTAATAATGGCAAACACCTTTACATATAGAAAAGTTCTTCAAAGACCTTAATCGTAGATACTTGAAATAAATACTGACGCTTTAGTAATAAGTATAAAGATGACAAGGTTTGAAAAGGCAGAAATTAAGAAAAAAAGTTCAGTATTGCCAAAGCCTTATTATCTGGTAGGGGCAAGACAATTGTTAAGCATACCTTAACTAATTGCTGATCTGGTCTTACTCCTCGGATCAATCCAGTACCAACTGCCGCATCACTTACAGCCTGAACAAATCTTCTAACAACAGGAAGGCTAACCTGACAATAGCACATGAAACATGTAAACACGGATTACAAAATGTAATACAATTGTTAGAATATAGTGATTCTTACATCTGCTTCTAAAAGAGCCCTCCTGATATCTCTCATAGGTTCCACAATGTTTTCCTTGGTCAAAACTTCTGAATTGCAAATAATGCACAAAACCAGTAAGTCAACTATGATAAATGCCTGCATACATCCACATTTTTCGAATTCCTTTTCTGGATAAAGGGAACATAAAACAAGTACAACGGTACAAACCAATCATGCAAAAAATCAGTTAGAAAAAGGCATGGTTTGCATCACAGATGAGGCCATTTTCCTTTACACCACAATGAACTTACTTCAAGCATCTAACATCTGATCCATGACAACCGACAGATTCATTTTCTTGTGCAACTATCATTCGACAGCATGCTAATCATTTGCAACTAAAAAACCTCTCTTTCGGCCGTTGCTTCGAAGTCTCAATTCAGTTAAGTTTTCTTCAGTTCCTTACACGAATTACATGGTACATTAATCAGATGATCATATGTTCTTAAGTTCTCAAGTTCAGAATCAACTAACGCAATACGTAAATAATCGATCAAAACTCAAGTCCACCACTTGAACAGGGTCGAACTCGTATGATTATGAAGTTAGAGAAAACAAATTCGAAGAAATAAACAAAAACCTTCTCCTTTGAGCTTGTTCCAAGCGGCCTCGAGCCCACTAGTCAGCTGCCCAAACATCTCCGCTCTCACAACGCCTCGCATTTCCCTTCTCTGAACAACACTGCTCTTCGAGTTAATCACTCCCCATACCTCTCTCTGAAAATCCAAACAAAAAAAAATTAGAGAGAGAGAGAGAGAGTAATCAAATTCACGGATTAGCAGGACTGACGGTGAAGGAGTTGCCGGAGGAGAAGGAGAGGGCTTGAGCGGAGGCGGTCCATGAAGCGGAGCGATTGGGGAATCTGGAGCTGGGGAGGGCCAATTTGGGAACTGAAAGTGACGAAGGAGGAAAGTGGCGGGAAGCAACGGTCGAGAATCGTGCAGAGGCCTCCATGGGAGAGCTAGCGAGAACTGTGTTTGCTGAGATTTTTTTATCCGCTATTTTATCTGTTTGGTACATTATTTATTATATAATATAATAATGCCGTTGCCGTTTTTATGGTGCATCGCGGCCTAGTGTATTATCCTACACCCTGTTCCAAGAAGAATTTTTTTTAAAAAAAATTTGGATTATATTATCAATTCTTAAAAAAAAAAAAGGAACAGCACAATATATGAAAAAAAAAAATTAAACAAATTCAATACTTTTCTCTTATTTAAATAGGTTACGTGAGATCAATGATTTTTCATAATTAATTTGGAAATAATGATGTTCGGATCTGATGTCGACGTGTTTTATGAATGATATGACATGATCATGTAGTGTGTTAATGAATTGCATGAAGACAGATCTCTTGAATAATAAGAGTGTCAGAGTATCTTACTTCTCAAAGATAATCCCGAGCAAACCGCAATGGAGATGACCAATTGAGGGTCCACTCGGATGGGTCGATGAGGCACAAACACAAGAATCGTTGAAGAGGGATGTGTTGTCGAGAAGAACATCATGCTCTAGAGCTAGGTGTAGGCCTGACAATGGGTCGGGTTTTACCCTACCTTAATCCTTACCCTAAAAATACCCGATTAAACATACCTTATACCTTACCTTACTCGATTTAAATATTTACCCATTGGGTATGTGTATTGGATATACCCTATTTTTAGAGTAGGGTATGGACCCTACCCAATCATATTTTTATTTATTTATTTTTTTTATATTATATTTTTTTTAACTCACACACAGAGTTAACACATACATACGCATTTACACACATTGCACACACACATAATTTTCATGCACACACACACACACACACACAATTTTTTCACACACACACACACACACAGTTTTTTTTTCACACACACACATACATATTTTTCACACACACAATTTTTTTCACACACACATTTTTCACACACACATATTGCACGCATATTTTTCACACACCCACACACACACACACACACATATTTTTCACTCACACACACACACACTGCACACTTTTCACACACTGCGTGAAAAAATACACTGCACATAATTTTCACACAATGTGTGTGTGTGTGCAGTATGTGTGTTTACACACAATGTGTGAAAACTGTGTGTAGTGTGTGTTTTCACACTGTGTGTGTGTGTGTGTGCATACCAATGTTTTCAAAATAGGACCGGATCGGCTGGTCCGATCGGTTCGACCGGTGACCGGCGGTTGGTCCGGTCCGAATTGTCCTCAAAAATCGGAGGTGGCTCGGACCGCTTGGAAGCGGTGAAAACCGTCAAAAAACCGGTCAAATCGATCCCGGTTCGTGGACTGGTTCCGAGGGTCGGTCTTTTTTTTTGTGGCTAATTTTGAGATTAAAGTTGAAATTGAATTTTGAAAGAACAAACAAGCTTTCGCCTCCACCTCTGTTTCTCTTTCTTGTGCTAACAAAACCCTAGCCACCATTCCCGTCGACCCCGCCGGCAGTCACCTCGCCTCCGGCCGCCACGCCCCTTCCGGCTGCTGCTGCCGTTGCCTCTCTGCTGCTGCTGCTGCTGGTAAGATTGCTATTTTTCTATTTTTTATTTTTTCCCCCAAATTTCACCCATCTTCTTAGTTGTAGGCTTGTAGCAAAGTGTCTAATTTAAGAGTTATGGATGCCAAATTACACCAAATATATGGCTTGTGAAGGCAAAAGGGAAAAATTGTGAAGGCAAAAGACAAATATATGGATGTTAAAATCTCCTCTGCTTTTCTTTTTTTCTGTACACCGCGTGGAACAAAAGGGCTGAACCCTTGCTTGAACCCTAGCCGTTTGCTGCCCGCGCGTCTTCGCCCGTCCGTCGCCCCGCCCGTCTGCCGTCACAGTTCACACGCTGAAGGAAAGAGTTGGCTTTGGTTTTCTTGCTGCTGCGTTGTTGCCATATGCTGTTTTTTTTTGCTTCTAAACGTAAAACATGGGCTAATTCATTTAGTTTAGTAAATATGAAGGCAAAACTTGGGCCAAATCTGATTTTTGAGTTTGATTTTGATTTATTTTGGCCTAATTCTTTTAGTTTAGGTAAATAGTAAGGTAAATTTTTTGTTGGGTTATTATTATTATTATTGGGTTTTTTATAATTTTTTTTATGTATTTATGATTTTTTATATAAAAAATTAATTTAATAATTATTATATATTTATGACGTCATACCGGTTGAATCGGTCGAACCGGTAACCAGTAAGGCCGCCGCTTCAGTGTTCGGTCCGATTTTCAGAACATTGGTACATACACACAATGTGTGAAAACTGTGTGCAGTGTGTGTGTTTACACACAGTGTGTGAAAATTGTGTGCAGTATGTGTTTTCACACACTGTGTGTGTGTGTGTGTATTTTTTTTCACACACTGTGTGTGTGTGCAGTGTGTGTGTGTGTGTGTATGTTTTTTCACACACTGTGTGTGTGTGTGTGTGAAAACTATGTGTGTGTGTGAAAAATGTGTGTACAATGTGCGTGTGTGTGGTGTATGAATACCCATTGGGTAAGGATGTGTGTAGTGTGTGAATATCTATTGGGTAATGATACTCAATGGGTAGGAGCGGAAAAGGTTCTACCCTAACCCATTCATTTATAGTAATATGGGTTAGGGTAGGGTATGGGTAGGATGTGTGTAGTGTGTGAATATCTATTGAGTAATGATACTCAATGGGTATGAGCGGATAAGGCTCTACCCTAACCCAATCATTTATAGTAGTATGGGTTAGGGTAGGGTATGGGTAGATTTTAAAATTTTAGAATATGGATAGGGAATGAATGGATATGGGTAGGATAAAACTCTATCCATTGACAGGCCTAGCTAGATGGAGTTCTACAACTTCTACCCATGTATCACCATTATAATCTTTCACATGGGTTGATTAAATGGCATCCATATGAGGAAATAATATATATATATATATATATAAATTTCTCAAAAATTATATGTCTACATTAAGAATTATAATACTGAGACAAATGAAGTACGCAATCCTAGTTATATAGAAGTTTAGAACCAATCATGAATCTCATCGAGTAAATTTTCACTTTTACATGAAATCCACAAGCAAAAGAAAGTCTTAATTTTGAAAATTTGACATTTACCTAGATAAATCCTGGTTTATTTTTGAAAGGATACGTGGATTGCAATATCGTGTATATATTTTTAAGGCAAAATTCTATTACATTGTGTCGAGATCCAAAAAATTGAAGTTATGAAATTTAAATTTGTAATAACAAAATGAAATTGTTTGTCCCACGTAGGGATGGAACTAGAAATTTGATTGAGGGGAGTGAAATATTTTCAAAATCTGTAATTATTAAAATATATAAATATAAGGGTTATATATAATATTAATATGTAAAATAACAAAAATCATCATATTTATGCGTATACAATCAATTAGAAGTGTTATAATTAAAAAATGTTTCAATCAAAAACAAGATATAAAAAATGATATTGAAAAAAATAAGAAGCTACTCTCTGTTTCAAAAGAAGCAATTAGAGTGGATAATGATTTTTTTTTTTAAAATACTTAACAAATAATTTTTTAACAATACTCAATAAAATTGACATAAATCTACAAAATGATATATAATCAAAACTCAAAAAGTATTAAAATAAACATAAACCCACATAAAGATACATAATCAAAACTTAAAAAGTATTAAAAATAGATTTTTTGTTCTCTCTCTTTGCTCTCGCAATCAAAAAATATATTCAAAGCTCAAAAAATATCTTTTTTTTTTCTCCACCATCGCATTTTCTAAATAACTCACAATTAAATATGAAGTGTCAAATTTGTGAAATTCATTCAAGTTCAATATCCCAACAAATAAATATAAAGACTTATTAAATTTAATATTGAACAACTATCAAGATTCATATTAACAATTTTAAGATTCAAATTTTTACACAAAAGTCAATTACAAAAAAAGGAAATAAATAAATGTATAATTTTCAAAATTAGTACACAATAAACGTTGCCTTCGGAGAAAAAATTGAATATTGTAGGGTTTGTAAAAAAAGAAAATTCCTAACATGATTTTTGGTGTTTTAATTGGGATAAAAGAAAGAAGTAAAATCTAATAAAATTTTTAGTATGTTAATTTGAAGAGAATAAGGAAAAATAGAGGAAAGAGAAAGAGAAAGAGAAAATAGAGAAAGAGAATTTAATTATTATAGTAAATGAGATTAGGGAAAACTAAATCACAAAAAATAAAATAGAATAGAGAAAACTAAAATTTTTATTATATAATTTATATAAAAATCAAAATTTTATTTGGGCAGAGCGAAATTTTAAAATTCTAATAAATATATATACTAAAACTAGATTTCTAAAAAATTAAGGGGGTGACCAACCCCACCCCCACCCCCTTGGTTCTGTCGCTTGTCCCACATCACACATACATCATATGCATCTATACAAAGAAATATTCTTTTAAAAACACACGCGTCAGACCTTGTTTGCCAAAGGCAGGCATGATTACATATAAAATCAAAGATTCTTTAAATTAAGATTGAAATATCTGTAACAGGTTTACAGAATTTGCCTGCTCCAACTGAGGAAGCCTTTAGCATGACAGCATGGGAATTACACTCCAAGAATTCAATAAAAACTTAGTTGAATCATGTAAATTAAAATAAAAATGATCACATTCCAAATAATAACATAGATTAGCTAACGGAAAAAAAAAAAGATGAAAATCTCCTGTCGCGAACGGCCAAATGTATGATCGGTTCCCGAACTTCATCTCCAGGTCTCCACACGTTCTGCGTGCGAATCTACATGGCTAATAATGCTCAGTTCCTTCTTTTTCTCAGTATCATTGGCATCAACAACTGGTCTTGAAGTATGTTTTATTGATACTTTCTCGACATCATTCGGGCTACTAGGCGGGGCCGACCTTCTGGTCCTCCGGCTTCTTGCTTGAGTTCTTGCAATAGCATTAGGAATATTATCTCCAGGGCCATTATCAGCTGCATCAGGTAGGCTATTTTCGATTGAACTCAGAAAACCATGAGTTTGGTTGCAACTTCTTGATTCAGCCTGAGAAGTAGAGCTGCTCATAGTTTGATTCGTCTGTGGTTCTAACTTGGATAACTTAACTTCTGTTTCTTCAGAGCTCATTTCATTTGCCTCCGGTTTTTCTGGCTTCCAAAGGGTGTATTGATCATCTTCATCTGAAGGAAGATCAGATTGGAGCATTGGACCGGCTTCAACTAGACTGTCTTCTCTTTCTCTCAAGGTTTTGACTATGAGTGTCTTGAGAAAATTCATTACTTGCACCGCAAACATTAATGCCGTCAGAGGATCTGACATCTGCAAGCGGGAAAAAATACCGATCTTTGAAGTGCTTTTTTTATGCTACTAAAATGGATATATACATACCTGATTGCATTGTGAACCATCAGATGGAAATATGATGTAATAAAGTGAAACATTGACATAATGTACAAGCCCTTTGAAAGGATGGCAAGATGGCATGCATGATTAAGAAAAAGACAATGGAGCACATTCTCTTCCCCTCTTCCATGTTCACAAATTGCACATATCTCACTTCTAACTTGTGTTCATAAGACAGTCACCCCCCTCTATTGATCATCACTCATAGTGTCATATAACTATTATTTAAATTTTAATGAACTTCTACTGATCACATTTACTGATAACATCATTCAAGTATATCAATAGATTATGTCAGTTCTGGTCAAATTTCGACAATCGGATGGAGTTATTTGTAAGTCTGGAATAAACCAAGAGCGAAAAAATGCATGGAAACGTACACTGTTGATCAAGGAAAATGCTCAACTTTGCCTAACCTGAGTCATGTTTGGTGCAAAGACCATGGCAACGTTACGCGCATTCATTTTGTTGAGATGTTCCAACTGAGCAACGTCAGCCATCAGATTAACCGCCCAGTCCAAGAGTGCAGCTTCTATCGATGGAAGCAACCTCACGAGACGAGTGCACTCGTCTTCTGATTGAGCCTCCATCACCTGCTCCGGTGGCAGAGAATCCAACACCCCGCTCGGTAATTCTCTAAACCAAGCCTACACAAGTGCAAACAACCAATACATTCCGACTTACTTAAATAACACTTTTACATACAAAACGAATAATTAAGGTCCAATAAAGTCGCAGAAAATTAAGTAGTACCTTGATTAGTCCTGCTAAACAATGAACATCAATGTTTTCAGGAACAACACCATTATTTAGTTGCTCCCTAACGTACTCTTCCTGGCCATTCTCCGGATTGATTCTGAAGATCCCTTCAGACTGTAAATTTTGGAGGAACACAAATTAGTATTATTATTATTTTTTTCTAAGTTAGGACAACACGATCCTTCAACTATGTTTTTGCATTTTAATAATGGTTAATTACGGAAAGCCCCCTAGAGTTAGGCCAGTTTTCACAAGGGATGGTATTAAAACTTACAAATGCCCCTCTAGTGCGTGATCTTTTGTTACAAATCTCCCTTGCAGTTAGGGAGTATTTGTGACACAGTACAAAACGTTAAGAGGATACTTGCGATTTTTCATACCATGTAAGATTTCGTAAAAACAGGCCAAACGTCAAGGGGTTTCTTGAAATTAACACTTTCGATAAATGGAAAAAGAATATGAGGAATTGATGTTGATTACCTGCAGGCCACTTGGCAATACAAGCGTCTTTGCATCATGAGTAGTATAGTCGGCACGCAATTACCTCTGCAATCGAAAGAAAGCTGCATGGACTCTGTTGAAACTCCAAAAACTCTTGTACTACACAAAAGGGTGGAACAAAATTAACTAGTGTTTGCTTGCAAAGTTGCAAGTAATCTAACCAAGCAAGTAAGGATACTTTCTTGTGCCTTGCTTTGCAAATAGGTATATGCAAGAAGCAATAGTTGCGAACAAGAAGCTCGTTTTGAAAACTTCAACCAAATAAAGTAACATATATTTTCAAAATTAACTTAACTTCTACAAATTGTTGAAGCAAACTAAAACTATCAACTTTTTAATACCAGTTAAAGATCAATGTAAACTTGAAATGCATTTCCCCATTATAAAACATAAGACTACGTTCTCAGATATCCATCAGAACCACAGACAACTCTCATTACAAATGTCATGGAAACATTTGAAAATAAAATAAAATTTGCACCAATCAAACAGAACCACAAACACCCCTCATCTAAATTTCAAGAAAATATTTGAAATAAAATAAAATACCTGGCACTAGGAGGCCTCCTGAGAACTTCAGGTTCAAACTCAACAGGCAATCCAAGAAACCCATCGAACCTATCAAATGTAACATGAGCAACATGCCTTACATTTGTAGGGTACCCAATCTCCATCAGCTGCTCTTCAAACCCACTATTTTCACCACTAGAACTGCGACAGCCCACCAAAGATTTCCTGAAAACAGTCAAAAAAACAGCCAAAACAGAGAGCTGATCCCCTTCCTCCTCTGTTTCTACTTCTTGTATTTGTCTACTTGCACAATTTCTCCTCCTGTACAAGGCTACAGAAGTGTTGTTATCATTATTATTGCCACTGCTAATAAGGGGCTCATGATCGAGAAAAGATTGGTGGCGAAACCCATCATTGTTTGTGTTAATGGAGCTTGAAGATGAAGGCAATTGAGATGGGGAGTGAAGTATATCTGTCATTTTCCTTTATTTTTTCTCCCACCCAGTGTGTGTTTCAAGATTGGATTTTTATGGGGTTTTGATAATGTCTAGTGTGGATTGTTAATGATGGGTTGGTGGATAAGTGGATTCCTGAGATGAAAATTAAAAGAGAATTTTAGGGATGTGGATGTTGAGTGGAGTTGGATTCAAGTAAGGGTTTTTGGAGGACGTTGAAAGTTGGACATCATCATTCATATATATATATATACACACACACACTTTTCTTTGTATTGCTTTATGTACACTTTGCATTCATTTGGTCGTTGTAATACTACAACGTACATTTACTCTTTGAAAGCTGAACTTGCTTTGGCTATTGCTAGGACGGCTAAGAGATGCTAGGAGCTATAGAGTGTATGAATGTAGAATTGTGTGTGTGTGTGTGAGAGAGAGAGAGAGATAGAGAGAGGATGACTGTTGCGAAACTGCACTTTTCTGTTGAACTGGGAATTTCTTAAGGCCGAGGTCCTTTACAGTAGGAAGTATACACTATGGCTTACATATGTGTATGTGTATGTGTATTTATTTATTTTTTTAATTTTTCTTTTCCCTGTCTTCACGACCAGATTTTAGATTATTAGTGGATTCATTTGGATTGCGGCATTGCAAATACCTAATATGAGGATGATCCTCCCAACTCAATTGTTCTATATATAATTCTAGAAATCAAATTTTGAACGTTTCTTAAAATATCTAACATTTCATTTTACTAAACCAATCGATAGTTGGTGTGTGTATATATCTTTTTCGTAGTTGAATCTTGCAATTGTTGGTTGTGCTTGCGCAAATTAAGATGAGAAAAAAACATTAATCTTGGAGGCATGCGAATACTGTTTTCTGTTTAGTTGCACGCTTAAAATCATTAATGAAATTTATGAGTTTTTGTGCATGGTTTACGACCTTTTTTTTTTTTGGGGGGGGGGGGGGGGGGGGGAGGGGGGGATAATTGAATGGTTTAAGACTTGAAGCATCCAAGAAACAGGCATGATATTGAATTAGGTTATGTTCCCTGTCAATTTTGGATAAAGCAATAGCAAACTTTTGGAATTCTTTTTTCACCGGCTAGTTTCATCTTTTTTCTTCACACATTTTTTATTTTATTGAGATATTATTGTAATTAATTCACTTGAATGATTAAAAATAGAAATAGATCAACATTGTCTACATCAGAGGGAGGTATATATATATATATATATATATATATTTATATATGTGAATTCCTGCTATAAAAACAACCAACAATTGACAAATAAGTGAAAATTTCATAATAATAATAATAATAATAATAATAATAATATCCCACGCGGCTCAGAAACAAAAGATTAATGGAGAGTGGCATTATGTCGACAAAGAGTTGTGCACTAAGACACTAATGGCCAACATAATTGCCCCTATTTGCGGGCAGGTGACAAATATAATTACAATCATTCCCTTCCTATTTGGAGAAAAAGATAATCCCAAATTAAGTACCAAGAAATTAGACTATATATTAAACGAAAGGTAAAACCTTCCTCATCGCATATATTTTCTTTCATACTTTTATTGGGAAAATTTTATAAAATTTAAATTTGAGCGAACCCAACAAATTATATAATAAATATACTGTACTTGTTACCTGATTAATACCTTGATATATGATTAATATTGATTCGATTAAGTCAAATCAATCCTAAGATTATATTTGGGTTCTTTTTTTATTTCACAAAACACGATTTTGGAGCAAAACGAAAGTCAGGTTTATGAAAACAATCACTCTCTTAAAATCATACATTTTTGTTAAGAATCTAAATAAAAACAACCCAATATATTTGACAAAAATTCCTCTATATTTCATAAAAATTCGATTCTGGATCTCAAAATGAGAATTTTCGACTCCACCATTGAACGCAAATTATTTTGATTCTTCAAATACAAGAGTTAGGACACTTCATCAGATCTACTAATCCATTTCCAATTCCCTTAGATCACAAAGAACGAGACATAATCCCTTTCCAATAATAAACATAAAAAGGTGTTATCATTAGAATGAAATAACAAAAGGGCACTGTAACGGGCACTATCGACAGCAAAAAAGCAAAAGTGAAGTTCATTTTTCCAATGGCCTTAATAAGAGATTTCAGAGTAAACCCACGCTCCCAAACAGGTGCCCGTTGCGGGTGACTGAGCCACTATTCGAAATTTAAACTCAAAATGGCGGTCCCTGCCTGTTCCACTTCCACTCACTATAATTTTCCATCTCTCGATCGCCTTAAATTTATGGAAATGTAATGTTAAGATTTGAATTCTAATATATATGCGTGCTTAAATAATGATATATATATATATTATAAAAAAAAAATCACTACACACTTTACCCATATATCATTACGATTCAAACCTTATTAGCTATTGCTAAACTCCCCAACTTCTAAAATTAGGATACATACCCATTAAATTAGAGAGTCAACACTCATTTCCACCACGATGTTGTTATTGATATTCCCACTACATAAAAAGGAATGAGAGATGCGATTATGATATTTCTCATTTTTTTTTCCATAGAGAGATTGTGAGTTTGATGATGTCATTTCCGTCATCACACCCGAAAGGCCCCCTATGAGGTATCGTCCGTCATCACTTTGAGACGGTGAGGTTTTGCCCTTTGAAAAGGCGCCTCGCAAGATGAGAGAGGGCTGATGCTTATAAGCTGGTCAAAATCCTCATATCCTTCCGATGTGGGACATAATATGGTCACATCATAAGCCTTCCAAACGAGGGACTTGGGTGAGAGCTTCGGCTCCACGATGGGAGCCATTTGATGATGCCCATTTCCGTTATCGCACCAGAAAGGCCCCCCTGCGAGGTATGTCCCTCACCACCTTGAGATGGTGGGGTTTTTTGCCCTTTGAAAAGTCGTCTCGCAAGGTGATGGAGGATTGGTGCTTATAAGCTGGCAAAGACCCTCGTCTCTTTCTCATGTGGGACAGAATATGGGCACATCAAAGTTCAACTTCATGATTTTCACTGTTGATTAATTTCTAGTTTAAAAAAAAAAATCCAAAAATCAATGTAACTATCCACACAAGTGTTTTGTAACACACAATTTAATATAAATGCTTCTTTTTCTCCTCCCCAGACTGTGAATATACAAGTGCATTTTTACCTTCTAATTTTAGCATTTTTACCTTATAAATTTATTTTTTCTTAGACCCCTCAAAAGAAGCGTATTTTTACTACCGACCATTTTGCCAAAATCTATAACAAATTAAGCACTCGAAAGATGCGTAATCCCTTACACCTTGTAGTAATAAAAATCGAAAACCTATTTGTATTGTGCTAAACCCCAGACTACCGGACTAATTTATATATTTCATACTGTATTACTACAAATATATGAACAAAGTGCAATAGGGCAAGACCACTCGAACATTAGCATAAATTATTTCACATTATCTCCAACTCGCGCTTTAACATACCAGTTCTGTTTAATTTGATTTGATTTCGTTATTTAGGGTCAAAGTATACATCTCGTTACTTAAATGTTTGTAAAATCTAAAACACTAAATTGATCATGTGCTTTTTGCTTAAAACAAGCGCTAATTAGTGTTTTATTTCACAATTTTCTGCTTGTGAAGTGCTTAGAAATAGTTAAAGACGTACAAAATTTGAAAGTACCTACACTCTTTTTTTGCTTCTAATGGTTCTCAAGAAGCTTAAACTTTTGCAGACACCCCTTAGTAGCAAGTCGTGATGAATGAAAAAGTCTGCCATGACTTCAACCGAATTACCCGATGCCGAAAAAGCAGCCAAATCATTCTGTTGGATACAATTAATCTGCCTGATAATCAAGCTTGTCAAGCTAGAGGGAGGTGTAAATAAACAGTCCAAAGCAGTAAAAACTACTACAACTTCAACATCATGAAAATCTGCCACTACAACTAAATTGGAACATTACAGGAGACATATACAATCATTGTGCTCTGTTAACAGGCTCAAGAGCTTCAACTGTAACCACACTGTTTCCCCTGATGACCTGCGGTAAAAGAAAACGTCAAAAATACTAACATTAGAATCATGAGTTTGAGCATGGCATGTTTGTCAACATAAGAACAGATTAGTGCAACTTACCACCATGCCTATATCAGTTTTTTCATTTCCATTCACTTCGACGGTGTTGTCAACCACCAGGTTCATAAACTGATCAAAGCCACGAAGGGTTCCAACCACCATACGATTGGCATTGAGCTTTACTGAAATACAAGTCAGGTAATTTTTGCTCAATATATAGATGATGATGTCTATAGTGGCAGAAAAAAATGAGCAACCAAAATAAAAAAGAGATGCACTCTATCACTATATACAGGCAACGTGTGTTTCTTAGGTACTAGAAGAAGGTGGCAGTTTATATCAAGTAAACTACAAAAGACAAATTAATTGATAACATAAAAGAAAGCCATTTTGCAGCTTGTAATGTGATGGTCTATTTAGCAGCCTCACTGACATAAAAGTACTTTTGACATACATATTCCAGCATGAAGAGAAATCAACCATTTAATTTTTGTTGAACAATAGCCCCATCTCAAAAAAATAATCTACACGTCTCATTCATGTACGAAATCCAGCATTACCACAACAGAATACAAAAGGAAGCCAGAAATCCCTCAGAGCTCATTAACGCAATACACAAGAAAAGTGCAGAGCACCATTCTTCTTGTAACAGAAATTGCTCGACATAGTTAAACAGGTTCGCCAACATTCAAAGACGGATTAGAGCCAGCAGCCACTCAAAATATTGGCAGATCGGACAGAAGCAAGTGGAACTCCACCATTGCAGGCTCAAAACAAAGATTCTTAAAGATCTTCTTAATCTCTTCATAAATAACCAAACTTGGTCATGAGATCACTATGACTAAGCATGTCAAGCGGTTGGGTAACATTTATTTTTATATCACAATGAACTGTGGAACTGAAGTTTCAGCTATTCCCTATGTCTGATTACATTTCCGTTGTTCATTCAAAATGGATAGTCAGTACACTTTTGTGGTCCATCTATAATATCACAAATCCATATCTCCAACTCAGATACGCGTAGGTTATTGAAATAGACATAGCTTCTGCGGATTCATTTATGGATAAAATACTTACTTCAAAGATAGAGAAGCAAATAATCATGCGAAAATTATGCTCCAAAATTTACACTCAGAAGTCAGCATCAGGTATGAGCTATCTTTTCAACGGTGCCAGCCACATACCAACAGAATTAAAGAGATAACACGAATTTATCATTATAATCAATCAAAATGTGCAGTCGAAAACCCACATAATTCAAATGAGCTAAAACAATACTTATTTAAAAGAAAACAACATAGTTATAAATCTCAGCTTCAACCGCATAATTTTCATAAAGCGAAACGAATAACTGAGAACTCACTCTGTAGCTTCTTGTCCATATACCTGCATTAGGGGGCCAAACAAAAAAAGCAAAATTTATTCTTAAGCATAAATAACATATAATCCATTAAAAAAAACAAGATGGAAAATTAACAAATAGCCTGAAAAAGCTTACTTCTTGAGATCCGGAGGCTGTCCTGATCTGCTCATGGCGAAAGATTAGGGCAAGACGATTTGGGGGTTCCGTTCAAGGTTTATCGCTCTTCGAAACCCTAGAGATAAAATTGAAGAACAATTTAGAAAGAATCTGGAGTTTGATATTCACAAATGGCTGACCTCTTCTGCGGGAAGGACAAAATTTGGGCTGTTTTTCTTCGGGCCGAAAAAAAAAGTCCAATGGGCTAATCCAATTACATATGGACATCACAGGTATCCATATCAACATGGTGGGCTTGCTAGTAGGCCGTGAATGGGTTGGATCAAGTCCGAAAATTTAAAATCTGATTAACATTATGGTATTTGAATTATATCTGAATTTTATAGAATCCTTGTTCATTTTTACTAAGTCGAAGGGTCCATTTGATTATGTTTAAAAAAAAAAAAAAGATGCTCGTCAAGTTGTGCTTTTTATAATGAAGTTTTTTTTTTTTTAAATCAAGCAATGTTGCGTTTTCTCTAAATAGCTTCCAAAAAAAGTCATTTTTGGGCTTTTTCTTTAAAAAATATCAAGCCAAACACATTTTTTTTCGTTGAAGTATTTTTTTTTTACAAATAAATGCTTCTCTTCTTAAAAAAAAAACCCAGACATGCTCTAAACTCTAAACTCTGAATCTAAAAAAAAATCTGAAAACTAATTAAAAATTTGATCTAAATAATAATAATAATAATAATAAATAGATAAAATTAAAACTTTTAAACATAATACAAATAAAAATTTGATGTCTTAAAAATAAACATAAATAGAGTAAAAGACTATTTTAGAATATTCATTGAAATTTTACCTTATTTTGTATAGATAAAATACCTCAAAAAATAAAGGTTAGTGTATTATTAGTTATAAAAAAACTTATATATATATATATATATATATTATTTATGTGTTTCTAGTGTTTTTCACTAACATTATATATATGGTTGTTACTTGTTAATTTAATAAAAAAAAATATTCCTAAAATTGGATTCACTTTCTTAATGATCCATACTACTTATTGCATATTTGATCCAGCCATTTTGGGCTACAAGTATTTATAATTGGATTTGTTCCATTCAGTGTTCTAATTGATTTTTTTTTTTTGGTAGATGGGTGTTCCAATTGATTGAAATTGAATTCATATTAAAATATATCACATATACAGCTATGTGTACTTGCCGCCTATGTTTATATTTTATGTGATAGTGTACATATTAATTATTTATTGACTTCAATGACAACTAAAACTAATATTATAAAACTAAAGAAGAAAATAATTAAGTTCTCGAGAATCTCACCATTTAACAATTAATTTTTTCTCTGAATTTTTGGGTAAAAATTGGGAAAATAATTCTGATGTCAAAGAATGTAGCCATAAGCCATATACGACTTCAACAATAGAATAAACATGAGTCTACTTTCTTTTGTTCCGTGCAAGCAATAGTTTAGGAAAGCAACAAGCACGTACATGAGTCAACGTTACTTAATATTTTATATAATTCATCAATGGGATTGTAGTTCAATGTTGGAGGTTCGAATTAGTATCATTGAGATCTTGATCAGTTTGAACCTTTTTATTCTCTCCTCTTATCCCTTGGGTGAGTGTGTGTGCGCACATGTGGCGTTTCGATTGACATTTATAAAGTATCTCGAATTAATTGTATAAAAAAAATATAATTTACATAATTCTTAAACTTTGGAAACATATGTCTATATATGTAGTAAAATTGACCTATTTTTGTCTGCCCTTTGTATAATAATAAATTTAAGAAAAGGCACCCCAACTTGGGTACCAAGGAAAATCAAACAAATGGTATTTAGAAATTGTCCACTACTTTTGGTTGAAAACTCTGAAATTTTATAAAGCAGGCATAATGGAAGCTTCCACCACCAAATTTCTCGAGAAGGCCTTTTCCGTAAATCAAGTACAATGACAGTAACCCGTGCCGCAAATAAATATCAAGGTTGCTTTCAAATTTTTTTCCCCCGGATTTATTGTATGATATATATATTTTTTTGTATTTGATTATTATTGATGATTAATGTAATAATTTATTTGTAATAGCAATATATATATATATATATATATGATCTAACAATACCAAGAAATTGGGTTTTCAGATTCGATGATCACAAAAAGAAAACAATACACACAGTCAATGAAATTGGACAAAACCCTAGTTTTGAGTCTTCAAACAACGCGAAATGAAAAAAAAAAAGCCCTAAAGATGTATTGAAATTAATCATTTGAGGTTATCTACAATGCTAGAGTATGTCCTATTTATATAAGATTACTAAAGTACGCTAAGAGTAAAAAATGAGACTATATACATTTAACAAAATAAAAATGAGGTGCTAAATTTATCGATAATTGCTCCTCCATTGATTATTGTCCCTAATATTGCTCCATTATGCCCCCTCAAGCTTGGAGTGATGTCAACAATATTCCTAAACTGATCAGGTAATATTGATACTGTTCTTTTGATTTGGCTTTCCTTAGATAGTCAACCAATTGATCTGCAGAGTGGACATGAACAATGTTGATCTTCTTTTGCTAGACTTGGTCTCGAACAAAGTGAAAGTTTATGGCAGTATGCTTCACACGACTATGAAAGTTCAAACGAACCAAGGTTCAATTCTCAATTGGTGCAAGCGGTGTTCCCGTAGCAAAAAAGGAAAACATGTTCACTACTATGTTTCGAATGGTTGGCAAAAAACTAATATTATTCTTTACTGTCGGCCTAACTGTAGTTAAAAGTCTCTAGTATTAGTTATGGCAAGGCTAAACGTAGTTAATAAATTTAATGGCTACACTTTTGGAGGCATAACCGATATTCGAGCGACGTTTGCCACTCTTAAAACAAATCGTCGCCAATGCCATATCAAACCATAGACAAAGTATTGGCTACTTTGGAGGCATAACCAATATTCGAGCGACATTTGCCACCCTTAAAACAAATCGTCACCAATGCCATATCAAAGCGTAGACAAAGTATTGGCTACGGTTTGGAAAGCGTAGCTAAGTATTTGCAACTGCTACAATTGTTACGGTGCCAAACCATTGCAAAATCGTCACCAATAATACATTGTCTGCGGTTTGTACTTTTTGGCAACAATTTTTCTCTCATAGCTAAAAGTGCTTTTCTTTGTATAGTGGATGGAATCAATTGGTGTTTTTGGGTTATGTTGTTGGAGAGCACGGGATTCAAGTAGATGAAGAGAAAATCAAAGTGTCCTTCCACGAGCTAAATTTGAGTACAACGATGATGTCCACACCTCAATCAGCAGATCACCATTTTCAGTAGTTTACACCAAGTCACCACAACATGCACTTGACTTGGTAAAGCTACCAAAGATTTCTAGAGTAAGTGTTGCAACGAGAAATATGGCAAATCAATGGCACAAGATTCAAGTAGAAGTGAAGAAGAATGACGTAGGATAAATGACAGAAGAGTTTTACTTTCATATCTTCAATATTTTTCTTTCCTTTTTAGTTTTCAATTCCTATTCAAGTTATGATTTTCTTTTTTAAGCCTTAGGTTCCTATTCAAGTTAGTATTTTCCTTTAAAGTTTTAGATTCCTATTCAAGTTAGTATTCTTCTAATTATTTTATATATGAGACTTCTTGCATGTTAACGCTTACTTACTGTATCAAAGATGAAAGATGAAAGATGAAAAAGAAAAATAATAATATTATGTTGAATAGCAGAGAGATGGAGAAAGGAGAAAGGAGAAAGATAAGGGATAGGAGAAAAAAATTCAAACCAAAGACACAAAAGATTATTATTACATGAGTCTAACCCTTTATAAATAATATAGATATATATAGTCATTTGAGTTAAAAACACTTAAAGAAACCACTTAAGGATCTCACATTTTATACATTGTATAGATTCTATATAATTCTTAAAGTTTGGAAATATTTGTGCATAGATTAAATAAAATTGACCAGCTTTGTCAGAGCTATTAATAATAATAAATTCAGAAAGGCAACCCAACTTAGGTACCAAGGAAAAAAATCAACCAATGGTCTTTAGAAATTGTCACAACATTTGATTGAAAACTTTGAATTTTCATCAAACAGGCATAATGGATGCTTCCACGCGGTAAATCAAGTACAATGAGTCAATGACAATAACCTGTGCCGGAAATAAATACAAAGGTTGCCTTCAATTTTTCTGTTTTTTTTTTTCTTTGTTTTCGAATCTGATGTACAATAATTTATTTGCATTTGATAATTATTAATGATTGATGTAAAAATTTATTTATAATAACAATATATGATCTACTATAAAATATATAGTAGTTTCTTACTGTCTTTGTATTGATATGCAGTAGGATCTTTTCTTTGAATAATATCCAATAGATAAAAAAATTTTAAAAAAAATCATTTTTTTTATATGATTAATTCAATTAAGAAACTTGATGAGTGATTTTATGGGGAAATAAAAAGTGTATGCATGTACTTATTGTACTAAGATAGACACGTTAAGATTTATCAATAGTTAACCTTCAAATGAAAGAAAAGTTTTAGCGGGATGAGGCGCTAGACCCCTTAAGCAACGTCCAGAGTTCGAATTCTGATGTTGTGAATGGAGCAACTGGATTGGGAGGGTCGCTCCCATAATGGATCTCTATAGTACCCGATCCGAATTAGTCGGCCAATGATTAAAACCAAAAAAAACAAAGAAAGAAAGAAAAGGCATCCACAGTTGAAGCAAAATTTTCTTTTCACATTTGGCAGCACTTACTATTAAAACAAACACACTTTGAGCACATCTAATTTAATTAAACACACACCATTCATAAATCATAAGAAAGCACACGTCTGTTTAATATTGGTAATTGATTGAATTCAACAAAATGGGTTTACTATTGAAATAAAATTTTAGTTAACATGTAAACAATGTGTAGTCAGCCTAAAATAAAACCACATTTAAGAAAGGAATGTATAAGATACTTCCGCTATAAATAAGTCGTACAAACTCAAACTTCAACAAATATCATCATCTACTAATTTTAACCATTTCAACTAATATAATACGAGAGTGTTTGACTATGCTTATTTTAACGAGCTTATAAGCTCATGAGCTTATAAGATTTTTGTAGAGTTTATAAGCTCATACATGTTATTTTTTTAAAAAAAAAGTTATTAAAGTGTTTGAATAAAATAAAACCTTGTGGCTTATAAGCTGTTTTTGTAGCTTATAGTTGTAATTTTGTTTGGTACAAATTCAAGCTTATATGTATTTTTTAAGTGTAATGATGATCGGAAAAAAAATAAAATTTAATTAATTTCCTGTAAATAAATATTTTTTTAGACAGTATAAATGTAATATTGAAAAAAATAAATATATTTATGTTATTTTATCTTTTAGTATTAGACTGCTTATAAACTATTCGGAAAAAAAAATGGGCAAAACTTACTTTTTCTGGGAAACTTATAAGCTTTTGACAGCTTATTTTTGAGCTTATAATCTCTTTTATTAAAAAAAAATTTTACCAAACACTTTTAAGGAACTTATAAGTTCCGAAACAGCTTATAATATGTTTTTAGTAGCTTATAAACACAACCAAACACTCGTATAATCAAAGCCAAAATTTCTAAAACTTATCATCTGAAAATGAGTTAGTATTTCCATCAAATCAATGGTAATAAATTTTCTTAAATCAGACAAAGAGCTTTAGAGCCAATTCGAATGGATTTTTTTTCAAAAGAAAACACTTACTTTTGAAAAAGAAAAAAAAATCAACTGAAAAAAAAAAACCTCTATGTTTGATTGTGTTTTTTCAAGAAGTAGAAGTCAGAATATATATTGATATATAATAGCCCTTTTCTTAATTTTTTTTGTATAATTTTTAAAGAAAAAATATATTTTAAAGTATTATATCTAATCGCGAAACAATTAAAAAATCTTTTTATCTTTTTTTTAATTATTATAAAAATAAAACTCGCCAAATACTTTATTTTTAAATGTATCCAACCAAGCTCTTAGTCTATAATTGACTTGGGGATGTTTTGGCTCAAAAGCAATAAATACGCTCACACCTGTCTGCTTGTGTATGGAATTTTGTCGTGTCAACCAATCAGTACCCCCCAAAAAAAAAAAAAAAAAAAAAAAAAAACCAATCAGTACCCCCCATATTTATTCCAATTTGCAAATCATCCAAAGTATAATCAAGAATTTGCCATCTTTGCTTATATTCCAATAGCACATACCCCTTAATTAGCCTTCATGGGTGACCACCTCCAATGCAAAAGTGGATAGTTTGACTTTGACTCAACTCTCTCTCTCTCTCTCTCTCTCTCTCTCTCTCAATCTCTCTCTCAAATATATTTCTTTCTTTAATCACACACTGAAGTACAATTTCATGCTCTCCCACCATTTTTAGCCGGCCACCAAACACAATTCTATTCCTGCCCCATGTCTCAATTAAGAGAGGTTGGTGTTGGGATTCCTTTGTATTTGATTCAATTGTTTTTTTCACTATATTTCATAAATAGAAGCCAAGTGAATGTAATTTATACTTAATTATATATATTAAAAAGCATTATTATATTTATGGTAGAATAAAAATAAATAAAATACCAATTAAAAAAAAATCAGATTGTCGTGGTGTTGGTTTTTGGCTTATAAGGAAGATGAATCTTAAAATATGGTTCTTGTTCAATTATGGAACAGTCATAACTAACCATAACTAATAAATCTATATTTTTTGTTCCAAGGATTCCAAATCGAAAAGATAAAACTATGGAAGTCCTGTATAATTTTGCCAAAGGGTTAGAAAGATGCCAAAGTTGGTGTGATTATTGTTGATTTCTTTAACATGATTATATTTCGGGTGTGAATCCTGGGATATTTTTTCTTTTTGCTAGGCCATGCCTTCTTGATTAGTGTATATTAATCGATTTGACATCACCTAGTCGCTCTTAAATATTGATAATAGTCAAAGTAAATGAAGGCAATGATAGGCCCCTTGATACAAATAAACCACAATAGTTCCTGAAAATCTGAATTAGACCTATTTTACGAGTCAAAATTTCAGCCCACTTCGCAACATGCCCCCTTCAATCGGGAAAATTCTTCCATGTACTGGGTGTATGTAGCCAACGGTTCAAATTTAATTACATTTATATAGGTTTTTTTCTTTAGATAAAATATATGTAGAATTTGATTGAATCTAAACCATTGGGTGCATAAGTGGGATCTAAACATCCAGTATATGGGAGAAGTTTCCCCTCAACATCCACCCCCTTCTCCTATACACTACAAAAGCAACCATTGCCACTCTCTCTCAATGCAACAACCCAAAAAAATACCGCTCTCCAAGAATCTCCCTCTGCAAGTGTGTACTAATCCACCCCCAACCACACCCTCTTCTAGCTTCCAATTCCATAAAATGCTAGGGAAGAAGAGACTTGGGTCAATGAAGCAACTAGCCAAGAAAATTAAGGTCAATATGGGCAATGCCGACTCCAAGCCATCACATTATGAGTGCTTGCTCAGGGATGAAGGAGGAGCCTCCCGCACCCCCACCACCACGCCAACCGGAACTTTCGTCATATATGTGGGAGAGGACCGACAAAGATTTGTTGTGCCAACGGGCTACCTCTCGCACCCTTTGTTCAAGATATTGCTGGAGAAGGCCTACAATGAGTTTGGATTTGAGCAGAGAAATGGCCTTGTGGTACCCTGCAGTGTCACAGCATTCCAAGAAGTAATCACTGCAGTTGAGTGCTGCAGTGGTAAATTTGATTTCGGTAATTGGGTAGAGGAGTTTCTCTAGACCGGCTCGATTTAACAAGTGTTTTAGGTTATATTCATCATCCCTTTAGAATGATTTCATGAGTTCTTGAGAGGATGTAAAACAGGGCATTTTGCAGTGTATGTTTAGAATCACATCAGGAAACTACAAGCTTTCTTCAGATATATAGACTTAGAAAAAGATCAAATTTTTTTGTGATATTTTTCGTGGTTGAGCTATCTCAGCATTGCTCTTCTGGATTTTAAATGTTTATTAGTTTTTGGGGATATCTTTATGAGTTCAATGGAACAGAGCCACCATATCATTTCTCCAAGTAAAACATAGTATTCAGACAAGCAAGAATCATGCTTATACTTTTCTTTTTTTCTCCATTTTAGGTGTAAAAATACAGTTCGGATATTCTGTTACACTTATCAATACACACCACGTGTATTGGTAAGTGTTTCCAGATAAGGAAAGAGAAAAACATTAATGAGTATAATAGAAGATGTAACACGATTATGTAACAGAAGATCGAACTGACAAAAATAGTTAAAAAGTTTTCACAGTTGACCATACTCCATATGATTCACTAGTCAAATAGATTAAAATGAGATTGTAAAACGATTCTTAAGAAGCATGGACAAAGAAAGATAAGGGCTATAGCCTTTTTATTGCCACAGCTAAATTTGGTTTCAAAAACTAAAAATCCAATGCAACTCATACGCCATACAGAGTCAAATCAGCCAATCATGTCGCTCCGTTCAAAAGAAGCCTTTTCATTTCATCTATAAGCTCCTGCATCTGCTCCCTTGAATGCAATGGAAACGGAAACACACAAGCACAATCCAATTTCCCGTCTCTGATGGTATTGAATATAGCAATCGATGGGCCCACACCGTGAACCGAGGCGCATCCAACAAAGTCTTCTAACCCAATAATTTCATGCACATTGCTGGAGGGATCGGTCATAGGGTCCTCAAAGACGGATATTAACGAGGTTCTAAGTGCTCCAAATGGTGTCAAACCAGGGTTGTCTATGGCCTTGCACATCAAGAAGTTCATATCCGCCATGTCAAAGAAATGCTTCTTGTTGTTCTTGGCATTTGAAAAGGATGAATGGACTCGTTTCGCCAATTCCCACAAATTTTCTCCTCCCTTCACATCATGAGTGTTTAGAATGGCAGAGTGATAAAACCCTGCAACATGTTGATAACAAAGTTCTCAATGAGCTTAAAGCTAAGTTTAAGTTTGATTTGATTTCTAGGAGCGCTCCTCTGGAACAAGTTCTCTTTAGCAGAGCCAAATAAAAATCGAGGTCAAGTGATTTAATTTTCTCCTATTTATCATGTTGGTTTTTAGGCTTATTGAATCTGTTAAGAGATTGAATATTTAGCGTCTCTTTTCTCCAACGGCTTTAACTTTTAAATCAAGAGGTCATTTAATATGATATTGGAACCAAACCAAAAAAGAGGTCATCGGTTCAAATCTTATGGCTGCTCGTTTATGAATAATAGAGTTTCACATTCAAAGACTGACAAACAAAAATATCAGCCAGCATGCAAGAGATGTAAAATATTAAGGGGTAATAACATCTCCATCCTCTAAGGTTCGATGTAAATACACTTAAGACTCCTTAAGGTTTGTATAATTACATAAACCACCCTAACTGTCAACTTCTTTCTTACAATTAGATTCCATCTGAGGTTTAGCATAATTACAACAACCACCCAGGCTGTCAACTTCCACCTTACAATCAGCCCCTTAAAAAATTGAAGCCAGAGAAGGTTCATATAATTATGCAAATCTCAGGGTGTCTAAGTGTATCCACACCAAAATTCAGTGGGTGTGGGTGTAATTATCCAAAATATTAAATGTGTCCTGTTGTTTGAGAGCTTAAACTTTTAGATGGGGTGGTTGTTCAATAAAATATTACACCACAGCATTTCACATTGAAGCATTAAACTTTGCTTTCCACATAAATGAACCAAGATCAAACAAATCGATTTATTTCCCTTTCAACCGAAAAAAAGGAAACAAAAAAACTCACCAACATGGTTGCTGCTAAGCACTGGATCAAGCATGGAACGGCAGTCCATGAGCGTTACGACCCCATACTTTTCCCATTGATCGTCGGAAATCCCTTTTAAAGAATGAGCAGCAATCAATCCAGCCGCCACTAAAAGCCCGCATAATTTCACCTCTTCAACCTCACAACTCTGCCAAAGCATTGCCCAAACCAAAGCCAATAATGTAAGAGAAAGCTGTGATCATAAACTGCTTATTACAAGTCACAACAGCAGAAAAAATGAACCATATTCATCTCCATTTTTAATATGAAACTCAAGAAATAAATTACGCAAAACTATAATGGAAAAACAAGAAAATTTTCATCATTCACTTACAGATAGAATCCGAGCAGTGTCTTGTGCATTCATTTGCAGCCTAGTAACGCGAGACATTCTTGGTGAGACAGTGTCCTTAAAGTTCAAATTTGACAGCCTAAAAGAATTCAAAGAGTAGCCTAACATGTCCACCCCACGAGCCCAAAAGGGCTTGTTCCCCTGCCCAGAAGGAATGTACTCCTCAATCCCTAAACTGACCTCCATCTTTTTCCCAATTTCCGTTTCTACCCATCCCACCCCCTTCTCCATCATCCCCAGCAACTCCCGGAGCAATGTGACGGCGGAGGCGCGGTCGCATGCGGAGGCGTGCAGCCTAAGGGCCACAACCCACTTACCATTCTCCAAACTGTACACGCTAGCAAAGAAAATATCAGAATCCGATGAAGGGTCGTGATTTTGCCACGAGTTCTTGTTGAGTTCGTGCTCGAGGATGAGGTGGAAGGAGGAAATGGCGGTGGGCTCGTCGGGGAAATGGGTTTGGAGAATCTGGGACGTCGATTCGAGATCGAAAGGCTGGATTTGGAGGTGGGGGCCATGGGGTGTCACGTAGGAGAAAGAGGCGGAGGCGGGGTCGAATCGGAGCTTGGAGTTGAGGATTGGGTGGGAAATTTGAAGCTTGCGGAGGGCATTTTGGAGAAATGGAATGTCAGGGGGTTTGGAGAGGAGGAGGGCGAGGACGGTTATGCCGGTTCCGCCAGGGACCGCCTTGCACCAGCTGAGCTCGGTGGCGCCGACGCGGCGAGTCTTGGGCTGATCAGCCGTACTGTCGAGTGACATTTGTTTCTGTAAAAGTGATCTTTTTCATGGCAATGTCGTGGGTTACACTTGAACTTGATTGTTTTTTCTTTTAATGAAAAGTGAGTGGCGAAGATAAGATGGAGATGTTTCAGAGATAGGGGGACTTGGGATTTTCCTTCACGGCAATGCTTTCCCATGTATCTCTGTTCATTGAGAGCAACGTTTTGGGAGAATTAAATGTTTTGGAATATCTCACTTTTGGTACCAAAGGTTTGTCGTTTTATAATTTTGATCCCAATTGTTTGTATTTTTTTTATATTGCTCCCATAACATTTTGATTTTTTTTTTCGATTTTAGTACCATCATTAATTCTTTCACCTGTACATTTTGACAAAGTTGCTAAAATCCCGTATTGAATTCAAAAGTATTAAAAACCTACCTTATAAATTTTGTTTTCTTTCTTTTTCGTTTTTCTCACAACATCCCATACCAAACCCCCTCCACCGGATCTAATTTCAAAAACAAATGAAAAATAAATAAATGCACTACCACACATTCATGCGCACACACACAAATGCAAAATTAACTTATAAAATTTTAATGAAACTTTAAGTTGAACATGTGATTGGATTACCCATCAAATACAAAATTAACCTATAAAATTTAAATGAAACTTTAAGTTAAACATGTGATTGGATTACCCATCGGATTGGGGGAAAAAAAAAAGACTCGAGACAATGCAACCATCAGGTGATGATGTTCCTCAATTTGTTCTCCATCTCACAAACAATTAATCAGATACTCAACTTAAGGATGCATCTAAATTTCATTTGTTAAATTGTGTGGTGTGTGTAAGCGTGTTACATGTTTTTTGTCCTCCTTTTTTTTTATTTTTTTGAGGGGGGGAGGGGGGTTTGTTTCGTATATCTTCTTAGTGTTATTGGTTTTTTAGCAATTCCATCAAAATATAGAGGTTCATAAATTAATAATGGTATTAAAATTGATACAGATCACAATAGAATAGATGAAACGTGAGAAAATGCAAATGACTGGTACTACAATTAAAAAAGTGCAAACGTTTGGTACCAAATTTGAGATTTCCCTCACACTTCACACAAAAAGAATAATAATTCAAATTTTGGGAGACTAAATTGCAATTAATCCTTTTTGAACCCTTCGATATCATTTTTGTAGAAATCAACGGTAAACTTTGTTTTAGAAATAAGTAACAATTCACACTGACCATAAAATATATCGATGATTTAGTAGAGGGAACATTTGAAATGTTTTTATTTCGGTTGATACGCAGTTAAATTTCTAGCAAGAAAAACTTGAGGGATTGAAATTCAGTTTATTTTTATTGGCAATAATTACAAAATCAATATCATTATTGTCGGATTCTATCTCTTATCGGATATATATTATAATGCGGCCCATGGCCATACCTAATAAGAAATACAGATATTAAAATGATTACGCCTGTAATAATTTTTTTTTATTCGGTAAAAATAAAGTGTTGGGGGAATCATTTAATATTTCAAGCATAGAGACAGTTAGTTGAGCAAAATAGATTAACAATACTTTAGCCAAAGCCCAAAGGAATGCAAACGAACCGAGCCGCCTCGATAAAGATTGAAGCTTGAATTCGAATAATTCGAGCAAAGTATATATAAGTTTTGAACCGAACTCGAGCCAAGTAATTCTTATTCGTAGGCTCGCGAACTTTTATTTTTTTAATATTTTATTTTTATTTTTATTTTTATATAATTATATATATAATTATAAATAATATATTAATTTTCGAACTCGAGCTCAAGTTCAGCTCAAATATAATAAAATATTTAAAAATATTTAAACTCGAGCTCGAACTTGAGTTTGAGCTATTTGGTTCGAGCTCAAGTTCGAACCTTAAAAAAAAATCAAGGCTTAACTCGATTCGTTTGTATGATAAGCCAAATCTTATATATTTTGTTTATATGGTTTATGTAGAGGCTAGGTGTAGCCCCCTAAATGCGGGGCGCGCCGAGCGTGCGTGTGTCGCGCGCCCGGCGCAACGGATGCGTGCTGTGTGACGCATTCGGTTGGTTAGTTTACCCGAAGCGGGGCCTTGAGACGATTGGGTCAAGGGAAGGATGCCAGTGTGCAAGGGGCTTGGATGCATGCGGAAGCATTGGTACGGAACTTGAGATTGTGAGGCAAGCGGGTTAGCTAAGTGGTGCATGCTTGGTGGTGCATCACGCGTCATGAACGGCGGATATGATGCAAACGGGGGCTGAGTGTTGTTCGAGCGGAAGGAAGACGCGAGCACCGATCAGTTAACACTTGGTCTTGACGGACGCTTGCGGAGAGTGTTCGTTCTTGAGAAGCACGAGGAGCACGCAAGCTGGGGGAGCGAGGCGAGCATGTGCTGATCAAGAGTGCACGTCGGGTGTAGGCGATGTGCACGGCGCGGGCTGGACAGCGCGCGCATCCGGCAGATAGTGTGCGAGCATGGCGTACACGTCGGACAGTGGAGTGCGGAGCTGAGCGCTTCACAAGCAGGTTGCGGAACTAATGTGTTTTGTACATGGCAGGTTGTTATGTGCATCGTGCAGACTTGGTGCGAGACGACAACGCATCTTGTGGCACTTAGTTCATACGAGCAGGCGTGGAGCTTGTTCGGGGCAGCTGAGCGTGTTCGGGGGATTGGCGAACCTCCGTGCACTTGAGAAGAACGCTGGCGCACGCTGAGTGTGAGCAGCGTGCATCCTTGCGAGCTGGAAGGCGAGCAAGCAGTGCGCGAACTGAGCAGAACGCGCACAACGGGCAGAACGCGCGCAAGCAGCGCGCAACGCAGCAGAACGCGCCCAGGCAGCGCGCGATGCAGCAGAACACAGCAGAGTAGGCAGTTGCGAGAGCAGTTATGCAAGTGGCAGCCTGGTCTGGATGAGGGACAGACGGTTTACCCATGTTCCTTGGAGGGAGTTGCTGATCTGAGGCAGTTTGTAAGACAACTGGGGCAATTGCTGACTGAAGGTGGGTTTGGCGAAAACCACCGCGACACTTGGCGGCTTCTTGTACTCCTAAAAATCCCAGCAGTTGGGGGATGTCCTCTGCATATATTATATACCTTTGTGTACAGGTTTTGTAAGTAGAGAGTTAGATAATTCTCGAAGAGAGTCATTGTACATTTGAGGTTCCTTGTATTCTTATTGCGAAATAAAATATAAGGTTGGCTTCGGCCGTAAAGACTGCGTTGCTTGTTTATTTGTACTCGATTATGGGGTCTTGTACATTTATACTTGCTGGACGTTTGTGCAATTAGAGAAGACTCTCATTCACTCAAACTAAACACTTGTGGGTGGGAAACACTAAGGGAACACACGAGTGCTAAGTGAGGGTGCGAAAGGCTGACGGGTTTTGGGGAAAACTCGGCCGCACGGGACTGTTCGAGGCGAAAATAGACGCTGAAAATTTGCCCTGTGACACTAGGCTAGACCGCTAGAGCGTCTTTGTTAGTGTGCTTGTTTGTGACTTGATTATTCCCATGTGAAGAAAAAGTTTGAATTTGACCAACACGGGATATTAATGTCTAATATTACAAAATCAGGTCCATAAAATCATTTGTTTATTAATCTGAGCGAGCAAGTGGGCAGATTAAAGTCGGATTACTTATAATCTATATTATTTATGTGTACAAAAATCGAGGAGATTAAAGTAATTATATCATTAAGGCTAGAGATGAATAGTTATAAATTCGATTATTATTCGCATTCATATTTATTTATAAGATAAAATTTTCACATTCATTTAAAGTGAATATTATCTGTATTCGATTAAAGATATTTGATTATAAATAGATACGAATATGGTAATTTGATATCCAATCCGTTTAATATCCGCTCCTAATACATACATTTTATATATTCGATAATTTATAATTTCGTTGCATCCATTAATTGTATCCAATAAATAATATTTGGAAAAAATAACTAATATGTATACTAAAATTTGTATGTGCTTTTAATAATATTTTATTTTTTTAAAAATCAATTGATTTTTTATATATAATTTTGTAAAATTCATTTGTTGTTAATAGTTTAAAAAAATTATATTTTTAATAATCATATGCATTATATTTCATATATTATAAAATATATAAAAATAAAAAAAAATAATTCATATTATGTGAATGATAAATAATAAATTGTTGTTTCAAATAAAACACAAGCATTTTTTTTATGGATATCCTATTTTTATAATTTATAAAAATATATAAAATAAATAAATAAATAAACATGTACGAACTTAAAGTTTTATTAATAAAAAAGTACGATAGGTGTGGGCTGGGGGGCTTTACACGTCGCTTTACAGGCGCGTGGAGATAACAGTTGAAGTTTTGATAGCCGGCTGGAGCCCCCCGCGTGTAATAACGTAAGAGGTTGCTTTGGCGGCCGCCACGTTTCTGTCATTTTGAGGTTGAGAGTTCTCTGACACAGACTTCTCCTGGACTTTAGAGTATTGTTGGTTTCCGGACTTATCAAACATCAATCATGGCTCAGAACACCTCTTTATTATTTACCAAAAAAAAAAAATGAACACTTATTAAATTGGGCTGTTGAACAGCTTCATAACGACAAAAAATCCAAGCCCAAATGTTTGCGACGGATGTCCATTTCATTTTTAGCCGCAATCCACAAGATAGGCCCAATCAGCCCCATACGCCTCCAAAGTCGAAACAAACAACGGGGTTAATATCTTGTGCAAATAAGGACAAAACTCTCCGAAATTTGGCCCCAGTACCAGAATTTCCTGACGCCGAAGTCGCTCAGGGTGTTGGGGACTTGGAGTTTACAAGTCGCTGCTTGTTTGGCACGACAGCAAAAGTTACCCACTGAAGCTCAATTCCAGTTTAGATTTTTCTAAGTCCCCCGCCGGCTTGAATGACCAAGCTTTAGGCACGGGCATCAGGAAACTTTAGCAAAAATGGCCATTTCTATTGCTTCTTCTATGGCTACGGGGATTTTAATTCCGGCGCCATTTTTCAAGAAATCGAAGGATTTGGGATTCTGTTCGCTGCTATGCAATTCTGGAAAACCTCTTCGTGCCGATAATTATGCTTAAAATAACAGTTATCGCGTTGCTTGGCGCAACCACGGGTCTCCAGGTATGAGAATGTGTTAATAGTTCCCTTTCCTTTATTCAGATACTGGTGATTTGATTTGGTTTTGTCGCGTTTCTGATTGAACTTCTTTTTGATTAGCTGCGTTTCCGCTGAAATAGTTTAAATGAATTAAAAGTAATTATGAAAGGATTATAAAATTTAGGTTTTGCTCGAATTTCCCCAGTCAAACAATTGGCCAAAACCTACTCATGGAAGTAAGGCAAACTATATTTCAGCTGGCAGTAAAGATATCCAGTTCTCAAGAAACGTAGTTTGACTTTTGATAATTATCTGGTCGCGTGAATCTTCGATCACTCCATTTTTTTTATTTTTTTTTTGTTTCTTTTACTTGTTGGATTAATGGAGAAGTCCTGACAAAATTCTTGACTCTTTTCAATGTTTTATATGTTTGTATCATTATTCTGAATTGTGTCCTTTCTGATTCGAAATTAAAAGGTTATTTCGAATTCAAGCAACAACATTGCAAGAGGATGAAGACAAAGTGGTTGTGGAGAAGTCATTTAAACCGAAAAGCTTTCCAGAAAAGGAAGGAGAAGGCACCAGCCGCACCTCCGGTGAGTCACCCGATGGTTCACCACCCTCCAGTGGTTTGGAGAAGTGGATCATAAAATTGAGCAATCGATAAATATTTTTCTCACGGTAAGTGTAGCACAAATATAATATTTTTGGCATATAGTATTCAGTTAAATTATAAAAGAGTTACTGCTTATGGTCTTTGTTCGATGAACAAATAAATTAACAAATAAGTACATGACATGAGAGCTAAGTTTTTATTTGATCCAAATAATACTAATCTAGAAGAACATCTGGCTCAAGTCCGCTTCTGTTTTATGTATGGTATTCCAGTCTGCTTTCTGATTATAATCAATTTTCATTCACCATTTCAGGATTCAGTGATAATCAATTATGGAACAGTCATAACTAACCATAACTAATAAATCTATATTTTTTGTTCCAAGGATTCCAAATCGAAAAGATGAAAATATTAAAGTCCTGTATAATTTTGCCAAAAGGGTTAGAAAGATGCCAAAGTTGGTGTGATTATTCTTGAATTCTTTAACATGATTATATTTCTGGTGTGAATCCTGGGATATTTTTTTCTTTTCGCTAGGCCATGCCTTTTTGATTAGTGTATATTAATCGATTTGACATCACCTAATCGCTCTTAAATATTGATAATAGTCAAAGTAAATGAAGGCAATGATAGGCCCCTTGATACAAATAAACCACAATAGTTCCTGAAAATCTGAATTAGACCTATTTTACGAGTCAAAATTTCAGCCCACTTCACAACATGCCCCCCTCAATCGGGAAGATTCTTCCATGTACCGGGTGTATATAGCCAACGGTTCAAATTTAATCACATTTATATAGGTTTTTTTCTTTAGATAAAATATATGTAGAATTTGATTGAATCTAAACCACTGGGTGCATAAGTAGGATCTAAACATCCAGTGTATGGGAGAATTTTCCCCTCAACATCCACCAACCCCCCCACACCCACCCCTTCTCCTACACACTACAAAAGCAAACTCAGCCACCCTCTCTCAATGCAAAAACCCAAAAAACAACCGCTCCCCAAGAATCTCCCTCTGCAAGTGTGTACTAATCCACCCCCAACCTCACCCTCTTCTAGCTTCCAATTCCATAAAATGCTAGGGAAGAAGAGACTTGGGTCAATGGAGCAACTAGCCAAGAAAGTTAAGGACAATTTCGGCAATGCCGACCCCAAGCCATCACATTATGAGTGCTTGCTCAGGGATGAAGGAGGAGCCTCCCCCACCCCCATCACCACCCCTACCACCACGCCAACCGGAACTTTCGTCATATATGTGGGAGAGGACCGACAAAGATTTGTTGTGCCAATAGGCTACCTCTCGCACCCTTTGTTCAAGATATTGCTGGAGAAGGCCTACAATGAGTTTGGATTTGAGCAGAGAAATGGCCTTGTGGTACCATGTAGTGTCACAGCATTCCAAGAAGTAATCACTGCAGTTGAGTGCTGCAGTGGTAAATTTGATTTCGGTAATTGGGTAGAGGAGTTTCTTTAGGCCGGCTCGATTTAACAAGTGTTTTAGGTTATATTCATCATCCCTTTAGAATGATTTCATGAGTTCTTGAGAGGATGTAAAACAGGGCATTTTGCAGTGTATGTTTAGAATCACATCAGGAAACTACAAGCTTTCTTCAGATATATAGACTTAGAAAAAGATCAATTTTTTTTTGTATTATTTTTCGTGGTTGAGCTATCTCAGCATTGCTCTTCTGGATTTTGAATGTTTATTAGTTTCTGGGGATATCTTTATGAGTTCAATGGAACAGAGCCACCATATCATTTCTCCAAGTAAAACATAGTATTTAGACAAGCAAGAATCATGCTTATACTTTAATTTTTTTCTCCATTTTAGGTGTAAAAATACAGTTCGGATCTTTTGTTACATCTTCTGTTACATTCATCAATACACGCCACGTATATTGGTGAGCGGTCCAGATAAGGAAAGAGAAAAACGTTGATGAGTTTAACAGAATATTAACACGATTATATAACAAAAGATCCGAACTAGCAAAAATAGTTAAAAAGTTTTCACTGTTGACCATACTCCACATGATTGACTAGTCAAATAGATTAAAATGAGATTGTAAAACGATTCTTAAGAAGCATGGACAAAGAAAGATAAGGGCTATAGCCTTTTTATTACCACAGCTAAATTTGGTTTCAAAAACTAAAAATCCAATGCAACTCATATGCCGTACAGAGTCAAATCAGCCAATCATGTCGTTCCGTTCAAAAGAAGCCTTTTCATTTCATCTATAAGCTCCTGCATCTGCTCCCTTGAATGCAATGGAAACGGAAACACACAAGCACAATCCAATTTCCCGTCTCTGATGGTATCGAATATAGCAATCGATGGGCCCACACCGTGAGCCGAGGCGCATCCAACAAAGTCTTCTAATCCAATAATTTCGTGCACGTTGCGGGAGGGATCGGTCATAGGGTCCTCAAAGACGGATATTAACGAGGTTCTAAGTGCTCCAAATGGTGTCAAACCAGGGTTGTCTATGGCCTTGCACATCAAGAAGTTGATATCCGCCATGTCAAAGAAGTGCTTCTTGTTGTTCTTGGCATTTGTAAAGGATGAATGGACTCGTTTCGCCAATTCCCACAAATTTTCTCCTCCCTTCACATCATGAGTGTTTAGAATGGCAGAGTGATAAAAACCTGCAACACATTGATAACAAAGTTCTCAATGAGCTTAAAGCTAAGTTTAAGTTTGATTTGATTTCTTGGAGCACTCCTCTCGAACAAGTTATTTTTAGCAGAGCCAAATAAAAATCGAGGCTCAAGTGACTTAATTTTCTTCCTATTTATCATGTTGGTTTTTAGCTTATTGAATCTGTTAAGAGATCGAATATTTAGCGTCTCTTTTCTCCAACAGCTTTAACTTTTAAATCAAGAGGTCATTTAATATGATATTGGAACCAAACCAAACAAGAGGTCATCGGTTCAAATCTTATGGCTGCTCGTTTATGAATAATAGAGTTTCACATGCAAAGATTGACAAACAAAAATATCACCAGCACGCAAGAGATGTAAAATATTAAGGGGCAATAGCATCTACATCCTCTAAGGTTCGATGTAAATACATTTAGACTCCCTAAGGTTTGTATAATTACATAAACCACCCTAACTGTCAACTTCTTTCTTACAATTAGATTCCATCTGAGGTTTTGTATAATTACAACAACCACCCAGGCTGTCAACTTCCATCTTACAATCAGGCCCTTAAAAAATTGAAGCCAGAGAAGGTTCATATAATTATGCAAACCTCAGGGCGTCTAAGTGTATCCACACCAAAAATTCAGGGGTTGTGGGTGTAATTATCCAAAATATTAAATGTGTCTTGTGATCTGAGAGCTTAAACTTTTAGATGGGGCAGTCGTTCAATAAAATACAACTACACCACAGCATTTCACATTGAAGCCTTAAACTTTGCTTTCCATATAAATGAACCAAGATCAAACAAATCGATTTATTTCCCTTTCAACCAAAAAAAAAAAAAAAAAAACTCACCAACATGGTTGCTGCTAAACACTGGATCAAGCATCGAACGGCAGTCCATGAGCGTTACGACCGCATACTTTTCCCATTGATCATCGGAAATCCCTTTTACAGAATGAGCAGCAATCAATCCAGCCGCCGCTAATAGCCCGCATAATTTCACCTCTTCAACCTCACAACTCTGCCAAAGCATTGCCCAAACCAAAGCCAATAATGTAAGAGAAAGCTGTGATCATAAACTGATTATTACAAGTCACAACAGCAGCAAAAATGAACCATATTCATCTCCATTTTTCATATGAAACTCAAGAAATAAATTACACAAAAACTATAATGTAAAAACAAGAAAATTTTCATCATTCACTTACAAATAGAATCCGAGCAGTGTCTTGTGCATTCATTTGCAGCCTAGTAACGCGAGACATTCTTGGTGAGACAGTGTCCTTAAAATTCAAATTTGACAGCCTAAAAGAATTCAAAGAGTAGCCTAACATGTCCACCCCACGAGCCCAAAAGGGCTTGTTCCCCTGCCCAGAAGGAATGTACTCCTCAATCCCTAGACTGACCTCCATCTTTTTCCCAATTTCCGTTTCTACCCATCCCACCCCCTTCTCCATCATCCCCAGCAGCTCCCGGAGCAATGCCACGGCGGAGGCGCGGTCGCATGCGGAGGTGTGCAGCCTAAGGGCCACAACCCACTTACCATTCTCCAAACTGTACACGCTAGCAAAGAAAAGATCAGAATCCGATGAAGGATCGTGATTTTGCCACGAGTTCTTGTTGAGTTCGTGCTCGAGGAGGAGGTGGAAGGGGGAAATGGCGCTGGGCTCGTCGGGGAAATAGGTTTGGAGAATCTGGGACGTCGATTCGAGATCGAACGGCTGGATTTGGAGGTGGGGGGCATGGGGTGTCACGTAGGAGAAAGAGGCGGAGGCGGGGTCGAAGCGGAGCTTGGAGTTGAGGATTGGGTGGGAAATTTGAAGCTTGCGGAGGGCATTTTGGAGAAATGGAATGTCGGGGGGTTTGGAGAGGAGGAGGGCGAGGACGGTTATGCCGGTTCCGCCAGGGACAGCCTTGCACCAGCTGAGCTCTGTGGCGCCGACGCGGCGGGTCTTGGGCTGATCAGCCGTACCGTCGAGTGACATTGTTTCTGTAAAAGTGATCTTTTTTATGGCAATGTGATGGGTTACACTTGAACTTGATCGTTTTTTTTTTAATGAAAAGTGATTGGCGAAGATAAGATGGAGATGTTTCAGAGATAAGGGGACTTGGGATTTTCCTATACGACAATGCTTTCCCTTGTATCTCTGTTCATTGAGAGCAACGTTTTGGGAAAATTAAATGTTTTGGAATATCTCACTTTTGGTACCAAAGGTTTGTATTTTTGTAATTTTAATCCCACTTGTTTGTATTTTTTTATATTGCTTCCATAACATTTTTATTGTTTTTCGATTTTAGAACCATCATTAATTCTTTAACCTGTACATTTTGGCAAAGTTGCTAAAAGCCCGTATTGAATTCAAAAGTATTAAAAACCTACCTTATAATTTTAGTTTTCTTTCTTTTTCGTTTTTCTCACAACACCCCATAGCAGGCCCTCTCCATGGTTCCAATTTCAAAAAAAAATGAAAAAGAAATAAATACACTACCACACATTCATGCCCACACACTCAAATGCAAAATTAACTTATAAAATTTTAATGAAACTTTAAGTTGAACATGTGATTGGATTGTCCATCGGATTGAAAAAAAAAAGACTCGAGACAGTGCAACCATAAAGTAATGATGTTCCTACATCGCCACTCCATCTCACCGCAGCTGTCCCAAGCCATTTCCTCTCAACCTTTTACCATAAATTTGTTCTCCATCTAACAAACAATTAATTAGATACTCAACTTATGGATGCATCTAAGTTTCATTTGTTAAATTGTGTGGTGTGCGTAAGCATGTTATATGTTTTTTGTCTTTTTTTTTTTAGGGGGGAGGGGGATTTGTTTCGTCTATCTTTTTAGTGTTATTGGTTTTTTAGCAATTCTATCAAAACATAGAGTTCATAAATTAATAATGGTATTAAAATTGATACAAATCACAATAGAATAGATGAAACGTGAGGAAATTCAAATGATTGGAACTACAACTGAAAAAGTGCAAACGTATGGTACCAAAATTGATATTTCCCTCACACTTCACACAAAAAGAATTATAATTCAGATTTTGGGAGATTAAATTGCAATTAATCCTTTTTGAACCGTTGGATATCATTTTGTAAAAATCAATGGTAAAAATTATTTTACTAATAATTAACAATTCACACTGAACATAAAAATTAAAATATATCGATGATTTAGTAGAGGGAACATTTTAAATGTTTTTATTTCGGTTGATACGCAGTTACATTTCTAGCAAGAATTTTTTCTAGTAGAGGGATTGAAATTCAGTTTATTTTTAATTGGCAATAATTACAAAATCAATATCATTATTGTCGGATTCTATATCTTATCGGATATATATTATAATATGGCGCACACCTAATAAGAAATACAGATATTAAAATAATTACGCCTATAATAATTTTTTTTATTCGGTAAAAATAAAGTGTTGGGGGAATCATTTAATATTTCAAGCATAGATATAGTTAGTGGAGCACAATAGATTAACAATACTTTAGCCAAAGGGATGCAAACGAACCGAGCCGGCTCGACAAAGGTTCGAGCTTACATTCGAATAATTCGAGCCGAGCTTGTATAAGTTTCAAGTCGAGCGCGAGCTAAGTAATTCTTATTCGTAGGCTTGCGAGCTTTTATTTTTTTAATTTTAATTTTAATTTTTATATAATTATAAATAATGTATTAATTTTTAAACTCGAGTTTGAGTCCAACTCAAATATAATAAAATATTTAAAAACATTTAAATTTGAGCTCGAACTTATAATTTACTCACAAACTCGAGCCAAATGAGCTGAGCTGATCCGAGCTCGAACATGACTTGAGCCCGAGCTCAAGCCTATTTTTCCTGACTCATCGGGCTTGAGTTCGATCTATTTAGTTCGAGCTCAAACTCGAACCTAAAAAAAAGGCCAAGGCATGGCTCGACTTGTTTGCATCCTGAGCCAAATCTTATATTTTTTGTTTGTATGGTTTATGTAGAGGCTAGGCTAGACCGCTACAGCATCTTTGTTAGTGTGCTTGTTTGTGACTTGATTATTCGCATGTGAAGGAAAAGTTTGAATTTGACCAACATAGGATATTAATATATAATATTACAAAATCAGGTCCATAAAATCAGTTATTTATTAATCTGAGCGAGCAAGTGGGAAGATTAAAGCCGGTCGCATCAACATTACTTATAATCTATATTATTTTGTGTGTACAAAGATCGAGGAGATTAAAGCAACTATAAATCGATAACTGAAAATTCAATTATTGTTCGTATTTGTATTCATTTATTAAATAAAATATTTGTATTTATTTAAAATGAATATTATCCGTATTCGATTATAGATTTTCGATTATAAATTTACGGATATAGTAATTTGATATCCGATTTGTTTAATATTCGCTCCTAATACATACATTTTATATATTGGATTATTTATAATTTAATTGTATCTATTAATTATATCTAATAAATAATATTTGGAAAAAATACCTAATACGTACACTAAAATTTGTATGTGCCTTTAATAATATTTTATTTTTTAAAATCAATTGATGTTTTTTGATATAATTTTGTAAAATTCATTTGTTGTTAATAGTTTTAAAAAATTATATTTTTAATAATCATATGCATTATATTTCATATATTATAAGATATATAGAAATAAAAAAATAAATAGTTCATATTATGTGAATGATAAATAATAAGTTGTTGATTCAAATAAAACACATGAATTTTTTTAATGGATATCCTATCTTTACAATTTACAAAGATATACAAAGAATAAATAAACAAACATGTATGAACTTAAAGTTTTATTAATAAAAAAGTATGATACCTCTATATATGTGTGTGTATATATATTTTCTTGTAAATAAGTAGATTATATATATAAAAAATGACTAAATTGTATACACAAATTTCAATATTCAATTAATTACAACTGAATACCAAATATTTACAATTGCATAATATACTTGAATATTCATAATCAGATTCTAATATTCAAATATTTATAATTGAAATATTGGATTTAAATTTTAAAAATTACAACCGGATATGGATATATCCTATATCAGTTCGATATCCGGTAGATACAAATATAGATATTGATTTTAGATATTCGTCAATACCCGTATCCATACCGATATTCGATAAAATTAAATGGATACGGATATGAAAACGGTATATCCGATTCGGTTAAGATCCGTTTACACCCCTACATATAATATAATTTCAATAAGATGACCAAATTAATCTGTACAAAACTATAATAGTAAGTTTGTTTTTATCAATTAATCTCTAATCCCTCTTAGGGCCAGGATCGATTGTTTGTCCCCATTCACATCTTTGGTTTCTTAATCTTCCACTTCGCAACGAATTCACAAAATGCGTTCGCTATAAAGCTCACTCCGTTCACTGCACAAGCCCGCACATATTGTCGTGCCCACCGAGGGCCCATGAATTTTTGGGAGCGGAACGCTTTTTCAAACCATCTGTTAGAGATTGTAACAATCCAAATAATCCCACTACATCAAAATCCTTATGATGTTGCACAAAAGACATTATTTTACATTTAGCTAGCACTAAAATAGGCTACTCCTAGTAGAAGTGATAGAATTATTCAAAGTATTTCAACTGGAACAACCTCAAAATAATGAGAATGTGATTCGAACGATGAGAAAAGAAACGAATAACCTTTGCTTCAGTAAAATAGAGAAATTCATTATTGTGCCATCTGTCTACATCTACTAGCTATTTTTCATTTATTTTAAATTATACAATATTGTTTATATTTAAAGAAATTAAAATACATACATCAAATCAAAGTGTACCAACACAGCGAGCTGGTTGCTGTTACAAATTACGAAGCCCATCCAGTTAAAAACCTTAACCCCGCGGAGAGCCCAATACTTAATTAATCAGGCCATCCGGTAATTTGGACAGGGCTTTTATTAAAAATTAATAAGAAAATCCAAGAGCATGTCGCGATTTGTGTCGAATTAACACGACATTTCTTTATTTTATCTATGACGGATTAAAATGAACATATTATAATAATAACAACTAAGTAGCAGGTGGCAATTTGCAACCTCAATATTTATATTGTTATCTATACTATCTATATTATTATCTAAAGAGAAAATTTTACTAAAAAAAAAAAAGAAGAAAAAATATTTTATAATTACCTTTAATCTAACAACAGTTTTGATATGTTTTTTTTTTCTCTTTCCTCTATCTTCTCCCACGTTCTTTTTAATTTATTTTCTCTCTCTCTCTCTCTCTCTCTCTCTCCTTTCATCTCCAAATATTCTTTAATATCATTTTCTTTTTACTTCTTTTTTAATAATTTTTTTTATTATAAATTATTTTATTTTTACTTACAACTAATTTTATAAATATATTAAAAACAATTAAAAATATTTTGATAGTACAAATATTACCAAAATTTTATTATATCATTAAATTATATGATTTTTTTTATTATGTATACGCATTAAGTGTGCCAACATTACTAATTATTATATAAAGCATCAACACTTTTTAATAACTGCTTTTGATATCTTTAGTGTCTTGTCTTCATATCCTTAGTGTCTCCAAATCTCTATTTTTTCTCCTCCAACCCTTTACTTATATTTTTTCACATTCTTTCTCTCTCATCCCCCACTATGCAACATTTTTTATTTTTGGTGTGTGTTTGTTTTCTTTTGTAATTTTATTTTTTTAAATTATTTCATTTTTCGCTTATAATTATTTCACAAAAATATTGAAACTAGTTTTAAAAGTATATACTTATTAAAAAATTAGCAAATATTTATAATTTTATTCTACCAAACTTTAAATATTTACTAAAATTATATACATACATATATATATATATATATTGGATTCGTTTGGTTTATGTGATTAGCCGAGAAATGGACTTTTCATGTCGGCTAATCTTCTATTTGGTTTTATACATTACGTCAAGCGGGTCATGGCCGTATCTTGGGTTATCTCGCCTGTCCCGACATTACCCTTCCATATCTTGAGATTCACATCTCAGGGAGGGGGATGAGATTGAATACATCTCGGGCAAGATTATATTTAGGTACAAGCAAAATTACTTTTCTATCCTGAAATCATTGCATGTGGGTTTATTACCATTCTGTCATTCTCCTTTAAAAGAGAAGTTTTTTTTCCTCAATTCGTTCTTGCTCTTCGTTGTTACACCGCCGCCTCTGTACTATCAGGTTGAAGGATCAAGTAAGTTTACAATTAACTATCTCAATGTGGTGTTGTTTCACCACCCCCCCCCCCCCCCCAACAAAAAAAGAAAAAAGTTTTGGATTGGGATTGTGTCGATAAAGCTTATAGTGGTAAAAATTGGGTCAAAACAAAATCTGGGTTTTGGGTTTTTTTCCCCTTCTCACAGCATGACGCAAACAAGAATTTCTTCTTTGGATCTATGGAGAGAGAGAGAGAGAGAGAGGATTGGGTTAATGGAGATGGAACGAAGAATATTGGGAGAGGATCTTGTCGGAGGAAGATCCGAGCATATGACCCAGATACTTAACCGGAGCAGTTTTTGTTTTGGGTTTTTTCTCTTTCAAAAATTTTATTTATTTCTCTATCTTGTGATCTGTAAAGTAAAGCAGGGTATTAGAATTGATGCATACAATAGCGTATTCATCACGAGAGCTGTTAAATAAATTTAGTGTAATTGTAAGGCCACTGTGTGATTTTTCTTAAAAAAATTTAATCTTCATTCTTGAATTCTCAGAGTTTATTTACAAGTACCAACAACGATACAATATCAAATATATTCCATCTTATATCTGATACAACATATTAGGAAATTTTTTTCGATGAAAAAATCATAGAATTTTAAAAAAAAAATATATTACTCAAAAAGTAATTAATTTTAATACAACGATTCGCAAAATACGATCAGGGGCCAAAGAACCCCCACACTTCAATTCGTATTTGATTACTAGCGGCAATGCGGGCAAGAGAGTGAGTGTATCGGATAATTAGAAGAATAATTTATATACAAAAATAACATAACAATTTTAATTGAATAAATAAACTGAAATTATAAATTTAAATTTACTTTTTTTCTAACATCAACCATCATTTCTGAATGTCTCAGAGACATTCAACCCATCACCACATTCTTCTCAATTTTTTTTCCTGCACTCCCTCAGCAAGATGATTTAAGCATATTTAAATCATATTAACGTATTTCAAATTTATATAAAATACACGCCGCTATTCAAAAAATTAAATTTTCATCATAGTACAAAGAACTGGTAAAATTCAAGGGAAACAATTATTTTGATTTATTGTGTTTTTTTTATAGGTACCCACGTTGATGCAAGGTCGGGGTTAGAAGCATAATATCCTAACCTGCTCTCATCACATTTGATGTAATGGGCGAAACCAAACAATGGAATGCAATTACTAATATCTTGGCCTTTTTGTGTCATATAACTAACCAAACAACAAACATTGTCTCGGACAATTTTAGCTAATCTTTAGCCGCAAGACAAGTCCCAATTGTTGGGTGTCGGAAACCAAACGAATCTATTACCTATGTGTAGAGTGTGCCTATTACATTAATTATTATTTTCTTGTGAACGCCTAGTTCGTAAAGATAATTACAATAATATTAACAACTATGTAGCTTGAAAAAAGACAACAAGATTAGCCGAAAAGCTTCTCTCTCTAAAAGCTTTTGCTCTCCCTTCTCTCTAGGATTCTTTTTGCTCACCCACCATCGGAATGCAAAAGTAAACATCAAATAAGCTTTACTACCCATTTTCTCTTGTCGGGAATCTCACTTGAGTCTCGTGACTCTTGTCTCTCTCTCCCCGCTCACATCCGGCGACGGACAGCAATAGCCATACCGGAGCTATGTTTCTGGGTTCCGACGTGAAGTGCCATCTGCAGAAGCTCTAGATTTCAGCCAGAAGCTCCAGCTCTGCTACAGCAACGCCGCCGCTCATCCCACACAGCTGCGATACCAGCTGCTCCGACACCGGACCAGACCTTCATCCGCCCATCAGTTCCAACTCCGCTGCTGTTGCGCAATTTCTCCACCAACCACACGATCTCCCGCCACCGACGCTGCTCCATTTCCGACCAAGGCACTCTCTCTCAAGCACCATCGCCGTTGCCCAGTATTTCTCTCTCTCTCCGCCATCCTCCAGTCGCCATGGTTTGAAGCTCTCTTATTTGCTATCCTTACCCTTGCCCTCCGTGACACTCATGGGCGATCCCCTGCCACTGGACGGTGGTGGTGACATGACTGGACGGCCGGCAATTGGTCGGTCCTATGCTGCGACTGTTGGCCAATCTCCGATGGACCCCTTTTTGCCGGATGCTCGGGAGAGAAAAAAGAACTTTGATCTTGCTACTTTCTCGCCTGTGGGTACGATCACAGACTTTAATGGAGAACCTGCTGCGGTTTTCTCTCATGCTGACCGACAGAAACTGTGCCAGCCATTCCAATATGTTTTGGTTGGCAAATTTTCTCATGGACATCCTTCGCTCAGTGCGCTGCGCTTTATTTTCGGGCGTATGAAACTTAAACGCAGGTTCAGGCTCTTCTTTTTTGACAACACGCACCTGGGTATTCACTTGTACGATCATGACGATTATGCTCGCCTGTTCATGAGGGAAATCTGGCACTTCAATGGATTTCCAATGCGGGTCTTCAAGTGGGATCCTGATTTCGATCCTACGATCGAATCGCCGATTTGTCCCGTGTGGTTTAAGATTCATCATCTTCCGCTGCATCTTACTCCAGTGGATGGATTATACACCCTCGCCAAGTGCATTGGCACACCTGTTCGTGTTGACGAGGCTACTGCAGATTGTATTCGTCCGCGGGTGGCTAGGGTTTGTGTGGAGATCGACGTCACAAAACCGATCAAGCGGGCTATTTGGGTGAAAGATGGGGATAAGATCTATCAACAACCGATTGAGTGTGAAGGGGTACCAGAATATTGTCGACGGTGCCAGCGACGAGGACACATGGTTCAGGACTGCTTTCATCCTGCAGAAGGCCTCCAAGCAGAGGCTGGGGACACAAACCCTAACCTGGTGGATAAACATACTGGAGACATCACGACCAACTGGCAAGCCACGGGAATAGAGAACCCGATCCCGCTAGTGACTATGGAACATGCTCCTCGTGATATGCCTGGTCCTGACCAGCGACAACAAGAAGGTTACAGGCGGGGTCATTCTTATGGTGCCCCCCCTGATAATTCCATGTCTAAGAAAGTCTGGACAGCGGTAAACTCCAGGTCACGGAAGGATACGGGTAAGACAGTACTGACGGAGGCGAATTTGGATGCCGATCAAGCTAACGCTGCAAGACTGCTGAATAATAAATTTTGTTCCTTAGTTGCGGAGGAATTTGCGGAGAATGGAGAGGAAGAGGTTGGACAAAAACGGCCGGAGGAGTTTACGGAGGATAGGGAGGAAGAGGTTGGAGAAACACGGCCGCACTCCCCGCTATCAGACCCGGTTCCAAATATCTCAGTCCCAGAGGAAACTATTCCCCATTGTATCGAACACGACGATGACGCTATTGATGATGTTATCGTGGAAACTGATGACCAGGTTTGGGTTGATAATTCCCAGCGTGACAGGGATGATCCCGTTGATAAGGAAACTGCTATTATTGCTTCACAGGACGTGGCCTCACATGAAAGGGGGGCTTTACACATGACACACCACGAACTGGAGCCTTTGCACAATGTGTCAGAGACGCAGTTTAATCCACTGCTGGATAAACCTCCACCAAAAAAGTCCTTAAAAAAATTGAATCTTCATGCTCCTCCACGTCTCAAACGGAGAAAAGCTAAGGTAAACGATTCCTCCCTAACTCTTAATGATTAGTTGCCTTATTTGGAATGCTAGGGGAATTCGCAGCCCCGCGAAACAGAGGTACTTATTAGATTTAAAGCGAAGGAACAAGATGATGATATTAGTGATCATTGAACCAAAAATTCACTTGGAGGAAAGATATATGCTTAAAAAGTTGGGATTTGGGGGGGTGTTTGTGAACCCCACGAATCACATTTGGTTATTTTATGCTGACAATCTTGGGGTCGACATTTTACTGAACGAGGCGCAACTCATGCACGTTAAAGTAACTTCTGGATTGTTGCCAAAACCTCTTCTTTGCTCTTTCGTGTATGGGCGCCACACCCGGGTCGAGCGTAAACAGCTGTGGGAGGCTTTACAGTCTATCGCTACGCCTGATCCATGGTTAGTCGGGGGTGATTTCAATGTCGTTCGCTCTGTGGATGAACGGATAGGTTGCTCTCCGGCACAGCTTGGCTCTATTGAAGATTTTTCAGATTGTATTGATGGTTGTGGTTTAATTGAGCCCGGTTTTGTGGGGGCCCAACTTACTTGGAATCGCGGTAGGCGTTGGGAGCGGCTAGATAGAGTGTTAGTTTCATCGGGCTGGATTGATCTGTTTCCGGACCTTCGGATTGAACATCTCTCCCGACATGAGTCTGATCATGCACCTCTTCTTGTTGCTTTGAGACCTCCCGGCTTGCAGGGGCCCTCATCTTTCCGATTTCAAACTATGTGGGTACGACATCATGGTTTTCATGAAGCTGCTAGAGCTAATTGGGCGACCCCGGTTGATGCTTTTGGTATGATCAAATTACAGCGTAAACTTGTGCGCCTAAAACAGTTTCTTATACAGTGGAATCGGGAGGTTTTTGGCAATGTGTTTGACAAAGTGAAGGAAGCACTTACAGGTGTACAAGAGAGGGAGAAATGTTATGATGCAGATCCTTCTGATGTTAACCTTATGGAGATGAATCGAGCTTTGGCGACTCTTAATCGGGTTTTGGCTATGGAAGAGGATTTTTGGCGTCAAAAGTCCTCATCTCGTTGGGTCCAGGATGGGGAGCGTAATACTCAGTATTTCCATAATATTGTCAAGCAACGTCGGCTTCGGAATCGGATTTTCTCCATTCAAGTCGACGGTCGGGAAGTGGATCAGCCTGAGGCAATTAAGGCCTCTGCTGCTGCCTATTTCCAGCAACTTCTCACGAAGGAGGAGAGTGTTTTAACAGATGCTGACTTCACTCACATACCGCTGCTGGTTTCAGAGGCAGATTCTGCCGCTTTATGCTCTTTACCATCCAGGGAGGAGGTCTACCAAGCTGTTTTTGCCATCTCTTCGGAATCTGCTGCTGGACCTGATGGATTCTCATCAGCTTTTTACCAAGCTTGCTGGGATTTCATTGAACAAGATGTTTATGATGCTGTTCGGGACTTTTTTGCAGGAACTCCCATGCCGAAGGCATTCACAAGTACTACCATTGTACTTATCCCGAAGAAAGATGCACCAACTACATGGGCGGACTTCAGGCCTATTAGTTTATGCAATGTTTCGAATAAAATAATGACGAAATTATTATATGATCGATTAGCGGGTCTTTTTCCATCTCTTATTTCTCCGGCACAATCTGGATTTCTGGCCGGTCGGGCTATTTCAGATAATATCCTATTGGCACAAGAACTTGTCTCCTCAATCAATAGAAAAATTAAGGGCGAGCGAATTGTCTTGAAATTGGATATGGCAAAGGCTTATGACAGAGTTCATTGGCCCTTTCTATATAATATGCTTCGTCAATTGGGTTTCTTGGAGCATTGGATCGTGTTAATTCGCCACTGTATTGAAAATTGTTGGTTCTCAGTTCTCGTCAACGGGCAACGGGCTGGATTTTTTCCTTCTTCAAGGGGACTTCGGCAGGGGGATCCATTATCCCCAGCTTTGTTCATCTTGGCAGCTGAATGGCTCTCACGGGGTTTGGACCGACTTTTTCAGGAACACACGCGCATGCGCTTTGTCAAAGATAATCCGGTGGTCATTTCGCACCTCGCATATGCGGATGATATGATTATATTTGCTAGTGCCCGACCTGTAGGTCTACGACGCCTTATGACTTTCTTACATCATTATGAGGCAGTCTCAGGGCAGCTCATCAGCAAGCAGAAAAGCACCTTCGTTCTCTCAAGCCGGTGCTCTCTTGGGAAAGTTAGACGTATTCAGCGAATCACGGGATATACCAAGACAACGTTCCCCTTACGGTACCTTGGCGCGCCACTTCATGTTGGACGAAAGAAAATCAGTTTGTTTACTTCATTGATTGAGAGCATGCGTACCCGGATTCTTGGCTGGGAAAAGGTGGCCCTCAACCATGGGGGTAGGCTTGTCCTTATTAAAAGTGTCTTATCCTCTATGCCTCTACACCTAATACAAGTGCTACAACCTCCAAGGGGTGTTATTGACAAGATCGAGAAACTATTTAACCGGTTCTTCTGAGGTTCTTACGGTGGACAGCGACGAACACATTGGTGTGCTTGGAGGGACCTTTGTTATCCGGTGGGCGAGGGCGGTTTGGGAGTTCGAGGTCTAAGTGAAGTTATTGACAGCTTTTCTTGTAAACTTTGGTGGCGGTTCCGACAAAATGAGTCGTTATGGGCAAGGTTTCTCCATGCAAAATACGTTAAAAATGGGCATCCAATGTATGTCCAAGAGATACAAAATGCCTCGGCAGTGTGGAAGCGTATGTGTCGTATTCGCCACTTGATTGAACCGGATCTCGTGTGGTCCTTGGGGACTGGCTCCGTATTGTTTTGGTATGATAATTGGCTTCCAGGGGGGATATTGAAAGATATTGTGGACCGGACACATTATCCTTTGGCCCCCGTTTCTGATTTTGTGCTCCAAGGTGCTTGGGATGTAGACAAGCTTCGGTTATTATTGCCCCGGGAGATCGTTGAGCGGGTTGTCCTTGTCCCGTTAGATACGTCAACTTGTGATCGGTTAGTTTGGGTTCGAGGAAAGCATGGAACTTTCTCCACTAAGCAGGCCTGGGAGTTAGTTCGTCCAGCTAGTGCGAACATTCCCCTTTTTGTCGCTTTATGGTGCCGAGAGCTGCTTCCAAATATCTCCATCTTCATGTGGAGGCTTCTTAAGGGTTGGATTCCAGTGGATACCCGTATGCAACGCAAGGGGATACAGCTAGTCTCTAAATGTTACTGCTGTGCTGAGGAGGAAACTATATCACATGTTTTCTTCTCAAGCTTCAAGGCTCAGCGCGTATGGGAGTTCTTTGCGCGCCTCTTTGGAGTTAAGCTCCCGGATACAACCCAAGTGCCCTTATGGATCCAAGCGTGGCGTGAGAATCGCAACAATGGACACCTCTTACTCATTGTTCCAATACTTATTCTATGGCATTTGTGGGAAGCAAGGAACAATTGTAAGTATAGGCACCAACGAATCGTTGCTTCCGTTATCGTACACAAGGTGTGGAGGTACGTCTATCTCTTGGGACAGCTTGGTAGGTTTTCAGCTAAGCAGTGGAGGGGTGTTACCTTTGCTGCCCCTTTTTTCTTTACTCGCTTATCGCAACCGAGGGTGCCCAAGCCAATACTCGTCCAGTGGATGAAGCCGGACATTCCATGGCTGAAGTTGAACACAGACGGAGCTGCTAAGCGTGCCCTGGCTGTGTCGGGAGCGGGAGGTGTTGCACGGGATCATCACGGGAAGGTCATTTTTGCTTACTATGCCTTCTTGGGAGACGTCACAAACTCCTTTGCGGAACTTTATGTGGCTTGGGAGGGACTTTACCTCGCGGTGGAAAGAGGATTTCAGCACATATGGCTAGAGATGGATGCTCGGGCTATGTTAGATATTATTCGAGGTAATAAGACTGTCGCATGGTCAATTTGTCATTTAGTTACTCGAATTCGGCGAATTTCTCGATTGGTTAATTTTCAATGCTCTCATATTTATCGGGAGGGGAATATGGCAGCGGACTTCTTGGCAAATATGGCTTGTCAAACGAAGGACTCGGCGGTTTTAGATCCAACAGCTTTACCGAAACATCTCCAGGGCATTCTCCGGATTGATAGGATAGGTTTACCTACGTTTCGTAATGTTTAGCATTTTTGATTGGTTGTGTTTTTGCTTGTTGAGCTTCTGGCTTTGTTTCCTTTGCTTTTTGCATAATTCGCAATAAATGAGGGGAGGCCCTCTTAACCCAAAAAAAAAAAAAAAAAAAAAAAACTATGTAGCTTGTAAGAATTGACATTTTATATTTTTCTTGGTCAGCGGTTTAGTCTAAAAAATAGTTATAATAACAGATATTGACGTATCTAACTGCAGAGCCTCCACACTTTATGACGTTGGAAAATAAAATATGATCAGCCAACTCAGTAAAATATATTTATTACTAGTTGAACAATAGCTTTTTAGTTTGTATTAGATATTTATAAATAATACAATAACTTTTTAATATTTTAATCATACATATCCACTTTATAGTTAGGACAAAATCTTCATCAACGGGCAGCTTGTGTTGAGATTTTCTTTATTTTAATGATCTCACATATTAATTATATTGTACATGGTGTGCTATCATATTAAAAGAGTCAAATTATGTGATTCATTAAGAAATTAATTTTAATGGGTTCATAGAAATATTAAACTAAACATGGAGCCTTTTATATGTGTGGAAGCTCAGTCACAATTTAATTATGTTTGGTGGGCTCATAATTAAAGTACTTGACATAAGACATATTAAGATGTGGTTACTGAGCCAAAATCATTACGATGTTTTCTTCTTTCAACCCCATCTCAGAGAGAATAGAAAAAGTAACATCGTTTTTCTTGACTTAGAAAATCAATAATTTCCAGTGAATCAAGGTTAGCAATTCCTATTAAAATATTATTTGATAATTTATTAGTGGTTATGTGCATATTAATTCTTGGTAATCATATTTTATATTTTGTATCATAGATTATTATGTCTGAATCCACATTTATTAAGGTTTTCAACAACTTGTTTATTATCCTTTTATTTCAGCAGCCTTCTTCTGCTGTCGTTTTGTTTTGTTTTCCTTTTTTCTTTTTTCAGAAACTAAACTATTTTCTTTTAGATATCTGATGCGTATGAAATTGAAAAAAATCCAGTTAATAATAATGGAATCTTGACCATAGACTCTCTCTCTCTCTCTATATATATATATATATCACACATGCCTCATGAAATGCTATCCACTTGATTATATTCTAATAGGATTTTCAATCATTAAATTAAGTATGATGATACCGTAATTTTATTTTTTCTAATACTTTTTAATGTTATCATATTCAAATTTATCGGTCACTAGATAACATGAATTCTTTCCTCAAAAACATTGTATCTTATGATCATCAGTCGTCACTTATCAAAATGGCAAGTAAATTAACTTTTTTTTAATTGAATTACATTGTCTCGTATTATATTGAAACATTAAGAATTAATTAAATACAAATAGCTCTAGCATTCATTCAAGGAGAAAAATTATCATCAAATCAATAAACATGCACTTGAGTACTAATAAAATTCAAATCCAGGGCCATCAAGAAATTATAGACTCGCATATATCCCGCAAATATATGCTTATAGTCTACTGAACATTTTTTTTTAAAACATGAATAATTTATTATCATTGAATATTATAGATGAAGCACGATTTTTATTTATTAAAATGTCAATATAATTGACTGAAATTTATTAAAAATAGTAATTAATTCATCAAGAATTTTTTATTTGTGGGGGAATATATATTAATTTCAATGGAAGTCATATTACATCCTATATCAGCAGAAAGTAATCCATTCTATTTTCCATTATTTCAGTTACATCCTAGGGAAATACTTGGGAATCAAGGTAATCAAGGGAAGGAGCTACAACACAGCCTTTTCTGACTTGATCGACAAAGTGCGAACCAGGCTCTCAACGTGGAAGGCCTCTAACCTGAACCTGGCCAGCCGGGCACTTTGGTCAAGTCAGTCATGTCCGGGATCCCCGTTTACACCATGCAAACCCGGTGGATCCCATTGAAGGTATGCGACCATCTTGATCGTATCAATCGGAAGTTCTTGTGGGGAGGGTCCGAGGAAGTGACGAAGGTGCATCTTGTTGGTTGGAGCAAAGTTATTCGCCCAGAGGCGGATGGAGGCTTGGGCATTAAAGAGAGCCGCAAAATGAACATAGCTTTATTGAGTAAGGTGGCGTGGCGTGTGTTGCGTGATGAACCTGCCGCATGGCTTCAAATTTTTAAGCAGAAGTACCTAAGAAACGACGACCTACTCCACCACAAACCGAAGCCGGACTTGTCATGGATTTGGAAAGGGGTGGCCTGAAGCTTTAAGGAGATGGATGAGTTGATTGGCTGGTGGATAGGAAATGGAGATGGGTTATCGTTTTGGTATGATAGGTGGCTTGGTCGTGATAAACTATCGGAACTTATTCTACACCAAGTCGTTCGGGATGAAGCTTTGCTCATGGTCAAGGATGTGCTTCATGAAGGGCGTGAGGGCTGGAATTCAAGCACGCTAAAAACATCTATTCCACCTGGAGTCCAAGACATGATACAATGCCTGCCATTACCACTTGGGGCTAGGGAGATGGATATGAGAGTTTGGCTTGGCACCCAGGATAGGAGATTCTCATGCAAGTCCGCATATGGTCATCTCGTATCGAAGGGGTTAGAGACCTGGCCACGTCGTCGAGATGGATTTGGAACATTAACTGCTCGGAAAAGTTTAAAACCCTCATGTGGTTATGCGTTCACCGTCGCATGTGAACCAACTGCTTGCGCTTCAAAGGGAAATTTACTACAGCTGATGCATGCCCCCTCTGTCTAGGAATCCAAGAAGACGAGATACATATTTTCCTAAAGTGTCATAAGGCAGCTAGGATATGGGAGTTCATTATTTCTCCAACCCAATATAGGGAATTTCTCCGAATTGATCAAGAGCGGTGGTTCAAAGACAATGTCAAGGCTGAGTTTCACAATATTATCCTTTCCCTGGGCTCATTGGTATATGGTTTTCCTGGCAACACTATGGGTTATCTGGTGTGCTAGGAACAAGCTTATTTTCAGGAATCACGAGCATGTTAAAGAGATCATCAACAATGTTAAGAATCTACTCGTTGTCCTCTCGGTTCGTATCCATCGCAACACAAGGTCCTTAATGTCACGCCCCGAATCCGGGACGCAACACGGCGATGCCCCTAAGCTCGAAGGACTCAAAGACACCAAGCCACGGAAATCAGAACATACTAAAAACCATTAAATATTCATTCAAAAACCTTAGTCTCGCAGCGGAAAAAAATAATAATCCTAACTATTACATCTTTAGTTCTAAAAACATAAATCGTAAACCAATATATAATAGTCTTAATGGATAGTCATAAAAGAAAACCTCAAAACAAATAACTATAACTAAAGTCTCTACACGAGGACTCCATCAATCCACTCACCAACCCCAAAATTGTTCCTCGTCACCTTTCTCGGCACTATCCTCTGCAAAATGATTATTAGTGGTGTGAGCGCACTCGCCCAGTAAGGGGTCTCTTGACCCTCTATCAAATTTGAGCAAGTTACATATATATATATATATATATATATCATTGAAATCACACTTTGCACACATAGACAATATTCAGTAATTAATATTTTCTACTTTTCAAGTAACGGAACATATAACAAAACAGAATCAGACAAATTCATTTATATATATCCATGCTCGTGAACATTCGAAATCTCTATTGGCCAACTTGATCAAGCCCTAACTATAACCCCGTTAGGTGGGTTCAGGACACTACTATTATTACCCGTAGGAGGGCCTTAACTACAACCCCGTTAAGTGGGTTCGGGCACTACTATTATTACCCGTAGGAGGGCCTTAACTATAACCCCGTTAAGTGGGTTCAGAATTGCTACTGTACCCCGTAGCTCGGTCGGAAATTTTGGAATATGTTCCTACCAATAGTATACCAAGTGTTCAGAGCATGTTCATAAATACACATAGAGCACAACATGAAACAACTTTTAGCTTTACATCAAGAAAACTCATAAAATAGCATGCTCAAATCCATTTTTATATATGAAAATAACTTTTTCGACGAAAACATAACTTTATGGAAAACTTATTTTTATTAAATAAATAGAGAGAGGAAACCACTTACCTTAAATTGTTCGAATTCCTATAGTATCCAAGACTCCACGTGTCAGGTACTAAGCGTGGTCGTATGGATCTAACAATATAAAAATATGAATATAAGTTATCTTATAATATTCTATCAAAGTGGGATAATTCATAAAAATTGATATCCCTTTATAATTATAACTAACATCCTATTATAATGCTACGATAGTAATAATAATCGATACTAATCTCGTGCTTGTGGTTCCCTTATATATGACCAATTAAAATAGAAAGGCCAATTATTGCATGGATTCGACAATAGAATTGCATCCTCGCCCATGATCTACTCTTCAAGACTCCTATTTTCAGAACAAAGAATAGAACAAGTAGTGCTAATTAAACTTTGCGTGCTCCCACCTTATCTTACATCAATCAATATGTGAATACACATGCACACACGTATCTATATGTAGGTATGTATATTAATTGTCTCCAGTGAGTACGGCCCTACAAACAAGTTGCACAAGGAATTGCCATAACATGCTATCTGTATATATATATATATATATATATATATGTATATGTATATGTATATGCATATAACTTGTATAATTGTAAGATAAACTTCTTAGCACATGAAGAAAGTCAATTGTTGCGGCTTAACTTAATTAGCAAATCTAATTGGACAATTAGAACATGAACAAGTTATTATATATATGTATATATATATATTCAGCAAATCTAATTGGACAATTAGAACATGAACAAGTTATTATATATATGTATATATATATTCAGCAAATCCAATTGGACAATTAGAACATGAACAAACGTTATTATATATGTATATATATATGTATATGTATATGACTTGTATAATTGTAAGATAAACTTCTTAGCACATGAAGAAAGTCAATTGTTGCGGCTGAACTTAATTAGCAAATCTAATTGGACAATTAGAACATGAACAAGTTATTACTTACTGGGAAAACTGGCCTCTCTCCGAATATCAATCTCGGGAAAATTTTCAATCTCAAATCGTTGCTTTGGAATATGGAGTCCGCCGCTGCTCTCCCCCCATCTCTCTCGTCTAGTCTTTGTGTGTGTATATATATATATATAATTCAAATTCCAAACCCTAAAAGGATTAGCCCAATAGTTCCAAATCTAATAGAATTATCCTAATAACCCTAAGCCCAATCATGATAGTAATATAAATCCAATAATCCAAGACTTAATAAGATAGCCCAATACCCCTAATTGTAATAGGATTTAACTAATATTAATAACATTAAAGATAGCAATAATAATGAAATACTAAAATTATAATCCCAATAGTATTAGTAATAATAATAATAATAATAATAATGATAATAATAATACGGTAATATGGCTCGGATTTTACATTCTCCCCCCCTTATAAAAAAAGTTTCGACCCTGAAACTTGGCGTACCTTAGGTTTCAAAAAAGTGAGGGTAGCGGTTGCGAAAACTCTCCTCCAACTCCCATGTTGCTTCACGTTCTGTGTGATTTGACCATTGAACTTTGTAAAGGTATATTTATCAATAGTTAATTAGGGAGTCCCTTATTTCCAAAACTTGTGCTAACGAATGACAATTCCTTATATAGGACATGGCTGTCAGACCTAGACGTTGTAACCAAAACCCTCGTTATGCCCCTAACCCAGAGGAACGTAACGAGCAACCACAGGACAACCAACACCATCCACCCCCAGCACCACAAATGGGAATTCGCCAAGAAGACTTGGTAGCCATTGCTACCGCCGTAGCTCAAGCGATGCAAGCCCAAAATCAGCAACAAGCTCCAGTCGCGAACCAACCACCTGCTGTGATGGGGACAAAGTACCATCATGAGGCATTGAGAAGAGTCCATGTGCCAACCTTTGATGGTTCTCATGATCCAGAGGTAGTCCAAAAATGGCTTAAAGAGATAGAGGATAACTTCGAGTTAATGGAGGTTCCTTTGGAAATCAGGCCCAGAGTCGTGATACCCTTTCTAGTGGGTGAAGCAGCAAGATGGTGGGAAGGTGTGTCACCTCCAATGCTAGCAGAGGGACCTATTACATGGGCACAATTTCGAGAGGCTTATCTTAAACTTTTCTTCCCTAGTGCCGTTCGACTTCAAAAGATGGCAGAGTTTGATAACGTAGTGCAACTACCAAACATGACGGTGGTAGAGTATTCCGCAAAGTTTCATTCTCTAGGAAAGTACTCACCTACCATAATGGCAGATATGCAACTCAAGATTCATAAGTTTACCAAGGGCTTGAAGAGTCGAATCCAGTCAGCTCTCGCAGTATATGAGCCAAGGAGTTTCGACGAACTTCTTGGGGCAACCATCAGAGCAAAAGCTGACATCAAGAGAAGAGATGAGGAGAATAAGCTGAAGAGGCCTAGAATTGAGATGAATCCGAACCGAGAGCCTCCTAAACGACCACTATTTACTCAGTCGAACAAGAAACCAATCCCTTCCAAGCAGCTACCACCCGAAGGAGAGATATGCCAATACTGCTTTAGGAGGCATATATGGGAGTGCAGATGGAAGAATGGAGCATGTTTTCGTTGCGGCCAGCAGGGCCATAAAATATCTGAATGCCCACAACCGGACCCTCGGACAGTTAGAAACCTTAATGCCAAACCAGAAGGTACTACTCAAAAGCCAAAGGGGAATGCAAGAGTGTTTGCATTGACGGAGGAGGAAGCCAACAATGCTGAGGATGTAGTGACAGGTATGATCGAAGTTAATAATATGAGTGCTTATGCATTGTTTGATTGTGGCGCTACCCATTCTTTTGTGGCTAAAAAGTTTGCTAGACTTTTAAGTGACAAACCTATGATACTTGATGAGCCTTATAGAGTACCCACTCCTGCGAATAAGACTCTAGTCTCAAATCTAGTATACAAGAATATCACTATTGGGCTTGACAAGGTCGAACTTAAAGCTGATCTGGTGCAAATCAACATGATTGAATTTGACATAATTTTGGGAATGGATTGGTTACCAAACAACTATGCACACGTAGACTGTAGAGGTAAACTGATAAACTTTCGACCACCAGAAGGAGGCAGCTATATATTTTGTGGAGATAGAAAGCATCCACATAGGAGCGCAACTTTCTTACTCTCAGCCGCACAAGCCAGAATAGCTATTAAAAAGGGATGTGATGCCTACGTTGCTTTTATTACTGACGCATGGGAGAAGGTCATGGACATTAAAGATATTCCAGTAGTGAATGAATTCTTCGACGTCTTTCCTGATGACCTACCAGGACCACCCCCAGATCGGGAGATCGGATTTGAGATTAATCTAATGCTTGGATCAGCACCAATTTCAAAAGCACCATACCGGATGGCCCCAACTGAGTTGAGGGAACTAAAGATACAGTTACAAGAGCTGATAGACAAAGGGCATATCAGGCCAAGTGTATCACCATGGGGAGCTCCAGTATTATTTGTGAAGAAAAAAGATGGAAGCATGAGATTGTGCATCGATTATAGGGAGCTGAACAAGATTACTATCAAGAATAAGTACCCGTTGCCTAGAATTGATGATCTGTTTGACCAGTTAAAGGGCGCCAAGGTGTTTTCAAAAATAGATTTGAGATCTGGTTATCACCAACTTAAGATAAAAGCAGAGGACATATCTAAGACTGCTTTTAGGACAAGATATGGACACTATGAGTTTTTGGTGATGCCTTTTGGGTTAACGAATGCTCCTGCAGCTTTTATGGACCTGATGAATAGAGTATTCACGCCATACTTAGATAAGTTCGTAGTCGTGTTCATAGATGACATATTGGTTTACTCTTCTAGTAAAGAAGAACATGAGGAACATTTGAGGACTGTTTTACAGACTTTAAGGGACAACAAGCTCTATGCAAAGTTCAGCAAGTGTGAATTTTGGCTAAAAAGTGTAGCATTTCTAGGGCATGTAATATCCGAGGAAGGCGTAGCAGTGGATCCCAAGAAGGTGGAAGCTATAAAGGATTGGCCCCAACCGACCAATGTAACAGAAGTAAGGAGCTTCCTAGGATTGGCGGGCTATTATCGAAAATTTGTGGAAGGATTTTCTAACATAGCGATGCCTATGACCAAGCTTACACAAAAGAGATCAAAATTCAAGTGGGACACTACCTGTGAGGAGAGCTTCAACGAGCTTAAACAGAGACTTGCATCGGCCCCTATTTTAGCACTACCCTCAGAAGTTGGCCAATTCACGATATATAGTGATGCATCAAAAAGTGGGCTGGGGTGTGTCTTGATGCAAAATGACAAAGTAATTGCATACGCATCAAGACAACTAAAGATGTATGAGCAAAATTACCCTACTCACGATTTAGAATTAGCAGCCGTCGTCTTTGCTTTGAAAATCTGGAGGCATTATCTTTACAGAGAGAAGTGTGAGGTATACACTGATCACAAAAGCCTTAAGTATCTCTTTACGCAGAAAGAGCTGAATATGAGGCAAAGGAGATGGCTAGAGTTAATCAAGGACTACGATTTGAGTATCCATTATCACCCAGGGAAAGCAAACCGAGTAGCTGATGCTCTAAGTAGAAGGGCAAGTGGGGTATTAGCCACCATGCTCGCAAGGCAATTTGAGTCATTGGATTTAGAAATAGTGGAATCCACTGATGAAGTTCTGGCAGCTCTAAGTATGAAACCACTTATCGTTGAGAGGGTTAAGCATGCCCAAGAGGCTGACCCTGAGCTAAAAGAAAGTCAAGTGTTGCGGCTTAACTTAATTAGCAAATCTAATTGGACAATTAGAACATGAACAAGTTATTATATATATGTATATATATATATTCAGCAAATCTAATTGGACAATTAGAACATGAACAAGTTATTAAATCTAATTGGACAATTAGAACATGAACAAGTTATTATATATATGTATATATATATTCAGCAAATCCAATTGGACAATTAGAACATGATCAAACGTTATTATATATGTATATATATATATATGTATATGTATATGACTTGTATAATTGTAAGATAAACTTCTTAGCACATGAAGAAAGTCAATTGTTGCGGCTGAACTTAATTAGCAAATCTAATTGGACAATTAGAACATGAACAAGTTATTACTTACTGGGAAAACTGGCCTCTCTCCGAATATCAATCTCGGGAAAATTTTCAATCTCAAATCGTTGCTTTGGAATATGGAGTCCGCCGCTGCTCTCCCTCTCTCTCTCTCGTCTAGTCTTTGTGTGTGTATATATATATATATATATAATTCAAATTCCAAACCCTAAAAGGATTAGACCAATAGTTTCAAATCTAATAGAATTAGCCTAATAACCCTAAGCCCAATCATGATAGTAATATAAATCCAATAATCCAAGGCTTAATAAGATAGCCCAATACCCCTAATTGTAATAGGATTTAACTAATATTAATAACATTAAAGATAGCAATAATAATGAAATACTAAAATTATAATCCCAATAGTATTAGTAATAATAATAATAATAATAATAATAATAATGATAATAATAATACGGTAATATGGCTCGGGTTTTACACGCAACACAGGAAACGTTGATCACTAAATGGCAAACACCCCCAATTGGTTAGGTCAAATTGAACATTGGCGGAAGTGTTATTCAAAATTGTAAATCTGGAGCAGCAGGAGGCATATTGAAGGATCACTTGGGTCAATGGATGCTTGGATTCTCGTTACACCTTGGAGATATCTCTGTTACAGTTGCAGGAACTCCTTGGACTACGACATGGTCTCGTCCTCGGCTGGGAACGACGCTACTGAAAAGGTGGAAATTGAGCTAGACTCGGCAGTGGTTCTCCAATTGGTGAAATCGGCAGACTTGAAGGACCACCCCCTAGGACTCATTATTGACGATTGCAGAAGACTGTTGAGAATGCCCTGAACGACACGTATACGCCACGTGCGTAGGTCGAGTAATGCATTTACGGATGTGCTTGCCCGCCTTGGTCACAACCTTGTTACTCCGAGTTGTCTTTGGGACATTCCACCTATGGAGGTCCTTGATATGATCACTGAAGAGCAAATTAGAGACTGTTAGTTGCTCTTCCTAACCCCAAAAAAAAAAAAAGGATAAACCTTTAGGACTGGTTTACTTCGGATTATATATGGGATTTAATTTGACAAATACAAAAACTGATAATCTCGAAGCTCATTACGATATGTTAATTTGACTTTATATTTAATTAATATAATTTATTGTGTGATAAATTCAGACATAATTTGTCCTTCTACAATTACATCATTATTTTAATTCCCTTATTTTGTTATTTAGTTAATAATAAAAATAATGCAAGTAAGGTAATTCTGCCATTATAATTCTCCTTCAATCCCTAGCAACTTTATTTATTTATTTATTTTTTTAATACAATCAACCTAAAACACCCACTAGGTGTCAACCGGAACGCACTCACGCACACACATACTCACTCAAAGGGAAAAAAAAAGAGGATAAAAGAGTTTGAATCTAAGATTTTAATGATGCCGATTCAAACTCTCACCACTGAGTTACAACCCCTGTAACTAGCAAATGTATATCACCTTATATTATGGGCTCTGTTTAAACCAATCAAACAAAATGTTAGGATTGATTATACATCCATCACGCATAATCAAATCAAGAGAACTACCCTTAATGAATTAACTTGATATTCGACTCAATCTCTGGTCAACACGGCAAATCAAACAAAGATTCAACACGGCAAATCAAATAGAGATTAATTGAGTATAAGTAACAACTTTTTAACTAACTAAATCGAATTTAATGTAAAGATGCGTCTATAGCTAGACTATAATACCCATTAAGTATTCTAGTACGATATATATCTAACCTGCCTAACTTGAGATAGCAGGACACGTAACTAACAAAATAAAATATATGTGTTATATCACCGATTTTTTTTTAATTTCTCTTAATTTTTGTAAAATAAAGGCGGGTAGCAGACAGAATATAACTTATATTATTTATTAAAAATTCAAATTTCTCATAATTCTTGTCATTTTACCAGCTTTTCTTGAAAATACGCAAAATAAAATTGGGCTACATATTAAAAACAAATAAACAAGAGAAAAAGGAGAATTACTACTAGACCCATTGACCAAATTGAACATTAAAACGAAAAATCTTGTCAGAACCCGATGTACTGGTTCCATATATATAAGTAAACTAATAATGTGGTACAATTTGAACTATTTGGTGCACACGTGAGACTCAGATCGGGTGTATAAAAAAGTTCCCCAAACTCGAAGATAATTTGTTTGCTATTAGCCGGTCCAATGCAATTAAATCTTTCATTTCTCTCAATCCCTATAAAGTCACCCAAATATAACCCCGCTTGATAGATAAAAGAGTCCAACTTCTTATCTTCACAATATCTCGTAGTTTCGTACATTTCGGATCATGTAACCTCAATTCTTGCTGTCTTTGTTCTATCATTTCCTTTGCATTGTAATGTTTTTCGATTCTTGCACACAAAAAATCTTTTCACCTTACCGTACATTTCTACAACCTGCAATAAAATCCATTCTTTTTACTTGTCCCTCCTAATTGAATTTTACATTCAATGGTAATGGTACGTAGATTTTCTTTCTTTCTTTCTTTCTTTCTTTCTTTCTTTCTTTCTTTTTTTGGGGAAAAATCCCTTTTCGTTTCGAAGCCTAAAAATTTAAACCTTTTTGCGTCTAATCTTTTTCTTGTTATCTCTCTCTCTCTCTCTCTCTCTCTCTCTATATATATATATATATATATATATATATATATTTCAGGAGAATAATGTAATGGATATCACATATGAAGAGGTGAATTATTTACTTTTTTACTGTGATAATCCTTAAATTCTTCAAATTTCTTTGTGTAGGGTTTTGTTATGAAACTTAAGTATATATGATTAAGTTGTGATATTAGGTATACATAGTGAACTCGCGAGGGTTGAAGCGTTTCACGTGTAGATGGTTGCCGGCAAAGGAGGAGCCAAAGGCTTTGATATTCTTGTGCCATGGATATGCCATGGAGTGCAGCATCTCGAATAGAGGTTGTGCGACGCGGTTGGTTCGGGCGGGCTACGAGGTTCATGGCATGGACTGCGAAGGCCATGGCAAGTCCAGTGGCCTACTCGGATTGATCCCCAACTTTGATTTTCTCGTTGATGACCTCTGCGAACACTTCACTAACATTGCAGGTGAAACACGAGCGCGCACGCACACACATATAAATATAAATTATATGTACGTATGCACATAGTAGAACAATTTGAACATCAAAATTTTAACTTTGGGTGGAGGGACAGAGACAGAACATTGTAACTTTGATCTTCTCGTTGATGACATTTACAAACACTTTACTAACATCGTAGGTAAAATGCACGCGCACACACATATATTAAAATAAATTATATGGAAGAACAATTTGAACATCAAATATTTTAACTTTGGGTGGAGAGACGGAGCCTGAATTTTTAGTTTGGAGGACGGTATCAAATTTCAAAAAAGTATTAAAGGTATTTATATGCTTTAGGGAAGGGACAAAATACTTTTTTTTAAAAAAATATATATAAACTTTAATTTGACATAAATTTAGGGGGGACCGTGCCCTCCAAGCCCCTGTCTTTGTTTGGGTGGGAATTTTAAACAAGACTTTTGGTTATGGTTCACATCAAAAAAATGTGGTCCAATACGATGATTAGTCAATTTTTTGTACATAGATACGTATATCAAAGTTGGTAGCCACAATCGTCTTGTTCGAATTTATAATTTCTATATCACATACGTTTTCGGAACTTCAAATTTTTAAAATTTTTACAAAGAATAAAGAAAAAAACTCCTTCGCTCCCGAAAATTATTATTATTAGCTAGGAAAAATTACATTGACCACCCCTGAGGTTTGGCTAATTTACGAAAAACCCCCTACTTTTTCAAAAATTACCAAAAACCCCCTAAGGTTTCAAAAATGTTACAAACTTATTCGAATTTTCGAAAATACCCCTTCCCCTTTTTTGGGTGATTTACATTGACCACCCTGAGATTAGGCTAATTTACGAGAAACCCCCTGTGGTTTCAAAAATTACCAAAAATCCCCTGAGGTTATACTAATATTACAACTAGCACCTACTTAGGTTAACTTATCAACAATATTAATTCTTTTTTTTTTTCCCTCTGTAATATTGTTATCATAAAATTTTACTTTAATAGATTTGGAAAAAAAAATGATTACTTATTCAAATAAATATTCCGAATTTAATGTTATGAATTTATACTAAATATACATAATATGTGCTAAATTTATATTTGAGAAAAATATAATTATATGCATCGTATATATCCATTATGTGAAATGAGAAATATAAACATTGATTGAAATAAAAAATTGAAATTAAATAATGCACTTGACAACTTTATTTAGCTTGAGGAATCTAACTCATTTCTTTTAAAATTTACTCCGTATTAGCGATAATATAACATACTTGATGTGTTGGTAGATACCTTTAATGCATTAAATTCAGAATATTTATTTGAATAAATAATCACATTTTTTTTTCAAATCTATTATATGAAAGTCTTATGATAACAATATTATAGAGGAAAAAAAAAGATTTAATATTGTTAATAAGTCAACCTAAATAGGTGCTAGTTGTAATATTGGTATAACTTCGAGGGGGGTTTGGTAATTTTTGAAACCATAGGGGGTTTTTCGTAGATTAACCAAATCTCAGGGTGGTCAGTGTAAATCACCCAAAAAAAGGGAAGGGGTATTTTCGGAAATTTGAATAAGTTTGTAATATTTTTGAAATCTTAGGGGGTTTTTGGTAATTTTTAAAAAAGTAAGGAATTTTTCGTAAATTAGTCAAACCTCAAGGGTAGTCAGTGTAATTCGCCCTATTAGTTATGATCATTATTACTGAGTAGTTAATGAAATGTAGAGAGGAAAGAGAACATAAGCAAAACGAGGATTCTTATGGGAGAATCAATGGGAGGAGCCATGGCTCTACGTTTGCACATGAAGAAACCCGATTACTGGGATGGAGCCATCCTCGTTGCTCCTATGTGTAAGGTCTGTAAATAATAATAATAATAATAATAATAATAATAAATAAAAATTGTTATGTGATTAGTTAATTTTGAGAGTTTTTACCTAATATTTTATATATGTGAAATAAAATTTTATACTCGTACATTAGGTGATGAGAAAACATGAATTATGATTATAGAGTGATGATGTGATTTTCGTTGAAAAAAAAATAATAAAAAAATCAAAAATTGTGCAGATTGCTGATGAGATGAAACCAAGCCCATTGGTTAAAAAAGTTTTGGGTTATTTGCTTCCATTCATTCCAAAGTGGAGAATAATCCCAACTCCAGATTTACTTGACATTTGTTTTAGGGACCCCAAAATAAGAGAAGAGGTAATACAACTTTTCTGTAAAAATTTAGTAAAATTCGACTCGATCGAATCAATGTTCGTTATACGGAGACGATCACTTCTTTCTCTTTCTCTCTCTAAATAATCAAAGAATTTAACAGATTAAATCCAATCCATATACATACAAAGGCCGACCCCGATTACAGACAGGCGACCAACTACTCACAGCGAGCCTTGCTTTGGAGAAGAGACTACAAGAGGTGAGTTTTAAATTGAAACTTGAGAGCTATTATTTGCAATTTTGCTAATTTAATATAGAGAAAATTTGGAAATCGGTACATGTTAAATTTTAATTGGTTAATTGAAAGAGTGTTTTAGTCATATTCGTCTAAAATGATGATTATTAATTGTTTTTCCAGATATTTGTGCAAATATCTTAAACGACAATTAAAAGAGAACGGGTAGAGTAATCTGAATCGAGTTACATAAAATGGCACGTTCACTATAAAATTAATCCTAACCAACAGGTTACTTTGCCATTCATTGTCTTGCACGGAGAAGATGATAGAACGACGGATCCATGTTGTAGCAAGGTCCTTTACGAAACGGCTCGTGCGGTCGATAAGACCTTAAAATTGTATCCCGGAATGTGGCACTCTTTGTCCTACGGCGAGTTGCCGGAAAATCAAGATATTGTGTTTTCAGATATTTTCCGGTGGTTGGAAGAAAGGGCCTACGCCAATGCAAGATTGGAAGAGCAACAAAAGCTTTTTAATGATGTATCGGACGCACATGAATTGTACTAGTACTACGATGCAAAATAAATGAAATAAAAACATTTAAATCTTGAATTTCGATGAGGAAAATAGAAGAGCCAGAAAAAAAAAAGAGTAGAATGATCAAATGATAAAGCATGAGCATGATGTACTATAGTGTTGTAAAGGGAAAAAATAAATATATTTTTCTTATTGAATTTTAAGAGTTTATAAATGGGAATAAATATTTTTGTTTGCTGATGAACAATCTAAGTGTTATTATTTGAAAATAAAAATCCATTTATGATTAATTTGTAACAAAATTATATGGAATAAACCTAGGCCAGTTGCGTGATGATACATAGTATGGTGGGGTACATGATAACATGAATACGAGATTAAGCAAGTGAAAATTATTAAAGTCATGAGATGCAATTGTTTTGTCCTTAATAATTTATGGAATAACTAGTTAACAAGTTACATATATATATATATATATAGAGAGAGAGAGAGAGAGAGAGATTAGTATCTAGCTTCTTAAGAACTGTAATTACTAATAATATTATATATGCACAGGGCACCTAACATGAATCAAAATAATTAATAAAAACCAACCGAAAACAATGATAGCATGTAAAAGACAATGCTCTTAAAAATTCTCGTTGAATTTATATATTATATTATTTATACTATCATATAAAGGAAGAACACCCTTTATAACTACCCTTGGTCTTACACTATTTTAGGGCAATCATTTTTTTTTTTTCACTTTCTCGATCTCCTCTCCCCCCCCCCCCCCTCTATTTTCTTTTATCTTCATATACCTTTCAATGTTATCTTCTTTTTACTTTTTTTTGTAATTGTTTTATTTTTTATTATAAAATTTTTTTTACTTATTATATATACTATTATATAAAGAGGGAGTACCCTTTATAATTATATTTGGTCTGTCATTTTTTTCTCCACTTTCTCTCTCCTCTATATTTTCCCACCACTATAAGAAAAAACGCATTTTCCAATGGAAATATCTGGCGAAATATTTCCGTTGGAATTCTGCTAGATAAAAGAATTCCACCGGAGTATTTTCTTTTAAATTAATAATATAATAACTATAAAGAAAAACAAAAACCATAAATGAATAAATTATACACACGCATAGAGTGTGCTAATATTATTAGTAAGTAATGAATTTGTTCCATAGTACAGATGATTAATTAGCATTAATATAAAAAATAAGCTATAAAAACGTAGACAATTAGACCACAACAAAACAACATTTCCGACATCAATATAAACACGCATTGTGTATATTGGTGGACACTTAAAATAAAGAAAGAGAAAAAATTATAATTCGAACAGGACTTAAAATTCTTCAATCACCCCCATGAACCATAACCTTCTTCATACAATCAACGAGATCAATCATTTGGTCCCTCGAGTGCAGAGGCGAGGGATAAACGCAGGCGCAGTCGAGCTCCCCGTCGCGGACAGTGTCGAATATGGCGACGGAGGGGCCGACGCCGTGGACCGAGGCGCAGCCCAAGTAGTCCTCGACGCCGATCTTGTGGCGCATTTCTCTGGAGTCGTCGAACACTGGGTCCTCAAAAACTGACACGAGCGATGTCCGGAGAGACGAGGACGAAGTGAGGCTGGGATTCTCGATGGCTTTGGTCATGAGGAAGTTGAGATCGGCCATGTCTGTGAAGTGTTTGTTGGATTTCTTGTACTCTGCGAAGTCCGTGTAGCAGTTCTTGGCCAAGTCCCAGAAGTTATCTGACCCTCGCACGGTGTGGATGTTGAGGATTGCTGAGTGGTAGAATCCTGAAATGTGAAGCCAGATTTTTTGGGGCTACATTTTTAGAAGATACACAAACGCCACCACATAAACTAGCAGATCAATTCGAATCTTATACTGCTCACGCCTTTGAAGGCGACGTACATACCCCCGCCAAAGAAAAGCCCCGACTTTTGGACTATCTTAGACTTGAATTAATGAAGAGCTTGATGATGATGATATATATATATATATATATTTAACTGTATATATATAATCTCATATATCCGTACGTAGAAATAGGAGCAGATGCTTTCAAAAAAAAATGTTCATCTTAATGATACGATGTCTGACAAAATTATAATTAAGGGAAAATTACAAAACCCATAAAGGTTTGCCTCAATTACAACAACGTACCCCTCGAATAGGTTTTTGTAATTAGAGCAAGACTGTTAGTGTTATCTGTAAGAGGGAAACAAATTTAAAAGTGAATATTACGATTGCAATGGATTGAGGGAGTTTTTTTTGTGATAGGGACAAACACCAGTGTTTTGTTTTATATAATTATCCCAATTATCAGTATTTCATTGTGTGTGTGTGTGTGTATATATTAATGATAAAAGATTTTATTTTATAAAATTGTAAATCCAATAATGAAATAATTATGTATGAGTTGTAGCTATTAAGATTTGGATACATCGGTTTGTAAAGCGTGCAAATTATTGTTGTTAACAATAATTAAGTAATATTTCTGCGATGAACTTAAAAACAATAGAAATTACAAGAGTCAATATCCATCTTCGAAAACTTTGTTTTTTATCAAATCAGTATATTTGGATGAGAAACAAAAGAAGTCACCAACTCAGGGACTAACATCTGTTTTGCTATCAAATTGTCAGCGCACAACCATCCAGATAGGGGGACATGCGATGCCATCTATTTGGGTATTTATTTGATTGGTGTATACGCTGTTGGATTAAATATGATGATATCGTAATTCCACCTTTTGACATCATCATATTTAGATCCAACGACTAATACACCACTTGGTTATATACCCAAGTGGGTGGCACCTCTCATGCCCCCCGGATAGGATATTCTATTGCAAAATAATGTTTCATCTTCTATTATATAATTCACATTCATACAATTTGTGTAAAATTACTTACTTAATTATACACTTGACATGTATCCATGTATTGTAATAGAAGATAAAACACAATTTATAACAGAAAGTCTCATGTGACAACCATCACTAGTTGATACCAATATTGATAATCTAGACACAATTACTAATGCTATTAAATAGGTAAAAAATTAATATTGTGGTAAGATAAGATTTATCACCAATTCACATACATTAATATTGTGGTAAGATACCCCTCTATCCCACAATAAATATCGTTTTAGGTATTTTTTTGGTCAAATAATATCTGTCTTTTTCACATAATAAAAGGAAATTTATAGTTTTTTTTTTCCTAATTAATATGCCATTAGATTCTAATTAATATCTTTTGTAAATTTTTAAAAAATCTCCCAACAATTTATTATTAATTATGAGGTATTTCGGTCAAATTAATCCATATTTAATGTTGTTAATCCATTTTGTTTAATCCTTATATAATAACCTTAAACAACATCTAATATGGGAGGGAGGGAGTAAGATTTATCACCAATTCACATGCATCATTACTAATAGTTCCAATATTGTAAACTAAACAAATTATCATCAAAACTATTTTTTGTTCTGGCATGATTTCGAATTTGAGATTAATAATCTAGTTACTAAGGCAGTTAATTTTCTTTTCTATTTTTTCTCTTACTAATTTTCTTACCGAAGTGATGAGGGGAGAGAGGTGGCTTAAGGCTAGAGCGACAATCTGTGAGGGTGACCACTCCATATTTCTTCTTTAGGTTATCAGAATGGAGTTGATGAGTACAATGTGCAGCTATTAATGCAGCAGCTGCTAGGGCTCCACAAAGTTTAATCCCTCTCGATTTGCACCCCTGCAATATTTTATGATTGTTTTCTATAAGTCTCGATAATGCAAAATTATTAATTTATTGTACTATTGTTATATATATATATATATAATCAATTTGAGACACTCTATAAATGTCAACCGAAACACCACATATACTCAACCAGAAACCTTAATGGTGTTGGGTTCAAACCCTCACAACTGAACTATAACACAAGTGATAATTAGTGTACTATTTAATCAATACAAGCAAAATACAGGGTAATTTGATGAAGATAACTTAATGTAACTGCAGTATTGTAGCTATCATGCATTTATATGGCTAAGCAATACGTTTAAGTAAATGCACTACAAGTGATATTGTAACACTATTAATTTAGAACTACGCACTAGCTAAAACATGAGGTATTTTAATGTAGTAATTATATTCTATTTTAACATTTCACGGTGTCATAAAAATCACATTCTAATTATAATTTGACATACAACATAGGAACACTTTTTTTTTAAAGTGTAATACTATATGTGTCAATTTTTTTCTTTTTTCTTAGTAGTGTATTAGTTTTCTTGAACAAATGACAATTTTTTTGCTGAATTTGTTAAAGTTGATTTAGATTTCACATTTTCTGATCAGGGGTGATAAAAAAAGTGAAGAGATTTTCGGTATATATATAAATAAAATTACCACTAATATATTACACTAAGTTAAAGATAGTAACTTAGCTAGAAAATTTTATTTGAATGAATGAAATTGAAATTGAGTTTTCACCGGTTTTAAGAGAAACTAATCCTTCAATTTTCATCTATTTTTTTCTTAACTGGTGGAACTAGATTATTTTATTGACAGTCTTATATGTGTGTGTGTGTGTGTGTGTATACGTATATATCATTGAATGCTTGAACCACCAACAATTCCTGATTATAGGTATTAGGATTGTGTAGGGAAAAATACCAAATTTGTTCCATAAATTTGACTTTTTGTCAATTTTGTCCTATAATTTAAAATTTTCTTAATTTATACTCTTTCCGTCAAATTGTTTAACAACAAAGTCACATGAGTCTTTGTGGCCGTTAATGTGGGGGGAAAATTCAAGACTTAATTGTATTTTAACCTCTTGTTACTTGAAATCTTCAAAAAAACACCCCACACAAATAAAATAAATGTATTTTACCTCACTTTAATGGCCGCGTGAGAGTCACATACTCATTCCGTTACCAATTTGACGGAAAATTGGTCATGACACTGACATTGAGAAGTATTTTAAATTATGGGACATAATTGAAGAAATTCGTAATTGATGGGACAAAATAAAAAAATAAAAAAAAAAGCTAAATTATGGGATAAACTTGATATTTTTTCCAGATTGTGTACCCTAGTACTATATTAAAAAAGATTGCCTAACTGTATATAATGCTCATTCAATGCATTTTCCTGTAAAGCACCATGAAGACAGTATTTGTAGTACATAACAGAACACCCATACAGGCCATACTTCTTCAGGGTCAATTCTGAAGGCGACTTGAATGTCATAGGAATCAACTGCATTAAATTGTTGGACAAGGTACGTACAAATTTAAGTCACCAGCATAATGTATGTATGCATGCATATATATATATATATATATATAAATATTTATATCAAAATATATACGTACGATAATACTTTTGCATGTTCGGAGAAAGTATACAAACCCATGCTTCATTAAATTAGGTTGAATTAATTTCTTGAGAAAATTAACTTGTTGCCATGGTTAAAAATATTATCTAATCTCAAAGTTTTTAGAGCAAAAGCACTCCTCCTATTTAAATTACAGGATAAGAACATAGCAACGTAATGAAGTAAAATATTGAGATAACCATGTATAATACAATGATTCATAATTTAAATGGGCATATATTAAGAAAATTCTTGCATGAACTCGACTAGACCTCGCTCATACACAACAGGATGGAGAATATTAATTTGAAGATATAAAATTTTAACATTCTCCACTCACATTGTTGCATAAATTAGCTAACTAATAGAATTTCACCGAGCGCATGAATTTTCATTTTTTATATATACTCATTGCATGACCTTGACCCTATTGTTTTTTAGAAAATACATAAGTTGTAATGTCACGAAACCATGACAATAAATCAACAAAAATTAGAAACTCTCCCCGCATTCATTTATGTCCAAAACAATAATCATTTCAAACTAGTGGTGGTTGAAATGAATTTAATGCCAAATCCCCAACCATATAAAACCCTAACAGATTAAAACATATACATATATATCTATATATGGAAAATTCTTGCCCAAACTCGATTTGACCACACCCAACCAATCATATAGCAAGTGTTAATACACTTGTCATGTAATTGGCCACTCTCTCTAAACTGTACACCAATCACATGACAAGTGTAAAACACTCACCACCTGATTAGTCATGGTGACCAAACTTGGTGCGGATAAGAATTTCCCTCTATATATGCATAAAAATTAATTACCAAAGGCATAATAAATGCGCATATACACAAAAATAACAAGAAATTTCCACTTACTGCAAGAATCACGGAAGTGTACTGCCTGTTCATTTGTAGTCTCACTACCTCGGAGCACCTAGGCCACTTAGTGTTTTTGAAGGACAAATTGGTCAGTCTAAAAGAGCTCATTGAATAACCTAACATGTCCATGCCGTGAGCCCACAGTGTTTTCTTCGCCACCCCACTCGGGATCAAGCTTTCAATTCCCATTTTGCCCTCGTCGTCATTTTGTATTCCCCTCCGTGTCCTACCCCGGCTGGTACTCTCTATCCCCTCCACCATCTCCAACAGCTCCCTCAGCAGCGACACGGCCGTCGTCCGGTCACACACCGACGTGTGGAACCGTAAAACGAAGACGGATTTGTCATCAGGGAGGGCGTAGACGTGGGCGAAAATGACGTCGATGCCATTGCATGGGAAGGATTTGGGGTCCAGCCATGTCTCGCTGTTCAGCTCGTGTTCTAGGATTGAGTGGAATGGGGCGAGGGCAAAAGAGTGATTTTGCATGGCCAAGAGGAGGCGGGCCGTCGATGGGCCATCGTGGAATTTGATTTGGACTCGTGGGGCGGCGGGGTATTTGAGGAATGAGAAGGCTTTGGTAGTGGGGTTGTAGTGGAGTTTGGAGGCGAGGACGGGGTGCAAATTTTGGAGATTCTCGAGGATATTTGAGAGAGCTGAGGTTTCTGAGGGTGTTTTGGTCATTTGCAAAGCGAGCACGGTGGTGCCGGTGCCGGAGGTAACGGCACGGCACCAATTGTGCTCGGTGTTGCCGAGGGCTCGGCCCTTAGGGGTTTCTGAGATATTGTTCGTGCCTGTCATTTTTTTTGGACTTACTATTAGAAAAAGTCGATTTGCGCTGGATTTTGTGGCTTGTGTTTGGGTGTAGAATGTAGATAGTGATGAGAGGCTATGAAAGAGTATTGATATATAGTTGTTGTGGAGGTGGATGAGAGAGAGAGATACAGAGCGTGAATGTTTTGGCCTATGGGAAGATACATTTATATAGCTGAAGATGAGTTAAGGGAGTTAAAAATGATTGAAATTCTAGGGGAGTGGTCGAAAACAGTGACTAATCATGTATTAGTTACAACAATACTGGATAATTGATATGTAATTAGTTGAGTGTGCATGTTAAATAAACTTAATTTAGAAAAAAAAAATAATTAATCCAAATTCATCTGTTAGATTAATTGTAACACCTTGGCTAGCTTGATAAGGAAATATATTCGGTATGCGTAATGTCCATACACAGTTGCATCTTGAATACTAGACATGTTATTCACTTGAAAAAAGAATACCGAAAACGTGTTTTATGTTTAGTTGTGGATTTTTTTTTTGTTTGAAAAATAAATTATTTAGTTGTGGTAGGCTAGATAGACTTTAACAGCCAAAAATTTTAGCATATGTATTTAGCTGTTTTTTTTTTTTGGTGGGGGGGGGGGGGGGGTGTAATATTTGCGTAGTTTTTATTATTATTTTCTTATGTGAAACAGTAAATCACGCATATACACTTATTAGAATTCGAATCGTAGTCCTTACACTTCCCACGCCTCTTAAATACGGTATATGTCCATTAGGCCAAAAGTCTCGAACATATTTGCATAGTTAAAAGGGTATAAAGGTAATAAAAAATCCGCGTGTTGTATGTATACATATATATATATATATACGGGTTGGATTTGATTCACTTGAAAACTTTCTTACATTAGAAAGAAATACACCTTGTTAAAGTGCACAATCGAATGTTAACGATTTGAAATGTAGTAAAGAAATTTCTCGTTGTAGGAAATGTGGAAGAAAATGAATGTGAAAATCTGTCAAAAACAACAAATCATTGGTGTAATTAAATTTTCATGTAAAAGGCATTCATTCATTCAATAACATAATAGAGTGTTACTGCAATTGCATTCTCTACAATTAGATATGTTTAAAATTATATCACATATTTTCAATATTTCTCCCATTTTTTTCTTTTGTCACTTTACAAAATATAAACATTATTACATTGCATGATTTTTCAAAAACATTAGGAATACAACCCTTTATAAATAAAGACATTACCAAGATATACATCCAGGGGTAAAATAATTATTTGCCAACTTTTGTTTGGGTTTCTTAACAGAGCAAAATTAGATGAGATGTATTAATAACTCTGAAAATTCAATGGAATGAATGGGTAATTATACTACTTCGCAAGGGTCAAAATGTAATTAATCCTAAAAATTGTAATGGAGACTAATGCAACATCATTAATACATGACCCACAGAGCCTTCTTTCTTTTAATTTCCCTTTCCTTTTACTTTCGTTTTTGTTTTGCCTTTTTTTTTTTTTTTTTTTCTGTGGGTTGAAATTTATCCGGGAGTTTGATAGTGCTTGGACTGAACACCTTTCTTAAATTGATCTCAGTTAAAAACGAAACTTTTGTAAACACCCAATGTATAGGCATGAAGGTATTGTTCAAATTTAGACCCAGACCTAGGGCTGTCAATGGATCTAGAGCAAATCAGTGCAATCCGGATCCGATTACAAGTACCGGCTACCAAATCCGATCTGGAATCCTATAGGATCTTTGTTCATTATTCCGAATTCGAATCCGAATAAATCCGAGATCCGATAAAAAAATCCGATTCGATTCGATTCGATCCGATTCCAATAAATAACACTAAATAATTTATAATCAAATATTACCAACAAAATATATACACAATAAAATTAGTGGCTAACAAAAGTTTTTTTTATACTTGGATGAAAAAATAAATAATAAATTAATAAATTTTATATATATATATATTAAACGTGTACAAATATATTATATATTATAGAGACCTTTAATAACTATGCACCATATTTAATTGGTCATTTAATGACAATATATATTTAGAATTATATATAAATACGTTTATGTATACTATATTTAGTAAAGATCTCTTATAAAGAGAATATTAGTTGTTCATTTAATAATAGTATATAATAGATATCTCTAATAACATATCCTATATGTGTATATATATTGTGTATATAATAGAGATCTTTAATATCTAGACTAATTAATTAGTATTCTATAAAAAAAACGCTCCTTTTATGTTAAAAATAAAATTAAATAATGTAAAAAAAATATTTTAGAATATGTATGAAAACTATACAATGTTTTGTTAAACAAAAGTACCTTAAAAAATAATAAATAGTAAATTATTAATTACAATTATATATATATTACATTTTATTGAAGTATCTTTATTGCTATTGTATTGTATATAATGTATAAATTTAATAAAATATATTATAAAAATTCGGAATCAGATCTTTAACGGATCGGATTCATTGATTCCAAATCCAATCCATTTATTTCGGATTACAGATATTTGTTATTGGATCTGACTCATCGAATATTTTAATCGGTCGAATATGCTAAAATTCGGATCGGACTCGGATTAAAATCCGCTCCATTGACAGCCCTACCCAGACCCATGCATGTAATTACTAGAGTCTCGGACCCTACCTTATCAAATATCCAATGAATCTCTATAATAGAGAGGGTTAGACCATATTTTTAGAGTAGGGTATGGGTCTACCCTAACTTTTTTTTTTTTGACTGAAATTGTCAAAGTAAAGATCCGTCTAGATTGATTTTAAAAAAGTGTTTCTTTAGTCATGCTTTTTACAGTATATCATTTTTTTTAAGCTAAGTAATTTTGTGGTTGGATACAACAACTAAAAGTGTTTTGAAATTTACTTTTATTTTAACCTACTTTAAGTAGCTTAAAAAAACGTCATTTTTTGATTGCTTTTTTTTTTTTCTCTCTAAAAGCCCATCTAAATACAAATTGAGCAAAAATTTCAATTTTTTCGTTTTCAACCCCCCCTATTGCATCTCCAAATCGAGTTGTCCAATCGGTGCAAAATTAGTATGGCTTGTAATTTTCAAACTTGTGGGGTAACCTAAACCTAATGTTAACAGGCCATAACCAAAAATGAACATTTTCTAGTTAGGTGCTGAAATATGTTGTGAACTTGTTTTAGGTGGTGGTGCATAGCATCTTAAATGGCATTTATTGTGCGCATTAGCCCTCGTAGCAAGCACTAAATACGTTCCAAATGGAGATAGACATATTTTTAATTGTTAAATTAAATATGATAATTTTTTTTTTTTTTTTGAGATGGATACATTTCAAAGGATTATATCAAATATTAATAACAAGCACAACTAATACATTCATAATCATAAATAATTATTTGTACAACTTTTAATTGTGTAATCAAAATCAAATAACTATTAAATAATACAAACAAATAAACTACTATATAATAAAATAAAATTCGCATGCTTAAAAATGGAACCCTGACATTTATAAAAAAGGCGCCTCTTCTTTACCACTAATACAAGGGATCCTTAGTCTAATTTTAATTTTTAACACTTTACAATATTGATATATTCCAATGCAATGATTTAAACCTACGATTTTAGTAATACCCACGCGAGGATAGATTTGATGCTTGGCACGCGCCTAGTAGAGAAGCAGGTCTTACTGGTTTACAAGTGTCCAGTTTTTAATTTAAAGGTTATGTTGTTCACTTCTAATAAATTTAACACATATGTTAAAATAATAAAAAACATACAATTTAAAAAAATTCATGAATATGTTATTGGCTTTTATTTTCCTGTACGGTTGTATTTTTATATTTTTGTGTATGAAAATCTATTAACTTTTTGCACACTTTTAAAATAATGGATCCTTTGTCCGCACTGTGTGCTTACCTAACATCAACTAAACTTTAACATTGATAGATTTTAATTTTTTACAAATATATGTTTGATTGAAAAAAAAAATAGATGGAAGGAAAATAAAAATCTATTTACTTTCTCTTGTTTATTTGAATAGAAAAGTAGAAGAAAAGAAAATGATTTATGTACTAAATGACAACTATACTTTTATATCATTATAAAATATAATTTATGTTATGAATTCATGTATTTAGGATAAATTAATAAAATTAAAATAAATAAATATGATGTAAATAAAATATATAAATTAATAAAATGAAATATTTGTTTAAATTGTGTCAAATGACAACTTCAATTTTATATAATTATAAATATAATTACGTTATAAATATAATTATGTCGTACATAATTTAATAAAAATAAAATAAATAAATATGTGAAATATATTTTTTAACATATTATACAAATGAACACGTCATATTTGCTATGTAAAAAAAGCAAGGATCCATGTTAATATAAGATGCAATATTATTTAAACACTTAGTTATACATATGCACAATTTTGAAAAAAATTATTTTATAGTGATCTTTGCATTATTAATCTCTCTTTTTCTATCCAAATTTGGGTGGAAAAAAAATCAATGAGCCCCGTACTTTAATTTCCATCCTCAATTTCTTTTCTTTCCTTTTTCTTCTACAACCAAACAACGGTTTGGATCTTCTGTTACATAACATTTCCTGTTACACTTATCAATACACGCCATGTGTATTGATGAGCGGTCGAGATAAGAAAAGAGAAAAATTGATGATATGAAAAAAAATATAAAGATTCTCTTTTCTTATCTCGACCGTTCACAATACACATGGTGTGTATTGATAAAAATAACAGGAGATACGATACGATTGTGTAACAGAAAATCCGAACCATAACCAAATAAGGGAAAATATACAATTTTGTTCCAATTTCCTTCATTTTCCCTCTCATTCTTCCTATTTTTCCACCCTACCAAATGAAGCCTAAGTGAGTAGCATATAATTTTCCCTCTTTTTTTTTTTTTGATGATTATATAATTTTCCCTCTTCACATACATGTATTTACAGTGGGCACAGTTAAAATATAACACTGTTGCAAAATAAAATATTCAAATTGGTACAAATGATGCGGCAAACATAAATAAATTGCTAAATAATGCATTTAATATTTCGGTCTCTTACAAGAGTCTCGTTGGAGTTTGATACTTACAAACAAAAGTTGAAAAAGTATAAAATTTTACTTGGAATTAATTTTATTATTAAATTTGGAATACTATATGTGATTCTTTTTTTTTTTTTTAAATGAGAATAGTTACATTTTGAGAAATATATAGAAATTAAATTAAAACATATTTGAATTAGTGATCGCAAAAATTTAATTGGTGAAGTTGATAACTAGGTTAACCTGACATTTTGTATATTTGATCTGATGAAACATGTTTGATTTATTTGAAACATATAGTTTTTACTTTTTAGATATACTGCGACAATACATTTTTATCCAACGAAAATAAAAATAAATTAAATGAGTCCAGATTAACATATATAGCCCGTACTGCTGTGCTCATTTTGACTTTGGGCATTTCCACCTTGGGGATCTGTATCTGGCAATTGAATTGTAGGGCAATGCAAAGCTGGCGGGGTGGACTTTTTAAATTGAAAACTAATGTCATACATTTTGAATGTATAGATTCATTACAAGGTTATTTGTATTCTTTGTTTAAGATATATAATATATTAAATGATAGTCTCATAAATGTTAAATATTTAATATATTTAACATGCCTCCCTCGTATCCAGATAGTGTTATTATTTTGTTAAGTGTTGCATGTGAAAGTCTCTTAAAACATATTATTAGAAAATTGGTTTTATAAAGTTGGTGAGTGACCAACGTTGACTAATGATTTAATATATTCCATTTGTTATTTGGAAAAATGAGTTGGATATTTGTAATCTACATTGTGAGTGGATACGAAAAATGTATTTAATTATTCAAAATTATTTTTTTGGTGAATGAGAAATTAAATATATAAGATAGTTTGATGAAGAGACCAAATTGAGTGTAATAAATGTGGTTATCCCACATTGAAAAAAAAAATAGATAATAATGTTTTGTATTTAAGTGATTAGTTATAAATAGAAATTAGCCTCTTAGAGTTTCACAAGTATGTAATGAGGAAAAAACCTGTGAGTTAGTAGGCTTGAACCAAGCCACACGTGCGTACTGTCGACTTAATCGGCTCGGTGTGGCAAGCAGACCGGGCTTGAATTAAATCAAAGTATATAAATTTTGGGTGCAGTTCGAATTGAAATTGGGTTTCTAAATGGGTTAAACCAGCACGAAGATTTGGACCAAGCCAGAGCGCACACCCAAGTGTGGCTCAATTGCTCGGACCGCGCCCGAATCGGTGTTAGGTTCGGTCTAGTTCAAACCGAACCAGTGTGAATTCACTCTTGCATTTGTCATTTGCATTAATTCTAACCGAATTCACTTTAAATTCTCTGCATTTCAATCCCAAAGTTTCTAAAGCATTTATAAAACATACAGTGAGTTCAAAACACTTTATAAGTTCATTGAATTCCTTTATATTATATGTATTTCACTCATAAAGTTTCCAAAGCACCCATAAAACATTCAGTGAATTCGAAATACTTTTTAAGTTCGTTGTTTTTCGAAATTTGGAGTGCTCCTATTTGAAGAAGTAAGTCGTTGTATATTGGGAGACGATTGTCAAGAATCGTAGGCACCAGTGTGGGACAATTTCATCTTAAAAGATAAATAGTTCAACCCTTGCGTCGACCTAATTCCATATCCTAATTACGCCCCTTATAAGTACTACTGTCCAACACAAACAAGCAATGGTAAAGATTTTAGAGTATTAAAGACGAGAGGAAGTAAATATTTTTTCTTTTTTCTAACGTGTAACACCATAACTTTGTAACATAACGCTTTTATTTTAGTGGATAATGCAAGTTATAGCTAGTTTGGATAGCTATTTTTAGGTGATGAACGTTTATTTTTTGAAGGGAAAAAAAACACATTTGGCAGGATTTTTTTAAAAGGCAAAAGCTATACAAATCCAAAATCTATAATAATTTTCAATAAAAATATATTTTAAAGTCCATTCGGGCACAAAATTGATCGACCTTATAAAAAAATCTTTATTCGATTTTTTTTTCAATCTATCTAAACGGGGCTTGATGTCCGTCTGACGGACATGCATGCATGTGGCCGTTGAATGCCCTGCTTCTCACCGATTTCCTTCATGATCTCATTTCATCAAATCATATTTTATATATTATTATAATTAATTGCATTTTATTTAAATCAATAAATTACTTAATGCTCCAAATCGGTGGAGTCCGTTTATGCGCGCACACAAAAAGCAGCGTTTGCACGCAATCGTAACTGTTGACATTCCGTTTGCATTAAATACGAGTTATTGGCTTGAAATGAGCACAAACAAAAGACAAGCGAAGAAAGTGGCTGTGGCGGTGCTAGCTCTAGGCGAATGTTCAATTCTTTTGATGAGGATTTTTGTTTAGGATAAATTTATATTTACACGAGAATAATGAAAAATTACGTCTACATGATTCATTGAAATATTATTTAATTATACATCAATTCTTGTAATTTTTAAAAATTATATATGCCCCGATGAAGTATGTATCAGTTTAATAAAATTTATCATTCATTAAACGAAACAGAACTGCAAATCATATTTATGGTATTTTCGGTAGATTTTGATATGAAATTCGTATGCCATTTATGAGCTCAAACTGTAGAAGGTGTATGTATATGAAATAAGTTTCACATGAAAAAAAATGTGTGTTGGCGTCAAATTATAGACACACTACTAAAAAAAAGACATAATTTGACATATTTTTCATGCCAATTTTTAAAAAGTATTACTTTTGTATACCAGATGTGATCCCCCATAAAAAAACTATCTCAATAAGCGTACCAATTTATAAATACAATATATTTTTTGTGATACTACAAAGTATCAAAATATGTCATTCTTACTCTCAAATACATAATATTTTAGCTATCACCACAAAAAAATAATTTTGATTTAGTGATACTAGCTAAAATGTCATTTATTTGAATGTGGCAGTGATTTATTGTGGCACTATATGGTATTACAAATGATACATTATAATTAAAATTTGGCATGACTTGTTGAGGAACTTTTTTTGAGGTGTCAAAGTAAGTACACAAATGTGACACTTTTAAAAAGTGTCACAAAAAATATGTCAAATTAAATCATTTTTTTAGTAGTGACGATGATGCTGGTGGTGGTTGTGATGGTACGAAATGCATTTGCTTTATGAAAATTGGTAGAAAATTACAAAATTGATTGGATAATTTTGTCAGGCTTGATGAGCATATCTCTTGGTGGACGGAGTAACTACTGTGATTGAGTGAAATTATCTTTTGATCATCTTTATTAATATTAATAAGAATATCTTAACTTTTAAGGCGGTATTTGTAAAATTTAAAATAGTCTGATCTAATTTGTAATTACACCATACTTCAAGAGTTGTAGATGTAATTTACCAAATGAATGATCAAATTATTAACTTCTCTCATGTATCTTTTATTATTCTAAAAAATTCCCTTATATGGTTTCAAGTTTATGAAGGGCGTGCTTGTAATTGAATGTGCTTTTGGATAAAGCTGAAGTAGTAGTGGGCCTAGTGGCATAGAAATAGCGAGAAAGCTCAATCCAAACTAGCCTAGGGCTCATGTCCTTAGCATGTCCGGAAGAGAACTTCGACTCGCTCACCCAGCAGGCGGGCTGATGTTCCTTTTAGAAGGGCATCATTGAATTGTAGGTCTAACCGTTCTTAGAACGCGTTTACATTGGCTGTGAACGCAGGTTGGTTTAAATAGCCGGCCATAAACAGTTGTTTACTTTATTAGTTGGTAGGCCCAAGTTAAAAGTTGGGGCCCGAGTTAGATCCGGTTTTCGGCAGTGAACGTAACCTCCAGAATTTGGCCAGTTTATTAATTTGTCCATTTAACCATTAGGAGAATATTACCATGTTATCCATTAGTTGGGTATTATTACATCTTGTGCCATTGAAATATATCAGATCTACTTTTACGAACAAAGATAGATCTGGCTATTTCTGAGTTAAGGCTCATTCAAGATGGGTCTCTAATCGTATACCTTCGTGTGTGGATCCCCACTCTTCAATCAGAGTTTGGATTAGAAGTACGCATGAGCGATTTTATTATTTGAATCTTGCTGGTGGCGTTTTATTGGGGGTGAACTGCCTTTTTTTTTTTTTTTTTTTTTTACAAAATATGATTCGAAAATGGAGTGTTCTTTTCCGTTTTAGCTTTTTTTTAATTGAAAAATTCGTTGTATTTTGATATAGATTCCTTAATTTTCCTCACTTTTATTGTGGAATAACCATGTATTACGTTTCATAATTCTTGTAGGGTTTGATTTGGGGAGGCATTATTGCAATTTTCTTCAGCCCAAGTTCAAGCAATTCCTGTAAGTTTTTTATTTATTTATTGGAGATTACTTATTTATTTATTTATTTATTTTGTGGGTTGGAGAATGATTAGGAGACACGAATCATTTATCTTATTTATTTGTTTATTTTGTTGATTATATTAGTATTTCTTTTTATTTCTGTAAAGTTCTCTAAGCATTCTTGTTAAATAACTTGATGTGTTATTTGCTGCATTTTATTTATATGTTCTTGCTTGATAGTTGAATATTCGAATAATTGGGTTTCATTGGACATTAGTTGTAAATCGTGGCGGTCACTTTATTTATTTGTAAATGAAATTATAGTTCTTCTTGTGTGTATGATTTTAATAATTGAGAATCATTTTATTTAGATGGACGATCGTGCTTCAATTGAAGAGCTGGTAGTCGTTCTTGCGACTATGCACACACAAGTGATGGCTGTGACATTATTTGCTTACCTATATCTCAATGGGCTGTTAGGAACGTCAGTGACAACACGTAATAGTAGTAGAAGAAGAAGATATAGTCTTCTAAAAAGGATACCTGCTCAAGTGTCCCATCTAAATGATATCATTAATGCGTTCGATGTTGATTGCGTGAACAATTTGAGACTCAATAGAAACGCATTTGGTAGGCTCTGTATTATTTTGGAACAGTTAGGTGGTCTTAAGCAAACCCGGGGCATTTCAATTTCAGAACAAGTGGCCATGTTTCTAAGTGTCTTAGCACATCATAAAAAGAATATGATTGTGAAACATGATTTCAAGAGATCCGGTCGAACCGTGAGTATCCACTTCCGAAATGTGCTAAGCGCAATTCTGAAAATTTATAATGTCCTTGTTGCTACCCCAGAACCGGTACCAGAAGATTCCATAAACGATCGTTGGAAGTGGTTCAAGGTTTGTTTAATAAGCTTTTAATTATTTTTTTATTTGTATAAAGGACTTCTTGTTGAATAACTTTGTTATTGGATATACTTATTAATTTCTAATTTTTGTTTGGATGTTTTTCATGTCAATGTAGGGTTGTCTCGGTGCACTTGATGGGACATATATTCAAGTCAAGGTTTCGGAGTCAGAACATGCACGTTATCGAACTAGAAAAGGCCAAATATGTGTGAACATGTTGGGAGTTTGTGATAGGAATATGAACTTCGTTTACGTGTTAACTGGATGGGAAGGCTCAGCTGCTGACGGAAATGTTTTGCGCGATGCGGTATATAGACCTAATGGTTTGAAAGTTCCGAGAGGTGAGTGAAATGCAATGTTCTATTTATTGATTAATGTCCATTATGTTATTGTAATTTGAATAATTACATTTAATAACTAATACGGTTTTTTGAATTTAGGCCAATACTACTTATGCGATGCCGGTTATGCGAATGGAGAAGGTTTTTTGGCACCCTATAGGGGTGTACGGTATCACTTGAAAGAATGGGGTGCTGGCATGGCTCGACCACAAAACCCACGCGAACTGTTCAATTTAAGACATTCCAAGGCTCGTAATGTAATTGAAAGGGCATTCGCTTGTTTGAAAAACCGATGGGCTGTGTTAAGGAGCAAGACTTTCTATTCGATTGACATTCAAAACAGAATAATTATAGCTTGTTGTTTGTTGCATAATTTTATTCGTAGGGAAATGCCAAATGACCCTTTCGAAGTAGACGTGCCTGAGAACGAAGATGACAATGACAATAATATGAATGACAATATCACTAATGTTGAAGCTTCTCAATTGTGGACAGATTGGCGAGACAATCTCGCAAATGAGATGTACAACAATTGCCGACAAAGCGGCTAGGCCGGAATTTTAAGTGATTTATTTTAAGTTGATCCATGCGGATCTCGTGTGGTAGTTTCATAGTTTGATGGTTAGGCTTGGGTTGATATTGGGATGTAGGCTGTAGGTATATACCAAGGTTTGGTTAGGAATTTGCTTCTAATATTTGTTCAGACATTAAATTATGTACCATGTTGAATTAATGGTTTTTTTGTTTGTTGTTTTTTATGTGTTTTTGTGCTAATAATTGTCTTGTTTACTTTGTGTTCATACAAAATTCTTTCATGTGGGACTATTGCATTAGTTGTTTGCTGAATGTTTGGGATAGTTTATTAATGTGTTATAAATGATTTATGGAATTGCTGATTGTGATGGTGATGGGTTTACTAAATTTATCTATATTAATTTGCACCAGGAATGAAATATTCTAGTTAAATATTTCTATTTGGTGGATTGTTAATGTCCTATTTGTTGCAGGGATATGGACTCAACTAGCCAAGGTTTCCAAAGGGGCACGCAATCGCGGGAGGGTAAAACGAGGAGATCGTGGACGACTGCAGAAGAGCAGGCTTTAATCCAAGGATTTAAGGACATCATATCACTGGGGTGGAAGGCTCCTAATGGATTCAAGAATGGATTCCTTTCACAGCTTGAACAAAGGATGCATAAAGCTATTCCGGGCATCGATCTGAGAGCCGAACCTCACATCAACTCCAAGTATGGTTCTTGGAAGAAGGTTTACCTTAATGTGGCTCAGTGTTTGAGATGTAGTGGGTTCAATTGGAACAGTTCCACCTACAAGGTTGAAGCCGAGCCCAAGGCATGGGATGACTACATCTTGGTAATATTAATGACTTATTGATGACTTTTTGCTTACTCAATTTGAAATTGAGGATATGCATCACATAATCATTTAAATGTGTTTGTTTCTTTGCAGACATTCCCTAAATTGGGCTATGTAAGACGTTTGTCATTCCCTTATTTTGAAGCTTGGCAAGAGATTTATGGAAAAGATCACGCTGTAGGCGATCGCGCTATGGACTGGGCAACCGCTGCTGAAACTACACCCATTAATTTGGGGGATAATGATGAACATTCCGAACAAAACTACCCTAATGTACACACCAATGACACTGAAACTGGAGATGCTACTCAATCTTGTAATGGGCTAACAAAATCAACAACAGCCACTAGTTATGGATCAAGAAAAAGAAAGAGAAATCTGATCAACGAGGATTTGGTTTTAGCAATATCTAATTTCTGTGTGATTGCAGGCTCTTCAATGCAGCAAGTTGCAAACCGAATTGGGTCGGAGATTGATGCCGCACGCCGACGTGATGACTTGTATGCTGCTATTGCGAATTTACCTATGACAATGACAGAAGAAGAACAATTGGCAGCTGCTTTGGAGATAGCTACTAACACGAAGGTGCTTAACATGTTCTATGGTCTTCCTGAGAAGGCAAAAATTGGGATTGTGCATCGGGCACTTGCAGGGAATCTGCCCAAATGACTTTCTATGTGTATGACTTATGTTGTTGTCTATTCTTGCGATATTGTTGCCAAGTAGTTTTTGTCAATCAAGTAATGTTGGAGCTTATGGTTGAATTATTAAGAGAAACACCAATTGAACTCAATTGTGTAATGATGGAGCTCATGGTCTTAATTGTAATATGACCCGTTTGATGTGGCCTTTTTTGATCCTCAATATGGCATTTTTTGTATGTTAGGGAATTGAGATGTAGTCATGAACTCAATATAGATAGTGCTAGTAATTTATTAAAGGACCCTTCGATAATGTTTCGAATTCAATACTTGATAAAAAAGAGGCTGAATAATAAACAAACTAAGATAAAATAAAACATGATAAATACCAAGATAAAATTCATAAGTCCATACATAGGGAGACGCTTTGAATTCAATACTTCGATAGTGTTTTGAATCCAATACTAAGATAAAATAAAACATGATAAATATCAAACTTCATAAGTCCATACATAATAAACAAACAATAATAAGTGCATAGTCATTACAAGCATGAATTCAAAAATGTCATCCATCTATGTCGTCTTCATCAGAAAATCTTGAGGGTCAACAAAATTTTCAAGTGGTTCGTCAGAGAACATAGGCGCACGTTTTTTTCGGAGGATGAACGTTAAAGTGTCGTAATGGGGGAAGCCATTAGTCCTGAACCCGTAATACGTAGGAGATTCCTGTAATCCCAAACAAGAAAAAGATAAAAAAAAAATTTAATACATAAAGAATTTTATTTCATAAATGAATAAAAGTTAACATACCACTCCTTCGACAAATTCATAGTAACTTTCTCCAACAGTGATAGAATCTGTAAATGGCTCGTACTCCACCCCCGGAATCTTCAAGAATCTGCGAAACTCCACGTACTTACACCGCCATTGACAAATTCTCATGCGTATTTGCATCACGCTAAATTGCTTCTCGAGTCTTCGCTCCAGCTCGAATGCCACTTCCCGAACACCATCCATGAACTGACCGCTTGTTGACACAACGTGATCTTTAACATAGTACCATAGTAGTATCAACATCAACCGTTCTTCGCACGGGGTGAACGGAAGACGGGTGTTCATCCACCTGTTCCATGTTCGGCTTGTACTTAGGTAAGGCATTTTTTTGGAGTGAACTTCGTAGTAAGGAGGAAATGGGAATCGAGATTGATGTATATTATGGGTGTACAAATAGAATTTGAGGCATAATAAATGGTGAATATAGGCCCCAATTCAATGCCATTATCTACCACCCTGTTAGTCATTAATCCTTTTTTCAATTTCAGGAGATAAAACTATAAATGTAGAATAGCCTTTTGTTTATTTTATTTCAACTACTTTTTTGTCAAACATTAATAATTGATATTTCTAATGTCAAGTCCAATCCAACTTATTGTGGGAAAAAAAAAGTGCTACTTCTTGTAAGCTCATGTAAGAAAAGTTTAGTTTATCAGATTCATTCAAGGGAATTCCATAATTAAACACTCCACTAGGTCTAAGATAAATTTAAAACATATACACGAGTACATGAAATTAAACCCTGCTGATCAGAATAATCATTACTCAAGTCAGATTGAGTAAGATCACTAATTAGAGACAATAGACATAAAAAAAAAAAAAACACAATAATACCAATGACCAACAACCTACAATTCCATACTGGAGTGTCATATCTCATCAAAGCATGATATAGCCAGATTTGTTAATTAAAGCTCCATCCAGCGAGCTTTCCAGGGCTGCAGCGAGCTTTCTAGCAACAATTTTGCTTTACACAGCCATGTCAACAAAATACATAAAACCTATTGTGATTGAAAATAAATTAGGGCTTTTCAAAAATTTACAAAACGAAATCTGCAGGGAACAATTCATAATTATCGAAGCCAAAATATATATCGAATGCATTTTATGAGTGCCTTGAACCTCATACCTCAACGATTAGCCGTGAGAAAAGTCGATCGCCACTCTTCAGGATCCTTTTCTGAAATTATTGTTACTTCTGAGTTCTGTTGAGTGGGTACACTCTTTACTTTGTTTAAAGAAATTATTTTTAAGTAGGGCAATTTCGTAATTTACTTATCTGACAAAGGGTTCTGATTCAGAAAATTAAATAGCCTGCACGAAAAACCAATCTCTTATCCAACGTTTAATAAAGTCATGTAAACAAAAAAATTAAAACCCTGACCCGTCCCTTAACCAGTGAAGAAACCAACAAGAAGCTGACCCCTGTTAACCCATTGGGCAAAGTAAACACGTTCTAAATGTGCTGGAGACATCGGTTAAGTTATAAAAAGTTGGACTAGCAAAAATGAACATCGTTTTGGAGGGTTTTATAAACTTTCTAAAACAAGGCAAGCTTCTCCAAACTTATTTTCGAAACAACTTGTATGCTATCTAAATCAAATAAAAAATGACATAAATATCTTTAGTTATAATTCAATATCACATTTCTTCTTTCTCAAAATTTATTTATTTATACAATTAATGATGCTATAACATTATCATACCCAAAAGATATTACAGACTTTTATTTTTATCAAACAAACGTATGTACGGCTTATAGGAGTCTAAATCATCTTATAATTTGTTTGATGTTATTAATTACCCGAGCATTTTGACATCTTATTTTCTAAAGCAAATTGTATGAGTTCATAAACACCAAAAACATCCCACAAGATATAAAACCTATAAAAATTTAAAAATTAAGTTTAGTCAAACACCATTTAACTTGAATATTGGAACACCATTTTTGGGGAAATCAAATTACTCTAATATATTATTAATAGCTAGGTATTCGTTTTCTTTGCAGTTATTTCAACCTTATTTGACGAAGTATCTCTTCTCCTCACAATAAATTTACGTTTTTGGAATTTAAATTTTGTTTATCATTTTTAACTTATAATTTTAAAATTTAATATTTGTTATTAGGCTATGAGCTTTTTGGTCTTTCAATACAAATTTTGTAATATTCAATTTATATTGTTTTGGGCTGGGCCGCAGAGCAATGCCTACAGTTTATAAGGAAAACCAAACTGGGCCAACTGAATTGAATTTAAGGCCCAAGCAATTCAAACGTTATGGAGCGTCCCTTTAGGGTATATTTGTCAATTCAGGTTTATTATAAATTCAGACAAATGGTGAACCGTTGATCCGGATCTCACAATTCGACCAAAATATAGCCAAGAAGAGATAGATAGAGAGGGAAGAGAGAGAGAGAGGGAGCGGCTTCTCAAAATTTCAAAATATCAAACCACATTATCCCGCTCTCATGTGTCTCAATTTTCACACACAACACAACACACACTGAGTGGACTTGAAATCGGATACTTTCACCTTCAAAACAAACTTGAAACACACACACACACACACACACACGCACACGCTCGCACGCACTCGAAGATGTCGAGTCGTCACGAGAAGGAGAAGGGTGTCAATGTTCAGGTTCTCCTTCGTTGCAGGTAATGTGCATACATTTTTAACTAGGGTTTCTGAATTTCTCGTTACATTTTAATTGACGAGTGTTCTGGCGATTTTGTAGACCGTCTAGCGAGGAGGAGTTGCGGAACAATGCGCCGCAGGTGGTGAAGTGCAATGAGTACCAGAGAGAGGTCTCGGTCTCGCAGAATATCGCCGGCAAGCATATTGATAGGGTTTTCACATTTGACAAGGTTAATTGTCTCTGTTCTAACTTTTGATTTTGTTTGACTTAGTTTTCGGGAATGCACAATAATCAGTAGATCGGCGTTGTATTTTGTTTGTTTATTATCATTTTTTTTCTTAGTAATTTGAAGTTTCCCGATTGAATCTTTTAGTGGGCGCTTTTGCTCTAGTCTTTTAGGAGTTTAAGATAGATGCTTGATGTAGAACGAGTGTGCAGATGTGCTTTGCTGTCCAGTCAGCCTAAGCAATTAAAACAGTTTTGGTTTATCTGGTTTTGGAGCTCTGATTGGGTGCGTTGTTATAACTACTGTTATGAAAGAAATTAGCTGCTTTAGGGTTCTAAGTTATACTGAACTAGAATTGGTATTCTTCTGGTTTATGAAATGCATTCCAAATATTTTTAATCAGCTTAATAATTTCTTTCTTTTTCGTTTCCTGTCTGTGTGTATATTGTATGCAGGTGTTTGGACCTAATGCCCAGCAGAGGGATCTTTATGAACAAGCAGTTGTTCCAATAGTTAATGAGGTTTTGGAAGGTTTCAACTGTACAATATTTGCGTATGGACAAACTGGCACAGGAAAAACATACACCATGGAGGGTGAATGTAAGAGGTCAAAGGTACTACACATTGATACACTTCTATTACCATCATTCTTTACATTGTGTAGTTGTGTTGAGATTTGCATGTAATTTTGCTTTTTGTTGAAGAGCGGCCCAAATGGAGAATTGCCTCCAGAAGCAGGAGTAATACCCCGAGCAATTAAGCAAATATTTGATACACTCGAGAGTCAAAGTGCAGAATATAGTGTGAAAGTCACTTTCTTGGAGTTATATAATGAAGAAATCACTGACTTACTAGCCCCTGAAGATGTATCTAAAGTTTCTTTGGAGGATAAGCAGAAAAAACAATTGCCACTCATGGAAGATGGGAAAGGCGGTGTTCTTGTCAGAGGGCTGGAAGAGGAAATTGTGACAAGTGCCAGTGAGATTTTCACTTTACTTGAGAGGGGATCTAATAAACGTCGAACTGCAGAAACCTTACTAAACAAACAATCAAGGTTCTGATTATGATTCTGCTTGAGATGTGGTTTATTGCTTTACCATTTTCTGGAAATAAAATGTAACGTAATTTGTCTATGGGTACAGTCGATCACATTCTCTATTTTCCATAACAATACATATAAAGGAAGCAACACCTGAAGGTGAAGAGCTAATAAAATGTGGAAAGTTGAATTTGGTTGATTTGGCTGGTTCAGAGAACATCTCTCGTTCTGGCGCTAGAGAGGTAAGGTCTCATTTCTGTGCTCAAGTAGTTTGGATGGTTAAGAAGTAATGGGCCATTCTTATTACTTTCCTGTTGGTCATTCTTTTAAGTTTTACATCTGCTGGCTTCTTCCATTTAATGATCTTGGAGGATCAATTATTTATTTGTTTTTAGTTACCCTTTAGTTTTATTCACTTATTATATAATTCAATATTTTCAGGGGAGGGCAAGAGAAGCTGGAGAAATAAATAAAAGTTTACTTACATTAGGGCGAGTTATAAATGCTCTTGTGGAGCATCTAGGGCATGTTCCTTATAGGTTGAATCTTTAGTCTTTACTAATATTTGTGTTACGCCTTGCCATTTGAGTTGCTCTCTCAATTGTTAACTTTTGATCCCATGTTATATTTGATTTAACAGGGACAGCAAGCTCACACGTTTGCTTCGTGATTCGTTGGGAGGAAGAACTAAAACCTGTATTATAGCTACGGTGTCACCTGCTGTTCACTGTCTTGAGGAGACCCTTAGCACACTAGATTATGCCCACAGGGCTAAGAATATAAAGAATAAGCCTGAGGTTTGTTTGGAACTCTACATTTTCTTGTAATTATATCTTCTTGTTGCTCCTGTGTGCTTATTCATCCTCGCTTTTTTATGGTCTTATGAGCTTCTTGTGTCTTTGTTTGAGCTGATTTTCCTATTGTAGGAGCTTCTGTTTGTTTACACTGATGATTAATCTATATATGTCATATCATGTTTCAATTACCTCATTATTGTAATGGTTTCAAATGTGATATTTCTTCTAGGTGTGATAATTATGTAACATACAGACCTCTTATTAACATAACCTGTTTTGCAATCATAATATCATATTATAGATGGTTAACTGATATATGTAATGAGTTGTTTTTTGACTGACATCGCACATGAATATGTGGCCTTTTCGATATAATGTAATTATAAATATCACCCATGCTCATCATGTTGATTGATTGAATAGTGAAATCTTATATATGTTCTTTGAATTGTAGGTGAATCAGAAGATGATGAAATCAACTCTTATTAAGGATCTCTATGGTGAAATTGAACGACTTAAAGCAGGTAAACTGTTATCACCACTTGTAAGATGTGTATGTAGGCATCTCGATGCTTCCTTGAAAGTTATGACTTTCTGAATTTTCTTCTACTTTCTCTATAGAGGTATTTGCGTCACGTGAGAAGAATGGGGTTTACATCCCTAAGGAGCGATACTATCAAGAGGAGAGCGAGAGAAAGGTCCCACTTATCTTCTTTTTCAAGTCATTCAACTCTTTTGATTTTGTTGAATTCACTTTTTGACGCGATTAAAAAAGCTCATACTGTTGAAATTTTCTGGTGATATGTCATGATATGGTCCCCTGTTAGTATCTGAAACATAGTGCTAAGTCTTTTATCATCACTCTGCTTTTGTTATGTTTTAGGCAATGGCCGATCAGATTGAGCAAATGGGAATGACAATTGAAAACCATCAGAAGGTTAGTATAGTTTAAGCTTTTCAGGCACAGGCTTATACATCCCATATAACATCTCAAAAGTTCTAAAGTTTGATATATGACACACAGCATATAGAGGAATTACAAGTAAAATACAATGATCAGATTCAACGATGCTCTCGTTTGAGCAACAAACTTGATGCAACACAAGTAAGTCATCTTCATTGCTTTGTGCCATGCCATAATTCATCTCCTGAGTCTTATCTGAAGTTGCCTGCAGAAAGATTTGGATAAAACTAGCAAGTTGTTGGCAAACACCGAGGATGACCTAAAACGATGTCAATATTCCCTAGAGGAGCGGGACTTTATCATATCTGAACAGAAAAAAGCAGGTATTTGATCAAACTGGCAGTTGGGAATTTTCTTGAGGTGGTATCTTATAGAGGTTTCTGAATATGTGAACAGAAAATGCGCTGGCTCATCAAGCATGTGTTTTGCGAGCTGATTTGGAGAAGTCCCAACAAGATAATGCTTCACTATTTCTTAAAATCGGTAAGCAGTTATGCTAACCCTTTTGTTTTAAAATTTCACTAAATGTGGACAGGCATAACTCAGTACTTCTTGTTATTATTTTTGTAGCCAGAGAGGACAAATTGAATGCTGATAACAGGTCAACTGTCAATGGTTTCCAGGCTGATCTTGCACAGAAGCTTGGTGCTCTTTGCAGCTCACTGGCCGATTCTGTTTCACGTCAAAGTGAACACCTGCAATGTGTTGAGAGTCTCTGTAATTCTTTCCTCCAAGTTCATGATAAGGTTTCTACATAGCATTTAGCTCGTGACTATTTTTTCATCTCTTCCCCTGTAAATTTCATTGTGTATTATGGTTTCACTATTCATTCATCTCTTCTCTCATATTTTAATTTGATCTTATATTTTTCTTTTTTCATTTTCTGAAATTTTTTTTAGTTTAAAAATATTGCCCAGGAATTTTTACTTTTGTGAAGCTCCTAACACCCTATGCCCTTTTCTTTTTCAATTGTCTTATGTGTTGTTAATTTACTAAATTTTACTTGTAGGCATCTGTAGATTTAAAGCAGAAATTAAGTTCTATGAGGACATTGTTTGTCTCTCATTTTGAGGCTGTACAAAATGTTGTCCGATTACACAAAGCTGGTTCTAATGCTGCTTTGGAGGAGCTATCAGCTCTGGCTTCTTCTAATTCACAGTCTATTGAAGGAGTGAGAAAACCTTTTATTCTTCATGTATATTTTTCCTAGTAACAATACCATTGCTTTGCTCGCTACAATCTCACCCTTCTTTCTTTAAATCTGTGTAGCTTTTAGCTGCAGAGGCTGTAGAAGCCAAAACAGTTTTTGATGAGCTTCAGGAAACTCTATCAAGTCATCAAGGGGAAATGGCTCACTTAGCAAGAGAGTTTCGACAGGTTTGCCTATTTGCTTGCTCTGGTTATTCTTTTGGGACTCTTTAGAACAACAAACACGTATATATTCCAAGTTAGCAAATTATGCTTTATATTTTCCTCGTGATGCTTAACTAGAGAGTTTTGCAGAGATCTAATGCAAGTGTAGAGCACCTGATGAATACCTCAGAGTCCATTCATGGATTTCTTGATAAACTTTTGGAAGAATCGAAGAGGCTTGAACATCATGCTACTCAAGTTGGTGAAATTCAGACAAAGTGCATTGCTGAATTTCGAAAGACTTATGAGGTTTCACTATGTCTGAATTAATTGTCTATGCTATAAATGTTGCTCTCTCTCTTTATGCTTACGTGTTCAGTTTGATGTCTACAGGAGCAGTCGAGGTCAGAAGCAGAGAAGCTTATTGCTGATATGACCTCTCTCGTGTCTGATTGCATGCGTCGCCAAAAACAGATGGTTCTTATTCTGCTGCTTCACCATTGATATTTAGTTTCTGTTTCTTAGATTCTCTAGTTACCTACCTTTCTGCTGACAGGTGGATGCAAGGCTGGATGATCTTAGGGATAGTGTAACTGGAAATAAGACATTTTTGGATGGACATGTTTCCAGCGTTGATGGCATTACAACAGATTTAAAACGGAAATGGGAGGATTGCTTTGTGCAGGCAGAGAGCAATTTTAAGGATAATGCTGATTTCTCTGCAGCTAAGCATTGTCGTATGGAGTTACTTTTGCAGAAATGGTGAGAGGCTTCTCTTACTACCTTATTGTTCTTGTCTCATCTCTTTATATCTAATAGTTTATTCTGTTCTTCATGTCTTTCTTTCTATGTCTTCTTTCTGCAACAATTATTGATATAAAATTCTGTTTAACTTTGCTGAGAGGGTTTCCACACTTTATTTATTTTTTTTTTTGCTTTTTTATGACTCTTCTATTTTTTATTCAGTGTAAACAGTGCTGATATAGCTTTGAAGCGGTGGCAAACAATGCAAGCGTCATTGAATGACATGGGAAATCAACATGCCTTGACCATAGCCTCAAATGCTAGGTTTGTTAATTTACACTGGTGGCACTGTCCAAATTGTGTTTTTCCATATGGATACAGAACTTTATGGCTGACATGTCATACAGTATTTTGGCCATATAAAATTGGGATTTTTTGTTATCCATATGTATTGCCTTTCAGTTCAATAAATTATGTGATTTATTGGGCTGAACATCTACAACTGACAGTTAACCTCACTCTCTTTCTTATCTATGAACTGCTCTTGCTGTTTGCTTGATAAAAATTTGTTTGCATGAAATGATGTTTTTTTGAACTCCTTTTCAGGAATATGATTTATACTAATGAACAACATGATGCTGAGATTGAATCCGCCAGAATTATGGTGGAGGATGATATCAAAACAAATAGTGAAGATGTGATTCGATGTTTTGATGGTTAGTTTTTCTCGACATAATTTGATTTCTTAAGTTGTGATGAAATTTAAGCTGCATATTCCTTATTTTATTAGTATTTGCATGATCTTCCAATCTTAGTTTCAGCATTTAAATCATGATCAAATGTAAACATTTATGAATGTTGTATTCACTTCAAGGTTCCAAAAACTTGGTTTGTGTCTTGAATAGTGATGATGTCCTGGCCAAGATATGATTCACTATTATTACAGTGAAGGATGAGTAACACCCCCAACCCCCTTCAATTTGATTATACACCCATGTTTATGCGTTATGTCTTTTCTATATTTGTTTGTTTGTTGATTACCTTTGTTATGATGTTTGTAGGCCTGGCAGTTAATTGTTAATCCGCCTATTTTTACACTAAAGCTTGAACTGTGTTAAACTTTAACTTATGTCATGTGAAACTGTGGCCCAATTCATACGAGTACTTTTACTTTCTGACATGAAAGCATCATATCCTCATAATTGAGGTTGGTTAATTCATTTTCTCAGCTTGTTTTTGCTTTCTTGCATTGGGCCATATTTCTTAGTACACAATCTAAATAGGATCTGTTTGAGAAGCTTTTTATTGGGTAAGAATTGGCCATGTTCACCTTTTTTTTTATGTTGGTTGAAGTGAGCTATCAAACCAATCACAGAGTGATGCATTATTAGCACATATCATGGGCAAAACCATATCTTTTAGTATTTTCTTTATCCATTTATCTTATTTGAAATTTTGTGTCCACAACTGAACTTGTATTGGATTAAGAATTGACTAAATAACTGAAGAAAGGTTTTGCTATAATCAATGGGGTTGAAGTCATATCCTAAAATTACTCCTCTGTTTACAAGTCAGAATCACAATGCTCTCGTATTTTACTGATATTGCTAAATGTGTATAATTTATACACTACACCTGTAACTCGATGTCTTGGGCATTTGTTATATCGGATGCATAACACTATATTGATTCTGTTTCAGGCATGTCAAAACAAGAGAGATCATCAGTTTCTGAGATTTTGGCTACCTGCAGAACTCATTCCGAGACTCTTGAAAATCTCCAGAGAGATCATTCCCAGCAGTCAGCCTCTATTGAACAGCATGCTAATGATACTTTCAGGCAAAAATATATGGTATGTTCTGTGAAAATCTCAACTACTTCTATCCTACTTCTGTGAACTAATACCAAATTACCTACTAAATTCTTTTTTCTGCTTCTTGGTGCCTTTCTTGTCTCATACATGCAAATTCACCTGTAATAGTCCAGAATCTATCAGGAAATTCTAGGAACATGATGAGACAGTTGGGACCTTTAGAGAAACATAGTGCGGGCCATTTTCTTATCTGATACACGAGTCATAATGCAGCAGAAAGTTGGTATTGTTGCACCTTGCTAATCCGCAACTCATCTAGTTTCGCTGTAGACATTGTTTATAGTTGCCTCTGCTATCTCTCAGCTAGAAACCAAATGATCATATTAAAAATTCTCATTTTACAGTCTCTGAACTATTTCACATGACCTGGTATATATAGTCTGAACTCTGCTCTTGATGTGCAGGAGTATGAGCCTACAGGCACAACCCCTATTAGGAGTGAGCCAGATGTTCCCAGCAAAGCCACCATCGAGTCGCTCCGAGCAATGCCGATGGAGGCCCTTCAAGAAGAGTTTCGGGAAAACAATTCATCTGAATCTTTACATATGAAGGAACTAAATCCGCCGGTTACTCGCGCCCCGTTTTCGGAGATCAACTAATAGCTGTGGCGTTGCTCCTTTTGCATGATGCATAACTATTCCTATTGTACTTGTATTTTTCATGTACACGTTACATCAGCCAATCTGGGGGAAAAAAAATTACATGTAATGGGTTTGTTGGTCTAGAGGCTTATGATTTCTAGGTGGATGATGTTGTAGGCTCATCGATTTTAAAGATAAATCCCTTCTCGGGATTTATTAGATGTTGTATGGATCGTATTGTTCCTAGGTTCTATTTAAAACTCGTGTAGAATGGTAAAGATTGACACTTAATTCCCAAATGTTTCATTAAAGAAAAAAGATTGGTCCATTTCTAGTTGTTCGGCTTAAAGGTGCCCCATGTCAAATGTCCTATATCAATTAAAGAAATACATGATTTGGTTTATAATAGTTTAATTAGTTGCAAATAAATTTCTTCAATTATAATAGTTATTATACATAAATCGGGTGTATTTTCTATGTTTATAAATATTAAGTTATATTTTCATTTTTTAATGATTAATATAGTTTTTTTCAAAAAAAAATAAAAACACTGTAGATAATTGAAATAAATGTATGACTGTGGATCTAGTTTGATTTTTTTTTTTGAAATATTCTTCTACTTCCTGTTAGTTTTAGTTTTTTTGCAGAGCACTAAAGTTCTTGTTAGCTAGATTTTAGACTTTGTTAATGTTTATTGTTACTTGTATTGAGTTTTAATATATATTTTTTTGAACACCAAGTTGATACTATTGAATACAGAATTTACGAAATATCGGCGAATTAAATCTTCAAATTTGACTATAATTACGCGGATTGGATGTACTGGAACATGTCTAACTCATGTCTACTCAAATTCACCCGACAAAATCTCGCGCCTTCAAACCATGGAACCTCTCGGGTTCTCTCAATTCTTCAACCCACAGCCCAAGAAGATGTTCTTCAACATTGTCAAATCAAGTTTCCCACGTTAAAGAAACACCAGCTCCTCAAATTTTGGAAACTCTTGGCCCGAATTTCTATATATCATCACTTCTCAAGTGCAAGAATCTTTCCCAAGTGCATCAAGTTCATGGCCAGGTGATTGTCAATGGGCTGATTCAAGACCTTTCCATCGCTAACAAAACCCTTTACGGGTACATATTGCGCAGGGATCTGGAGAGTGCGCGTGCACTGTTCTGTGGGATTACGGAGAAAAATGCAGTTTCTTGGAGTGTTATGATTGGTGGGTATGCTAAAGCTGGAGACTATTTGAGTTGCCTATAGTAGTTTTAGGGAATATATGAGATCCGGGCTTTGGCCCGATAACTATACATTGCCTGTTGTTATAAGGGTTTGTAGGAATACTGTGGACTTGCAAATGGGTAGAGTTTTGCATGGTGTAGTATATAAGATTGGTTGTCAGTCGTGTGCTTTTGTAGCTGCTGCTCTTGTGGACATGTATGCGAAGAGTAAGGATATTGAGAGCGCAGCGCAGCTGTTTGATGAAATGCCGAGGAGGGACCTTGTTAGTTGGACTGTGATGATTGGGGCGTATACCGAATGTGGGAATCCGGAAGAGGCGCTGGATTTGTTTGATCGAATGAGACGGGAAGCCGTTTTTCCCGATAAGGTTGCAATGGTGAATGTTGTGAATGCTTCTGCTAAGTTAGGGGTGATGCACAAGGCAAAGATTGTGGATGAATACATACAGAGTATGAAATTTTCTGTAGATGTGATCCTGGGGACTGCTTTGATTGATATGCACGCAAAATGTGGGAGCATTGAGTTGGCGAGGGATATATTTGATAAAATGAGAGAAAAGAACATCATATCATGGAGCACGATGATTGCAGCCCATGGGTATCATGGGGAAGGCCAGAAAGCTCTAGATTTGTTTGACATGATGTTGGCGAGTGGGATATTGCCTAATAACGTCACGTTTGTTTCACTTTTGTATGCTTGTAGTCACTCGGGCCTTGTCGAAGAGGGTCTGAACCTTTTCTCACTAATGCAAGAGGAGTATGGGGTGACACCCGATGCGAAGCATCTTACTTGTGTTGTTGACCTACTTGGCCGTGCCGGAAAAGTAGACCGGGCCTTGAAATTGATTGAGGACATGAATATTGAGAAAGACGTGGGACTCTGGGGTGCACTTCTTGCGGCGTGTAGGATTCACGGTCATGTAGAACTTGCTGAGAGGGCTGCTGAGTCCCTCCTTGAATTACAACCCCAAAATGCAGGCCATTATGTATTGCTTTCGAATATATATGCCAAAGTGGGTAGATGGAAAGAGGTGGCAAAAGTTAGGGAAATAATGACCCATCAAAAAATCAGGAAAATCCCGGGTTGGACTTGGATTGAAGTGGATAATGAGATTCATAGATTCGGTGTTGGAGACCATGCACATCCCATGTCAAAGGAGATATACGAAGGACTTAAGAATTTGAGTGAGAAACTGGAGCTGGCTGGTTATGTCCCAGATACGAATTTTGTGCTGCATGATATCGATGAGGAATTGAAGTTAGGACTCTTGAGTGTCCATAGCGAAAAGTTGGCCATTGCATTTGGACTAATTGCCACATCAGAGGGGACTCCCATTAGAATTACCAAAAATCTTCGGGTTTGTGGTGACTGTCACACATTTACCAAATTTGTGTCTTCAATCACAAATAGGGAAGTGACGGTTCGTGATGCAAATCGGTTTCACCATTTCAAGGAAGGGGCTTGTTCTTGTGGAGATTACTGGTGAATGTTGTCATGTTGCCTGGTACTCAAAAAATATTCTTCCATCATTTATTCATTTAATTTTCTCTTCTTTTTTCCGCTCGTTTGTGCAACTGTTGTTGTTAAATGGAAATCATCAAAGGTTTATGAAATAAACTTACAGAGGCCCCAATTAAATAATCAATATTGTTCAATCCAGTGTCTTTCTTGAAAATGACATTCATAATACAATATGGCCAATCCTTATGATCTTCCAAGCTTGGAGCTATAACCCTTGAAATGTGATTTCTCTTTTTCAACTTATTCTTGGATTGGAGTTTATCAATTAAAACAAAAAGAAAAATGAATAATACCAGAACAGGATGAAACTAATCTAAACTAAACTATATGTCTCTACTGTCTTGGTCATTGATTGTCTCTCACTGGTTCATCTTCAAAGGCCTATTCATGCTCCAGGCATTCAAACTGTCAATTTTGACAGTCTGAGTGCCATTGTTGAATGCATATAAATATGCATTGCTACTTATTGCTAGAGTTGGATAAACTCTTGATGTAATGCAAGTCTTCCCTCTAGCTCCAAAACTCTCCACAACAGAATTGTCAATCTGCAAGAAATAACCAAGATTTAACCTATTTTTTTGATCAAAGCAAGTTGAAATAGGATAATTAAGTATGTGGAATATGCATACCAAACTCCGAAGAGAGATCTTCTTGTCCGTCAAGTCTACATCTACAAATCCTGCAAATGATGGTCTATATGCACCTGTCCCATCCTTCAAGGTAGACCTGTCAAAAAAAGGAGAAAGAATTAATATTCAACGATTGAGTGGGTAAGTTAATAAGTAGATACAGATTTTGGGCACAAAAGACTCAATTTGAACATTGAAAACAGCTCAAATCTAAAGAAGAACAAACCTTGATGCATCGGAACACATAAGAACGAGATGTTTGTTTTGATCCTTGAAAATTCTGAAGAAGACCGGGGTATATTCTTCCAGGTTCTTTGAAGCCAATGTCACGAGGCCAAACGGTCCTAATCCACCTTGAACGGTTGAATCCTTTTGGCCACAGAGCTTTTGTGCATCATATCTATCCCAGCTCGAATCAAATGGCTCAGCTTTGTCCAAGCTATCGAAGGAGAAAGTCACATCAACATCAGCCTGCCATGAATACGCAACAATGCTGTATTAGTGAATTCCAGCTGAATAACATCAAAGCAGATGTTGCATTATGTGGCGAAGAAGAATACCTGTGCAGCAGTTATTCCTTTGATTTCAACCTTCTGTCCCTTCACAATCTTCTGGTTGCTCAATGCCACCTTCTTCCCCCTTAGAGTTTCTACTTCTTCAATAGGCCATTGTAGCAATTGCTTGCCACTGGCGTCGAGCACAATTGTACGTGGGATAACCTGGATTCCAGCCCAACCCTTTGCAATATCATCAGCGACAGAGTCGGACTCATTTGCCCAACCCCACAAGATCCTTCTATTCTTGCTTGGGTCAAAGAATGATTTCGAGGCATAAAAATTCCCATAATCATACCTCAAGCCATTCCAACCATCAATCATGTCTTTGTGAGGAATGTATCTATCATTTTCATACGTACCAAAGGTGTAATACTCATATCTGGTAACATCAAGGCTCACCTTTAACACATGCTTAACATTTGACCCTGTAGCAGAAGTGTCCAATCCATTTTTACCATCAATTGACACGGGGAAAAAATCAGGACACTCCCAATTCCCAGTTCCGGAAGTTGAATGCAAGGGGTGTTTGGCCTTAACCCAGTGTATGAAATCCTTGCTTCTATATAAATGAGCAATCCCAGTGTCTTTTCTCCTGCCTCCTAGCGATAATCTCCAATGGCCATCTCGACCCAACCAGGCTGTTGTCGGGTCACGAAAAGCGGTCTTGTTAATGGATGCATGCGCGACTATCAATGGGTTGTTATCGGGCTTGATCCATTTACGAAGATATGGATCCGATAGATTGGCCGGCACAGCATAGTTTTGAACCTGGGTGTTATTGCCGTCAACGATCCCGGTGTAGAGGATAACGGGCTTGTTTCCAGGGAGGATCGTGGCTGACCCAGACCAACAACCATATCGATCAAATGGCTTGGATGGGTAAATTGCATTTTCTAACCTCTTCCAGTTAATCAAGTCCTTGGACACCGAATGGGCCCATACAATATTCCCCCAAACAGCACCTTTCGGATTGTATTGATAGAAGAGATGATAGATTCCATTGTAGTACATTGGTCCTATTAGAAAAGTATAGTCCAAATGTTAGGGAAATACATTATGCATTTCAAACTTCCAAACAAGGGGGGAAGATAGATAAATTCTCACCATTTGGATCTGATTTTTGTGTTCATTAAATCATCCGCCGGGCCACATGAAAAAGAAACATATAATTTAGTCATCAATAAAACAAAATATAATGACTGGGTCAATGCATAATTTTTCCAAGTCTACGCGTGCTATGTGTAATAAAATGTACACCATTTTCAAAGTTTAGAGGATACTATTACTACATTTATTGGGTTGAGAGAGTGTAAAATATAGTAGGCTAGCCGACAGGACTCAAGGCCTTCAACCTCAACTTGATGCGTACTTCTAAGAATGAAAAATCAACCCCACTATTTCGCCATAATTTCTGTAAAGATTCAAGGAGCATTTTCAATTGACAATAACCCAAGATTAAAGAAAAGGGCTGTGATTGGTTATATTTTAAAATGGAATTTGGTAATTTTCGACTATTTCAACACCAAAAACCATTTTTCACTCAAAAATCACTTATATTGCAACTTTTCTCATACTTTCCGTGTTATCGGATTTTATAAAAGTATTCCAAACTGTCAACATACATACATAGTTATATTTTCGGTCAAATCATCCAAATATAGTTTTTCGTTTCACATAAAAATCAATTCTAATAGATTTGAAATTTCAAAATGTTGACGAAAGAAAACAGCAAATAAAGCAAAACGAGCCATCTTCTTTCAAACTAGGGAAAGAATTTTCCAATTAAGTAGACTATTCAAGGAAAACAAATAGATGAAATTTCCAACTAATTACATATATAGACCAAACATCTTAAGTCCTCAAAATAAAAGTAAATTCCAACCAATTAGTAATTTAACGACGTTCCATTGTCATCACATTCTTGTTCGGGCTTGTAGCGTAATGGACATGTACCCCGCCTTTAAAGGCGCGAGAAGGGATTTTGTCAATATATATGTGTGCATGTTATAAAAAAAAAAAAAATCGTTATCACGTCCCATATGGATAAAATTTTGATCATACCATCACTCTACATGCGCTAGTAAATGTTGCCAAATGTCGACAATAATAATAATAATAACATAATTATAATATATTTATCATTGATCAACAATTACAGTTTAAAGAAGTTAGTTACTATTGGTCTTAATTTTTATAAAAAATTATAAAATTATATGTATAACTTTTAAGTTGACAATTGAAGGTTTTAGCACCAGTAATCTTTTGCACCTTGTCTTATAAAAAATATTATTATAAGATAAAATAATAATATCGCCACATGTAATGCAACAATTCAATTGATCGGCCCACCAAAACGGCCGTAGATAAATCCAAAGAAATACCTTGAGAGGATAATTCAAATTATTCAGTTTAAAATACATAGAAGTTTGAAATTCGACGGCCACAAATTTATTAATTACTCCAACCCTTGAAAGTTGAAACTAACTTAAATTGTCTTTACACATCGCCAACACACACACAAACATGTGACACATTGAATTTCCAGGAAATTAAACTGTATTGAACTCTGAATATCATATAGTTTTTGCTGCCTGAGACAAACATTAGATCTGATCAACTGGTCAATATATATATATATATATATTAACAAGGACAGAGTCAAATTTTTATTTGAAGGTTGGAGTCAAATTTTTATAAAATATTAAAAATATCTCTATAATTTAAAAAATTGTTGAAAAATACGTATAAATTTTAGTTTGATACCAAACTGAGGAAAAAGACCTTTCCCTCAATTTTTCATGTGTCTTCGCCCCTATATATGGATATATAATATATACATATATATATATATATATATTATGTGGGCCAATGCATGAACGTTTACATACCACATATTGGCCCCATACCTGCCATTAAACATTACTAACAACCTCCAAAAAAACTCTCTTCACAAGAACGTTGACTTCATATATATATATATATATATATAACACATATATCCCAATTATTCACAAACTAAAAAAAAGAAAAAAAAACATACTTTTATGTTCATAAAAGAGGACTAAATTAAACTAATGATAATAATATTACCGTTAATCCAGTTCTTGGGTGGTTGAAAGTGGTATCCAGTTCTGTGAACCTGCTTCACATCAAAGCCAGTGCCAGTTGATTGCAAGTGCATGTAAACCTTGTGAGAGGCTAAAACGACGCCGTTGTTGAATAATATCAACAATGATGCTAAAGAAGTTAGCAGAATGCCAAGAAATGATAAGGCCATGTTTGGCTGTGATGTATATAACCAAGAAAGAAAGAAAGAAAGAAAGAAAAGGAGAAGTGAATATAAGTGATGAAAATGGGGAGAAAGAAAGTCGGTACTTATAGGACTAGGAGAGCGATGGGATTGATAAGAAAAGTCAATGGATATATATACTATATAATATATAATATTTTCTGAGGGGTCATTGGGTGAGCGGTGCTGTTGTTTTCCATGCTATATTTACTGTTTTTTACTTTTCGAATTTTACGTTGTATGTCGACAATGTTTTTTGCAATTTTTGTGATAATTTTGGGTGAAAATTTAATATGAAGACAGTAGAAAAAGTGGTTGGTTTTTGATATTGGAGGTAATGTAACGAGCGAATAACAAACATGCGCGAGTATTGTGTGTGTGTGTATATATATATACACTCTTATTAGGTATGTATAATATAAAATAAAAGATAAAATATCTATCAAAATACAACGTTTACAAGATTAATGTCACTTATGGTCCCTAATTTAAAGTTAGAATTATTTTAATCCTTTTAGTTTGAATTGTCGTATTTTGATCCTTTGTGTTAAAAATAAATAACACTTTAGCCCTTAGGATTGAATTTTTAGCCAAATTTCGGGGAACAAAAAAACTTAAATGAAGAACATTTTTTGTTAATTTTCATCAATCAACTTATTTTTTGTTGAACAATTTTAAACAACAAGTGATAAAAGTGCCGTTTAACTAAGTATTTTCTAATAAAATTTTGGCAAAAAAATTTATCAAAATGACCAAAGTGTTTATTTACTGTCAAAATGTAACGATTTAAACTTTAGGAATTACACTAATTCTAGCATTAACTTTCAAGCACAATTAGTGACGTTAACTCAATGTTCACACTATTTAGATTTTTTCATCTAATTTTAGATGGAGGATTTTAAAAAAATCTATAACTTCTCTCTCTCTCTCTTTTTTTTTTTAATTTACAGGCGTACTTAAAATTTTCCGAACATTAGAAAAAGCAACTCAAGGGTCATAAATGTCAAGAAAGAGAAAGAAGGCCCCCGGATTTTGATTTCTGAAAAAAAATAAAATATAAAAATAAAAATATGGATTTTGAAAATGAATTATTTGAGCATGGACTGGTGGGCTGGCTTATCTGAACCTAGTGTGTGATCATCCATGCCACAACTTACACAAGCAAACTTTCCACGTTTTTTAATTATTTTGTTCATACCTATTTTAGTTTTGTTCATACCTCTTTAATGGGTAGCCAAAGCATGGACAAGCACGGCACATTTAATTACAATAACTTTCCTATAAGTAGCTAGGTTGAATTTGAAAATTTTCTGATTTTGAAATTGTACTTAAATTTTAGTGTGAAGTTATAAAACCAGGTGCGTAGAACTAATACACGAGTAGCAAAACATTAAATATGGTTGTTACTATGAGGTTTGCTAAAATTACATAAAAATTTTTTAGGTATTGGAATTTACAACTACACTTATGGTGGCTCCGAAGGCAGCCTTCCTACGTTGGAAATTCGTAAAACACACACATCTTCAAATTAACTCTGTTTTCAACTCCATGGTAATGGCACGACTAACACCGTTTGGCCTCGTTTAACTATTGTTAATGCGCCTCAATTCTTACATTTTCGGCGAACTTTGCCGAAATCCAACAGCATTAATACCACTGAAACCACCTCATTTCAACGATCCCGTATTTGTAAGAATCAACCATGTTCCAAGCCTTTTAGTCGTTGGTCAAAAGGGCTTTAGAAAGAAAAAAAAACTCAAATCTCTTTCTCCTATCTCGGACACAAAACCCTAAGAGTAGGTTTTTTATTGGACGAGCAAACTTTGTGAGCAGTAGTTGTAAATTTTTGATACCTGAGGGTTTTTCTTTGTAATTTCAACAAACTCAAGGGAGGTGTTTGTAACTCACCATTTTGTCCAACAATTAACCAAAATTTTGAAGGAGAGTATTTTCAGGAAAAAACATAATTTTTTGGACGAAAACCTAATGAAACCCCAACGAAAGAGTTTTTTTTTATATATATAATTTTTGCAAACATAGAGGGTGGTTTTAATAGTTTTTCATATATGAGGGGTTTTTCTTAGAACCTCGACATACGTGTAAGGGGTGGAAATTGTAATATTCCCTAATAAAAATTTATCAAATTCAATCTCATATATGATATGTCAACTCTAAAGTTTTTACCTCTGTTTCTAGTGGTAGGTTTGCGTCTCATTCGAAGCAAAAATTATTAGGTAATTCACACAAAAAAAAAGACAAAAACAAAAAGGAAAGAAACAAAGATAAATAACCAAATGAATGAATGAATTAGTTTTAAACAATAAGCAAAATGAGCCTCTTTAAATGGATGCAGCACTGCTATAAAGACAACCAATATAGGCTGTCACGATATTTATTTATTATTTTGGTTAGAAAAAGTACGAAATCAGCCCCCGGCGAGGATCGAACTCGCGACCTTTCGCTTACGAAGCGAACGCACTACCGCTATGCTACGGAGGCCAGGTTGTTATAGCAAATATTACTATTCTATAATTATTTTTAATAGTGTCGGTAAGATTGTTATTTTCTTTAATTAAAGTGGATTCTGTGAATTAAAACCAGGAAAAAATAGAAATATAAAGTGTAAAATATGAAAATTCAGAACTCTAACCTAATTTGATGCATATATATCACGAAAAAAGCTTGACCTAAAGAATATTTAATGAAGTCATGCCCATGTTTTCTTTCATAAATAAGTGGTGTCCAAAGGTGACTTGTTTAGTAATGAGGCCATCCGGCAACTTGCATAAAATTCGACCCTACATTAAACGTACATATATATTTGGATATAACCCAAACTGATATTCTTCTTGTTTCTTTAGTTGCTATTTGATGTATGACTATTTATTCTTAGAATTTGACAATAATATTCCAGAATAATATTGACTAGTCTGCATATCATTGTTATTATTATTATTATTATTTTTTCAAAAAAGTCCTTCTATTATAGTGTAATGATAAAGAGGACCTTCATAAGTGTATAACAGCTTAAAATTAACCACTTTTACAAATACGGACGAGCGTCAAGATATTAAAAGCAAGCAAAGCTGGGGCTAATAGGCAAATGCGATCAAGTTTTACACTTTCAAAAATATAATCAAGATTCAGTAAAAGAGTATTTTTAGCTATATACTAGTGAGGTAACTTTTACAAAATTGATCTGTGCCTGTGTAGAAACCGTGAACCCATCTTATTTTTGTTTAGTGTTGAAAATATTAAATAAGTATTTGGTGTTTCTTCTCTCTAACAGACTCAATTTGATATGGTATCGAAGTGAAATCGAGAACAAGATGTTTCTGTGTTGGAATTTCACCGACCCAATTATATACACACACACACACACACACATATATATATATATATATATATATTTATATAAAGGAGTTGATGTTCAAGGTTTAATACCAAAAAAAAAAAAGAAAAATCGCTTGCACGTGTGAGGGTGTGTTGAAAATATTAAGTTAAATATTTGATGTCTATTAGATTGGCAAAAAAAAAAAAAAAATGCTAAACATGTTTTATATGAGGCCCGGAATTCATTAAAGATGATGCAAGAATCGCATGATGTTTTTTAATTTTTTTTTTTTAAGTCAATGAAAGACACCTTTTCTTATCAAGTGAACAAAACGATGGGGAGACAAATCTGACATGGATCCTTGTTAAGGTTTGATTTTCATGATTTGCCTTTTTGTTTAGATTAATGATGCATCAACCCTTGTCATTAATCCCAGCACATATTGATACATTTCCATTGACTAGCATGGAATTGGGTGTTTTATTGACAAATAAATTATCTTGAAGTATATCACAGATTTTCGGGGGAAAAAAAAAAGAATTTTATATATAAATAAATAGTAAAAAAATTAAAAATTATAATAATGACTCTTTTATATTTGAAGTATTACATATACATCCTTATGCATGTGAAATAGACTTACATTTGGATTTATTAAGGCATTTTCGTCCTTTACAATGGTCAAAAAGACAGAAAGAAAAAAAAAAAAAAAGGTTTCGCCTAGAAAAGGAGTCTTGTAGGAAATGACCCCATTTATTTTCAACGAAGCTTGATGGAAAAAATTAACAAAGAATAACAATAGGGTTAGTTGTTGGATGGAGTCATACTTTAAAGGAGTATTGATAATTTTTGAAACCACAATGATACGTTTGATCATTAGGACCAATAAGAAAAAGAAAAAATAATCAACTTCTAGTCCTAAAATTTATGAGATCATCATTTTTTGGGTTTTTTTTAACACTATTTACGCATGTTTTTTGGATCGAAATTTTCTATGATTTTGATCCCATCTTTACTAAATTTTTATTGTTCGTATTTTGAAAGTCTAAATTAAAGGGCTCTCTTTGTAGACAGATTGTGAGATGCATGTCTTTTCAATAAAAATTAAATGATTTTTGCGACTAGACCTCAAGGGATGTAGATTGAAAATATTTGTACAAAAAACGACTCAACCTAGGTAAATGTCTCGCGAATCATGGATTTTCTAAGCATTAAAACGCAATTTTAGGAATACTTTAGCCATTCTCTATGCATCAATATTAATGCAAAATATTTGGCGACTGAAAGACTTGTTCCTGACGTGTAATAGATTTTCTAGAAATGGTTACACGAAGTGAGGAAGCAAAAATTCTTAGGTACACGTTTAAGTCTATACCTGTCTTCATTAACCAAAATATATAATTTAATTTCATATATATTTTTACCCGATCCGATTTATGAGTAGATTTAGTACGTTATACGTGACATGTGAGGTGCTAGCTACATGCCCAAAAATATGAACGCGCATACCTTAGATTCCTTCGTAAAACAAGTTATTTGTTTATTTTCCACTACAGGCATTCGTCTAAAAGACGCTATAAGAATGCACCACTTCAATTACAAATTAAAATATTATAAATTTAGTTTATTTGACGAATTTTGTTTATAATGATACCATTAATAAATATTTTGTTATTGATTATTTTTTAATATAATATATATTGAATTCTATTACTAATTAATCACAAATACACTAAATCTATAGCAGAATATCTCTGTCGTAAATTTTTATAAATAAATATGATGCTTTCTTATAGTGAGAATAAACTGACGAGCAAATAGAGATATCAATGTCAAAGAGCACCACGAGGAAGTGAAAAGCATTAATAATAGAATATAAAGCAATAAATGTGAATCTTGTTATCATTTGATATTTATTGAATAGGACTAAGAATTATTACCATTTACCACAATCACCCCACAAGTAGCGATAAAATTTATATTTAAGTTACTAATATTTATAATTTTGATATATATATATATATATATTTGTGTGTGTGAGTGTGCACATGCTCGACGATACTCTATCCAGAAAGAAACTGTCTCTACAATTGGTGATTATTATTATTATTATTATTATTATTATTTTTCACAAATGTGAAATTAACAATAGATAGTCACAATATAAACCGGGTTCTACTTCTTACTTTTTATTAAATTTACAGAAATCAATTGTCACAATAAAATAAATATCCTTGTCACTAATATTTTGTGATCAATATTCGTTTTCTCTTCCGGTGAAACGCGACGCCAAAAACGTATCTTTAATTCAAGCCTCATATTTCCGAACAAATCACAATGTAAAATCAATTACATATGTTTTTAAATTTATTGAGTTCGATGATGATGATAATAATCTGAACTAGACTAGCTATTGCGAGCCTAATACATGGGGTTTTGTTGGTGTGTGCGGCTATTGATTTCCTTAGTTTAATTTTTCCCAAAATAGAATCCAGCCTATATTTTTAATTTATTTATTCGGGGTTTAAATTGAAATTTATTTTTGGCCTAAAATTAAATAAAAGTGTAAAAATTTAAAAAAAAAATCATAAACTAAGCTCCATGGGTCACCAAAATCCAATTATCTTTATCGAGCTGTCTTTACTGAAAGTGAATTAAATTATTCTGTGGAGAAAAAAAAAAAAAAGAAAATTGTATTTTCACGTTGTGTTTTGTTATTGTTTTTTGCTGCTAACATGTGCAAATTGAAATTTTGTTAATTAAAAACCATATCCATATGCATTATGAGCTAATTATTCTTCAATTAAACTACTTGGTTCGTGTGTGTGTATACGTATATATAGATTGATGAGTCACAAATTGACATGATCAATATTTATGTGTATACGACCACAATATATCATGTGTGACTGTTTTAAAATAAATAAAATTATACAAAAATTTAAAACTAATCTAGAGATTTCTTTGTTCCATGAAAACTTAATTTCCGTTTAGTAACCGGCCTTCAAAATATTAATTGTTTCTGATATTATCATTAAGCTAAATTGCAATGTGTGCGTGCGTGAGAGAGAGAGAGAGAGAGAGAGAGAGAGAGAGAGGTGGTCGCATTGACAATCCTTGAGAAAAAATACTGCCTATGCTTAAGTATGAAATAGTGGAGGCACATAGGGACGCGGCATCCATGTTAAAAGTGGAATATTGCACGTAAACGGCTTGCCACTTTCTTGCGATAAGTAATTATCTCAATTTTGTGGTTAAGTCTTTGGAGTTATCTATTTCTCTGCCAATCCCTTGTTTTCTTTTAACGTGTGAAATTTTAACCAGCAAATATTTTTCAACTAACAAATACCTAAATTAAGTTTGCTAATTGGCATTTCACATCACCTCCCAACAGAATTAAAAAAGGGGGGGGGGGGCAATTTTTCCTTCCCATTTGTTTTTTTTTTTTTTTTTTAAGAAATGGGTTTGGGACCATTTCAACCCCAAAAGCTAACAAATAAAGAGAAAGTTGTCCAAAACATTATAAACTATAAACCACATCCTTATATCTTATTAATGTGGGATATTAAACACACCCTCTCACCCCCATGGCTGGATACGTATGGGAAACTTGGAGCATGATGTTTGCAAAAATGAATATCAGGGCCAGAGACAAATTTGAAAGTAGGACTTTTTGCATGCTCTAAAATCATGGACTTGTACTTAAAACCATTATAAACTACACGATATTTTTATATTTTGTTGATGTGGGGTATTTAATAGTCTGAAAGAAAACAAAGCTATTGTTTTCTGGAGAAAGGGAAAGAAAAAGAAAAAAAAAACATATAACATTCAATCTTAATCATATAGCTGTTATCTATTCTACATTTACGGTTAATTAAAGTGAAACTATAAGAAAAAGAAAGTAATAATATATCAAGTGACATTGCAAAAATTATTATCAATTATATCTAATAAGTAAAAAAAAAATTATTTTGTTACAACACAATTTTTACAAGGTTGACACTGACCCCCCCCACCCCACCCCCACCAAAAAAAATGTGCTTAAGATTGCACCACTGACCATTAATAGTACATTCGGAATGAAAATCATCGCGTCCTTATCAGATAAAGAGATCTTAATTTTAATAATTACATAAGTTGTGCGTCACATATACGTATATTGACGGCTATAATTAACTTAAATTTTCAATAAATCCAAATGAATATTTGTCCTTGAAATTGCTAATACGTTGATCAGTCAAATAATATGAAAGTGAAACTTTATATTCCACAGTCAACTTCCTTATTATTAGACAACAAGGCCAAGACAAAACAAGGAGATGGTCTCATCGTAGGATCAAATGTATACGAAAATATTAATTGTACACGAGTTTAAATTTTTTGCCTTTAAAAATGAATATATATATATATATATATATATATTTCGATCTTTTTAGAAATTCAATTTTACCTTTCAAAATTAAAATTTTTAGTTCTGTAATTAAGCAAGTCAACTATTAAAAAGGATTTATTTGATAATTTTATTTATTGGGATTATGAGTTGACAAATCTCAAGTGTGGGGTTTTGTGCTTAGCAATCAACTTTTGCCTTTTTCATTCAGGGTAAAAAAAAAAATTACAAAAATGTGTGGAAATTAGAAAAATGAAGTAAACAAATTCAATTAGGAAACATCTTAGACGTTAAACAACAATGAGTGAGCAATACGTGTTCGTAATTGAGTGGCCTTTTTTCTTTTGGACTTGGTTTATTTCTTATCCGTTTATTTGGAGGCGGATAAAAATGAACCCATAATCTACATCTCCATAATTAATATATATGTTATTTTAGCATTCAAATGAGTTTGAACCTTGTTTAAGTAGTAAGCAATTCCGGACCCCGTAAAAATAAAAACACAAATTTGAATCCCAGGAAGTACACTGTTGAGAGGGAAAATAATCTTTGATGTTTAATCCCCCAGAATTGCGAGAGCAATGTCTCCCACAATTTACCCTGACAAAAATAATAATAATTAATATATATGTTGTTGTACACGTGTTGTGTTTTTTTTTTGTTTTTTCTTGTATTCTTTTTGAATAAGGCAAACAAACAAAAATACATATATATATATATATATATATATATGTATATATTAGCAAAATCCACAAGACTAATTCATAGCCACAAGGAGTTGACAAAATCTTAGTGATGATCTCCAAAGTAATACGTGCAATGACCAGCTACCTAATTAAGATAGAACGAGCGATGTTAGTAAAAATGTTTAAATATAACTACAAATAATTAAGAAATTGATAAAAAAAAAAAATTTCTTGAAAGTTAAGACATAATAATTCCTTACCAAAAATGTTACAATATTTTGTCTATATATGTACGTCTAAAGCACAGTGTTATATGAGTTGAGTAAGTTCATAAACATAATGAGCAGTCTCAAGTTGAGCTCAATTGTGTCTGTTCAAAAGCTCGTAAACTAGCTCGAGATTTTTAATTTTTTTTTGTTTTTTAATATATAAATAATAAATAAAAATATGATATAATAATAGACTTATGTAAAAAAATAATAATAATATATTTTATTATTTAAATGTTTGAGTTATATGCTAGAAAAAATAATCATATATACTATTCATAAATTTTATAAAAAAAGATAGTATTATATTAAAAAAAAATAAACTCAAGGTCGAGTTATAGACAAACCAATAGTCAAGCTCGAGTTTCATATTTTGATTCAAACTCGAGTTAGAGCTCAAGAATATAGGTTTGTGAAGCTCGAGCTAGATTATGAACTTACATAAATTTAATCAAACTCGACTCATTTACATTTCTACTTTGACAGTGATTTTACTTAATTGAGTATTATTGTTGCGTTGGGAGAGAAATAAAAGTCAAATTGCCAAGTAGCCCGCGAAAGTTGACTGGACTATAAATAGTAGTTTTGTCAAATTGTCAATAATAAATGCTTTTTTGTTAACCCAGTAACCAAGCAAAGTTGTAGGCTGCAATAAAATGATGAGAATCGCACCGTCACAAGAACTTCATGCCGGGTCACATAAACCATTAATAGATCCAACCCATCATTTCAACTTCACCACATAAAATTGGAAAATTCTTTCGTGGACCACTATATGCACCCGTGACCCGATCATCTAAATTTAATTACATTATATATATGTATATATATATATAATATGATTGAATTTCAATCATTTGACGTATTGGTGAAACCCAAACAACTAATTTATGAAAGATTTTTTCCAAAAAAATCATTAATCGATCCAAGCCATCATTTCAACTTGATCGTGACGTCGTTACAAAATAATTACTATATTAATAATTAAAAAATAATACTAATAATATATGCTAAATTACGATACTTTTTATTTTGTTATTAATAATATATATTAGATAACAACAATTTCTATTTTGTTATACTACGGCTAAATGAATGACAATAACTCATGTTACTAAATCTTGAGAAAATAAAAATCATCACTATAATCTTGAGACAAGATTTTTATTGTTACCAAGTTATCTCTGTATGCGAAATTTAATTGTTAATGACAACAATTTAAATATAATTTTTATCATCCTCGACAACTTTGTAAAATTATTTTTGTGCAAAACAAATTTTTTGTCACTTCATATATATATATATATATATATATATAACTGATATCAACTTCTATAATATTACTTAAGGTATTATCATTTTCTCTTTTTTTCCCCTCCTTATAGTGGGCCCTACTCTTTTTCACGTGAAAAACACCATCTACATATGCTTTTCAGCTCTTTCCATATCGTTCGCAACCATTTTATTGTCACAAAAACAAAAAAAAAAAAAAAAAAGGCACTCTATTGTCGCATTCGAAAATTTACGTAATAGACTTCACAAATTATTATAGTTATTAAAATATACATATATATTTATGAAAAGTATCTTCCATATAAAAGAAAACAATTATCCATACATACAGTTGATCGATCCACACGTATTAAATATTTCTATCCAACTACTTATGATATATTCCTATCCAATTATTAAATATATATAAATATATATATATATATATATATATTCACCCACCATGCCTATATAGTGAATATTTCTACACAATTAATTTAAATACGCTTTCGCTTTTGCACAAAAATCAATTGTATATTCTTTTTTTCCCCGCTAATTTTAAATGGTTGTAATTAAAAATATTAACACAAAAAACGCGGCCAAGCCCAATAAAAGCCCAGTTAAAACAAGGGGTAGTCCATAAGAAAGACCTTATTGTACGGGCGATAAATTGCGTTGTTGGGTCGAGAATGTTACTTTAATGGCCCACACGAATGGGAATTAAACTCCTTACTTTGGACTAAATTAAATCCAAATTCTTGTAATTCCAAATAAAGTTTATAGCCACCACTTTGATAACTAAAATTGATACTTAATTTTGACAGATAGGCTTTTGCTCGTCTTGCAAGGAATTTACGTTCTTTTTTCTTCTTCTTCTTATTGTTGTTATGTGCGCACACTAGCAACACACTTAGCCTATAAATGTCACTAAATATACTTGTATTATTATTATTATTATTATTGTTGTTGTTGTTGTTGTTGTTGTTGTAATTGTTGTTGCTGTGTTCACACTTATTTTTGAGGTTGAATTAGGATCATCTGATCAAGTCCCTAATATTTCTACATGATATTAAAGTAGACCTCTAATATTTGACCCTAGGTATGAAGGGGACGTGTTAATTATTTCCAGCATAAGTTTACAATTTCTTGAACAATCGTTATCTTAAAAGCTAACTTGTGAAATTGAGTTAAACTCAATCCCCTAATATTTCTAGGTTCATTTTCCTTCCACGTTTCATCAATTCTTCAAAAAATGTATTTGTTAGCTAACATATGATTTTGCACCTCCAAACCACACCTGTACAAGATTCTTCAATGGATGCTTTGATTTGTCTTATTCAATCATCAAGTTGAGCCGACTAAATTTGTCATTAGAGGGGAAAAAAAACATTTAATAGTCAATTTCGATAAACTGATCTGATGAGGTTGATCTTGTTAGAAATAACACATGCGAGTCTAGTTAAAAACGTTTCTAGCAAAACCTTTTGATGCTTAAGTCAATGAGCAAATCGAGCAAAAAATCGGATGGTGAAGTCGTAGTATACTGCAGAATATATAGAGGGAGAGATTATACCCTAAAACACTGCAGAGACCTTCTATTTATAAGCATAGGTTGGAATGGATAGGATTAGAACTAACGTGGATAGCCCATCGGCGTTCCGTATAAAAGAATATTTTTCTATCAGATGGTAGTGGAGATTTAGGACGTAATAAGGTGTGCCATATACCATTGTAGGGGGATCATATCGAAGAGAGGTAGAGGACCACCCCTTGGAGATATGAAGGACCGCTTCGAGGTGGAGCCTGATACTACTCCAAGGTGGCTCCAAGCTCATGCGATGAGCTTGTAATACGTGCTCTGAGACTAATGTTTGGTCGACCTCAAGAATTCTCTTGTAGCATTTGTCTGTGTAGGCACCATGTGAGTGCCACGCAAAAAGTTGGTATTCCCCCATATCAAAATCCAAAGTAATCAAGTTCGGTTGGATTATAATTAGCCTTATAATAAGTGTATCGCTAATTAATTCAATAAAACTGATCAATCACACAATAATTGTTAACATCAATAGTTCTTCGATAAATTGAATACAAACAAATTTAACTCGAATAAGAAATTTTCTCATATGAAGATAATACTTTAATTCTTGGTTATGGATTGTCGTGTGCCATAATTAAATTCAAGAACTTCTAATTTTATTATAATCTAATATTATATTGAATGAGCGGATCAGGTCTCGCCCTACTAATAAGACGGAAGCTTCATAGCCTCAAGGTTATGGATTATGAATTTTCATAAATGCAAGTATTATTCTAATGGTCTACTCGTGTAATTCTTAGTGTAGAGTCAGGGGCTAAAGGTTGTCATCTCTCCCCCTCAAGTTCACGCCAAACTAAATTTTACATATAAGTTTTTGAAAAATTTAAATTTTGGCCCTCAAAATAATAAAATTATCTTTAATATTTTATAAAAATTTGATATCGTCTCCAAACAAAAATGTTTAACTCCGATTTGGATATTCTATTGATCATTTCAACCTATTAGAGAAAAGACCCTTTGTAATATTTAAATCTCGTGGATCTAACCCGGCCGTCTATAAATTGAGACAGCCGATTAATAGCACAAACAAAAAAATAATAAAAAAAAAAAATCCAAACAACAAAACACCTAAACAAGAACCCCGCCGGCGCATTTTAGTCCCGGAGTTGAAAATGGCCGCCGTTTACGATCGTATGAAAGAAGTTAAAGAGTTCGACGAATCCAAGATAGGCGTCAAAGGTTTATCCGACTCCGGCATCACAACCATACCTCGTATCTTCATCCATTCGCCTGAGACAATCTCCAGCGCGCCATCGTCGGTGGATTGCGCCGCCGGAATCCCCGTCATCGACCTCTCCGACGTGCACTCAGCCGACAAACGGCTGGTGATCCTCGAACAAATCCGGGAGGCGGTGAGTACTTGGGGCTTCTTACAAGTGATCAACCACAGCATACCCTTGCTTGTTCTTGACGAAATAATCGGTGCGATTAAGGGTTTCCATGAACAGCCGCCGGAGCTCAGGTTGGAGCACTCTGTCCGTCACCAGCTTGGCGGAGTCACTTACTCCAGCAACCTCGACTTGTACAAGTACATACTACATAGTACCATAATTACTTGGAAAAATTACACTGACCACCCCTGAGGTTTGGTTGATTTACAAAAAACCCCCCTACTTTTTCAAAAATTACCAAAAACCCCCTAAGGTTTCAAAAATATTACAAACTTATTCGAATTTTCGAAAATACCCCTTCCCCTTTTTTGGGTGATTTACATTGACCACCCTGAGATTAGGCTAATTTACGAGAAACCCCCTGTGGTTTCAAAAATTACCAAAAACCCCCTGACATTATACTAATATTACAACTAACACCTACTTAGGTTGACTTATTAACAATATTAACTCTTTTTTTTTTCCTCTGTAATATTGTTATCATAACATTTTCACTTAATAGATTTGGAAAAAAATGTGATTACTTATTCAAATAAATATTCCGAATTTAATATTATGAATTTATACTAAATATACGCAATATGTGCTAAATTTATATTTGAGAAAAATATAATTATATGCATCGTATATATCCATTATGTGAAATGAGAAATATAAACATTGATTGAAATAAAAAATTAAAATTAAATAATGCACTTGAAAATTTTATTTAGCTTGAGGACTCTAACTCATTTCTCTTAAAATTTACTCCGTATTAGCGATATTATAACATACTTGATGTGTTGGTAGATACCTTTAATGCATTAAATTTAGAATATTTATTTGAATAAATAATCACATTTTTTTTTCAAATCTATTACATGAAAATTTTATGATAACAATATTACAGAGGGGAAAAAAAGGATTTAATATTGTTAATAAGTCAACCTAAGTAGGTGCTAGTTGTAATATTTATATAACTTCGGGGGAGTTTTGGTAATTTTTGAAACCATAGGGGGTTTTTCGTAAATTAACCCAATCTCATGGTGGTCAGCGTAAATCACCCAAAAAAAGGAAAGGGGTATTTTCGAAAATTCGAATAAGTTTGTAATATTTTTGAAACTTTAGGGGGTTTTTGGTAATTGTTGAAAAAATAGGGGGTTTTCGTAAATTAGCCAAACCTCAGGGGTAGTCAGTGTAATTCGCCCTAATTACTTAATTTTTGTTTTTGCATGCTTTTATACATTAAATTAGTAGCGAAGGCACATATAGATCAATGGCACATGTGTAAGAGTCTCTGACTTTTTACCTCATGTGTGTGTGTGTGTGTGTATATATATATTTAATTAATATTAAATGATCACTTAATTGTCCTTTAGTGCACTCCCTCGTCATCTTTCAATATACTTCCTTATTTGTAATTTAATTATCAGTAGTTCATAGTTGATAGATGCACCCTTACCCTGTGTCCTGTCTTCACCATTACATTAAATCATGTTTTTTTTTAATCAATTTTGTTAGGTCCCAGGCAGCGACGTGGCATGATTACCTTACGGTGTGGTTGTCGCCGGCGGACATGGCAGCGCCGGCTGATAGGATTCTGGCCATTTACCGCCACAAGCTGGCGGTGTGGGACGAGCACGCGCGGGAGATGGGGGAGATGGTGGCGGGGCTTTTGTTGGAAGGATTGGGATTGGATTCAAACAAGCTGAAGGAATCATCCCTGCTGGAGACCCGAATTTTCGGGGGCATGTATTATCCATACTGCCCGCAACCCAACTTGACAGTGGGGCTTTCGGATCATACTGATCCGGGCGTGCTGACCATTTTGTTACCGAATCAAGTTCCGGGTTTGCAAGTGTTGCACCAGGGGAAATGGGTCGACGTCAAGCCTCTTCCTGGTGCATTGATCTTCAACATCGGAGACTTTCTTCAGGTACACATAAATATATACCCATGGGTATTTTAGACTATTTGATGGAAATTTTTGTTGATAGCATTATTATCTATGATTTAACAATTCACTATTTAATGGTCTACCTACTCAAATGACACGACACTAGCCTGATATAACAAGTTCATTTTTACAGATTGTTTCAAATGGTGAGTACATTAGCGTGCAGCATCGCGTGCTAGCTAACTCGCATAAAGAACCACGCATCTCAATAGTACTTTGGTTCGATGTTGGCAATTGGAACGACACTGGTGAGCATGTACCCTTGCCGGAGTTGATCTCGCCAGAAAAACCTGCTCGGTACCGTCGATTTACAAAGCAAGAGTATGTGAACTTCATGTGCAAAGGGATTGACAGCAAGTCTCTAGTAATAAAACTTAAACTGCGATAAGAAACAGTTTGAAATTTCACTTAAAATTGCTCGTTGCTGGAGTCGGATTAATTCCATTGTTCTGGAAAATTGTCTATTGCAATTGAGTGTATTCGTAAATCGAACAGCACTTTGATTTCATTGTCAGAATGGGCCTCCAGCTTTACTATTTTTCCATAAACCTTCCCATACCCATCACTCTATAGTATTTTTCCATAAACCATACCATTCCCTTTATTCTGTTCGCACAATTATTTAAATTCTAGCTCGACTCAACGGAATTATTCTTAACCATATGACTAGCATTTTACACCTATCATGCCCTTGGTGTATAATTTAAGGAACAATTGTCGTGCAATTGGTTTATAATTTAAGTGACAGATCAATGGAAAAATGAAATACACTGCCTATAAACTTTCTTACGTTCAACCAAACCAAATCCACGTAAAAATTTTCCATGACCTGGTACCAAATCACACAGCTCAATCCAAAACTATGAAAAAACAAATATCTTGGAAATAAAAGCAAGCACACACACATACACGCACGCACAAACAAACAAACGCCAAACGAAAACACCAAAAAAAACCTCTCCACATAACACAAAAACCAACTCGAGTGCTGAGTGCATAGATTACGCAAGATGTACCACCCAGTATAATCAACTGCAACACAACGAATCCAGCCAACAAAGTTGAAGGGTGGCAATTGATATAGGGAATAATGACACCCTCCTCAGCATGTCATGGCTGCTGCAGAGGCATAGGATACTCCCATCACAATTCTTGGTGCAAGCTGACATAATATCAAACTAGATAAAGTATTTGTTTCAAGCATTTCTAGACCTTTTTCCGTTCTTTGTCTAATGCCGGATGGCCAAAATTCAAGATATCACATATAAAGAACAAAAACTTAAAGGACAAATGACTTTATAAACTCCCAAAAAGTAACACCAAGCTCATCATGATATATATCACTAACAAAGGTCAAGGCACTTAAGTTCCATACAAGACACAGGGCACTATTGCTTAAGCTTGCTCCAGAAAAATTCTATCTCGTAATTGGTCGATGTCCCAGATAATCAAACATCAACATAATTCTTCTTCAAACTACAAATTGTTCGAACATTAAATAGGAAAAACAAAATTTGTAACTTAAAAAAATGCCCCAAACCACAACTGCAAGTTGCTGAGCACAATGACAAATTACAGCCTCCTTCCTCTTCTACCACCCTTTCTCCTGGTGCTGTCAGTCGGAATTGGAGTCACATCCTCTGAAAGGAAAAGAAATAATCAGAAAGGTGCTACTAAATGGGTATAAGTTCAGTCATACATGGACAATCCATAATAACAACAAACCACCAGAAACCTCTGTAATGGCATATGATAAAGTTTAAGACAAGTATTAGAAGGTTCAAGAAAATTCAAAGGTCCCCATACCTATCCTACCAATCTTCATGCCAGAACGGGCGAGGGCTCTGAGTGCAGACTGAGCACCAGGACCAGGAGTCTTTGTCTTGTTGCCCCCAGTAGCACGGAGCTTAATGTGAAGAGCATTGATTCCAAGTTCCTGGAATTTCAACGCATCAGTTAACAATGAAGATCACTAAATTAAGACAGCACAGCATCTGTATATGGAAGAATCCCGAACCTTGCATCTCTGAGAAACATCTTGTGCTGCAAGCATAGCAGCATACGGGGAGGATTCATCCCTGTCAGCCTTCACCTTCATACCACCTATATATAAGGCAAAGGAGTTCATGATCAAAATTCAGAAAAGACTTGCAGGTTTACTTAAACACTGCAGGGCATCAGAGAGGAAGTTTTCAATCCAAAGTCTCCTAACCTGACTGAGGTACCAAGACACTTATATAAACAAGAAAAGAATACAAAGCCAGAAATGACAACATCCCACGGCTTTATTTTATAGGAACTTTAAATAAAAGCATATATACTGCAAGGACATCATTTGGATATTCAAACAAAAAATGACCATGGAAGCATGACACAAACAAAACATACACAGCTTGCCTGCAGAAAATTGCCATCAGACGAGTACCATATCTAACTCAACTTGCCACACCATAACTCAAGGATACAACCGATGTTTTACAATTTAACATCAACTCAAATCACAGAAAAAGCAGCAGACAATATTTGGCTGGAGTGATGTGTGACGCCATTTGGGGAATGGAACAAAGACTCGGGCCAGAATTAAAATCCCTCTTGTAGGGACATTTTTAGTAAACATTTTAATTCAGGTCGTACAGTGGTGACAAATTTAGGAAGTCTGCTCTCGGAAGGAGGGCAGGAATAATACTAACTATTTTGCCCATTAAATTTTGCAACAGCTTCAACTATGGCTTAAAATTTATTTTCACAATGAAGCATCAATAAGGACTCAGGGAAGGAGCCACATATCATATTATAACTAAACTGATCACTAAGTTCTCAACATATTAAGACACATTTGGTTAAGTTGCAACAAACCTTTCGCATAAGATCACGAACAGTGAGCTATAATTTCAACTAAACTCCAATTAATGCATTTTCTGGAGCATAAAAAATGTTCAGCAAAACTGAAACCAGCTAAACCATACCTGTGATTCGAACCATGGTTTCCCTTCCAGATAAATCAGTCACATGCTGCAAACACAACGCCAAGTATAATCAATAAAATGTCAAAACAGGTCCTAAAGCTTACTCTTTCCTTTCCATAGCTGCAAAAAAAATAGACACATATCGAGTTTAATACTTCTACACTCACAATGAAGGTATCATTAAATGAGGCAAAGATGTGGGCAACACCAAAGACTAGTTCTCCATCTCTAGTGGCAGGTCCAAGAGTGACATTCTCTTCCTTAGGCTCCCTGGTCCTTCTCTTCGACTATCAAAGGAAAGGCAATAATATAATCACTAACAGAATGAATCCCCAGGCATAATGGCAAAAGCATAATCAACAATAGAACAAGTACCATTGCAATTATGATCCATCGTCGCTCAGTAAGAAGATATATAGTTAAGACTTGATTTACTTAAACAGAAAAAACAAGGAGCTGGAAACTTGTTTAGCTCAGGCCTATCCATAACAAATGAATGAATTCGTACGAAAACTCACTAATTTCTCATTCCTGAACCATCATTTCGAAATATTCATATCAGAAAAGAAATTGAGGACAAAAATACCAACAGCAGCAAATGTCACATGAATCTAGAGAACAAAATTCACTGGACACGGAGAAAGAACATGCAAATCCAATCAAGCAACATTATTGACACGATATAGAATAAACAAAACCTAAACTACCTTACAAAATCAAAACAAACAAAAATACATCAGCATGAATCTTGAAACAAAATGCAAATTAACCATTCAGCCATAAATACATGCATATATGGTTATAAACAAAAATACAATTACTTCTATGCCTGTAACATGAAAGAGAGAGAGAGAGAGAGAGAGAGAGAGAGAGAGAGAAATACCATGGCTTCGGTGACTGAGAGAGGAAAGTGCTCTGCTTCTCAACTCCAGGAAAACCCTAATGGCTGCAGAATCAAGTCGAGGAGTGGTGAATATGTAAATTGTTGGAATTTATATAATTAGGGTTTAGAAACGGCGGATACAGTGATATACCGTAAATGCCCTTAGTCTTTGTAATTGCCAAACAGGAGATGGAGGTCGCACTGCGGGACTAAAATTTCGAAATTGCCTTTTTGACCCATCAACTTTGACGATTAGTTGTATCAAGTCCTAAAAGAGTAGTTTCACTTCACCGTAAGAGGAGTGATATTGGGTAGGTTTATTAAAAATAAAAAAATAAAAAAATAAAAAAGTGCTCCCGAAAGGTATTTTTTATAGTATTTTTTAAAAATCAAATAATTTTGTATTTAAATACAATAAATAAATTTTTTTAAAATGTACTCTTATTCGAAATTACTATGAATAGATTTTAAATAAAATCACTTTTAGGTTTTTTTTTTTCCAACTTTTGCTTTTCTAAAAAAAATCCAATCAAATTATTTTTTTATTTAAGCTTTTTTTTATAAAAAAAAAAACGGCTTGTATCTTCTAAAAAAAGTCAATCCAAACATGCTCTAAGAAATTAAACAATTTAATCAAATCACATAAATTTGTAGTTTGAAGAGTTATGAATTCAAGGGAGATTCAATCAACAAACAATTAGAAAGAAAACAAGAGAGGAAGAAGCTTTCTTCTAAACATTGTACTAAAACCATTTTTCTTTTTTTTTTTTCCCTAATGAATTATTTCTTTAAAATTGGCTGTAAATATTTGTTTTGTTAAAAGTATGATTATGTGCAAAGTGCAATCAAGATGCGCATACAAGTTTCACAAATAAATATAATAGTAAAAGATAACGTCTTTTAAATAAATAAAATTAGAAGATACTAAATAATTTATATTTACAGCATATGATTTCTGCATTTATAATAAGTGTTTATAAATGTCAAGGCACGCATATATAAATTTATCTTTGTTAACAGTATTACTCTCTAATATTCGGAGAAGTTAAAATAAGTTGAAAATTTTCAATTTTAAAAATTGCAAAACTACTTGATCAATAATGCGATAAACAAAGAGAAAAGAGATGAAGATTTTGATTTTTTTTTTTTTAAGCACAAAAAGAGATGAAGTTATTTAGAGTATATTTTGATAAAAATAAAATAAAATATTAAAAAGAAAGTATATAGAATTGCAGATCGAAAATGAAAACCATTGACAGCTGTGGGATTTGAACCCACGCCCTCTCGGACCAGAGCCTAAATCTGGCGCCTTAGACCACTCGGCCAAGCTGTCGGTTGTTACCTGTTGAATGTGGTTTCTATATTTAATTACTTAATTGTTTATTACTGGGCCATAGACTTCACTCAACATTTCATCGAGTTTTATGCCATACACCAGTTATAGATCACTACTGGTTCGTACCTCATTCTTTCCCTTTCTTTTCTTTATTTATTTTGTGTGTGCATAGATCAATAATGGCATATATATATATATTGATAATTAATAAAAACCAAGGATCAAAATTCGCTATGACTTCCCCAACTAAGAGAAACCAATCATGACAGAATGATCCTTTCGCCAAAACTCATTGAAATTAAGTCAAACTTAATGATTGTACCCCGCCAGTACCCCGCCAATACATTAATTGATGAAGCTCTACCCTTCATCGGATAGGGTATTAAAGGCTAACTCATAATACAATCAAATAATTAACAAATTCGACGTTCTTATTGAGGCTCAAACTTGAATATTTAATATGGAGGTAGTAGAATTTAACTACTAGACCACAGGTGGTGCAAAGATCTTTAATGGTATTATTTTGCAACTAATGTGACAAAAAGCATGGACACTTCTGCATCTACAATCTAAATTCAAAATCAGGATGCTTTGTTATGATCAAAAGCTATCAATCCTGCAAAGATTAATAGGAAAAAAAGAAAAAAGTTCCTTAGAACAAGGTTTTGTGACCATCTATTTTTACATGTCTCGAGCATTAGTAAATGTAACCGGAGATTTTACACAATTACATTACATATAACTCGGAGTACGCATAGACAGCGTAAACAAACTAGTCGCGCTAGTACAAATTGTTAGGACGACACCTCTATAGACATGTCGGAACTTTTGACAGAAACACAGTATTGCATTTTCTGTTGCAACATGTAAATCAGTGTGTAGGTTGATATTATTTCAACTTCGAAACTTGAAGATCCCATTTCTAGTCGAATGGTTCTATTCTTCGGTCATGCTCACTCGCCATCATCATCCCGGTGCAAAGGCATGTCGGGCACATTACCTGACATAGATTCACAACAATCAGTGAATAAAATTGCAAGGATAGTAAATCATAGTGATTTGAGAATTTAGTTTATATTCTACGCTTTTGCAATATTTACAACAATAAAAGAAATAATATCGTTTGTGTGTGTGTAAGTTAACCCCTCTGCTGGTGATAATCAATGACACCAAGCCGTATCATGGATTCATACAAATACATACATACATACATACATATATACACACACATTTATATTGGTTAGAAATATGGTGGATTTGTGGTTGGTGACAAAATTTATATACCTTTCCAGACCCAGAGCAATTTGTACACCTTTTGGTAGTTCGTGCATGCAATGGACTAATAGAGGAAGCGCTTGTTACAATAGGTTCAATAGACAAACACAAACCACTTGCAGAACAACGAGCACATGCCAAGTAGCCTACATACAAGTATTATGTGAAATTAGTCCAGAAAAGGCCTTAATTGGCCGCTAAATATGTACTTTTGGCTTTGCAAAATTTCAGTGAAAATAAGTACCAGTTCCATGGCAGTATTTGCATCTTTTCTTCTCTTGTTGCTCAACGTTGTTCATCTCTAGCAGCATCAATGCTGAAATAACACCAACGGCCCCACCCGAAAACGAGGCCACAATAGGATCCACCTGACTGGAACAAATGTTTTAAGTAGATGTTTCAAAATTCCATTGCACAACTATTTATTGGCAAATAAGTTCTAAAAACCTAAAATTTGAGCTTTTTTACATACCTTAACTGCATAGGTAAATGCATGTTCCGTATGAAATCTTCATATGAGGTACCTCCTAAGCCCAATTTTAGCTCAAGCTGCCGTGTGAAGATGACTCAAAGGTCAATTCATCCTTTTGAATCTCTTCAACAATTATGAGCACAATAACAAGCAAATGTACTAATTCAGAAAATTAGGAGCTTACAATTGGTGCAACTAAGCCCCCAAAAACAATTATTCCAGATATAAATGAGAAGCTCGTCAAATAGAGCTGCTTCAATGTCTTCGGTGTCTAATTCAAGAGAATGGATAATAAGGTTAGACAAGTTAAAAGAAAATTGACAAATGAGGGGAAGCAAATGTAAGAGCTTTACATATATATATATACAAGATTAAAAAATAATGAAAACTGGAATATCTTGTTGTGAGGCACCCTTTCTGTCATCAGAAACAAGTCTAATACTTGTGAAGCCACAAGCAGTAATTTCAAATGTTAAGTAACATCAAATGTTAGATGATTTAAATTATCTTATGCTCTCACAAGCAACGAAAATCTTACAATTAAATAATAAGTTAAAGCAACGAAATTACTCAAGCCATCACTAAATATTAGCATCTACATAATTAGGGGACGGTTCTGAAGTTACCACATGAGGAAGGAAGGGAATTGAGGACGGGATATCTGGCATCTCATCTTTTTCGTCAGACCCGTCGTCTACAACTTTCACGCTCTTGATGCGTTGCTGCACTCTCAACCTCCTCACCTTCATCCAGGATAACAAAGAAACTAAGTTATGCTAACGGCACATAATGAATTTCCCATACAGCCCATCCTTAACATGATCACCCAAAACACACACACATAGAAAAATGTGGAAACTTACTTCCTCCATGAGGAGAAAAATTTTATTGCGTCTACTTTTAATGTTGTCCTCGATTTCCTGCAGCTGCATCTGAACGAAATCCTGAACAGTCTCGGGCCCTTCTATGATGCAGAAATTGCTGCAAGAAATAGGATTTTAAACACAACTCAAAAGATAGCTCAATCAACATATTCCGTCCTTGATTAACACATTTGCGACAATATACGAAAATATTAACTTCCCTATACTATCCCATAGTTCCGAGAACCCTTTATATATGAAACTTCTGAACAGAACAAATAACTACAAAAAGGGTCCTGAACAAATATTCATTTTTCCTAATTCACAGTGCAACCACACACTATTGAGCAATGGAAGCATTTGACAAAATGCAACAACAGTCAAAACAAACAAATGTATCTTCAAAAGAACAAAGAAAAAGAGAATTAAAGCAACAGACAAAAGCCAATTTCAATATAACATTTCAAGATTCAAGCACACAAGAACCAAGGTTATTTTCCATCCACCGGAACTTAATGAAATTACAATCAGAAAAAGAATATAACAACAGAATTATCAAGAAACAACCTTGCGCCGCCGGCATCACCGGAATTAGCGGAGGCATCATTGGGAGAAGATGAACGGCAGATTAGGTTGCTTTTGGAATATAAGGTGTCTGTGAAGAAACAGAGTCGTGTTGGGTTTGTGCTGAAGATGAGGGTTTTGGATGAAACATGGAGCTTTGAAGCGCGGAGTGATGAAGACGGAGAATACAGATACAAAGAGGCCATCTCTCCTCTATCTCCAGCTTCTCGTCCAATTTCTTCTTCCTCTGCTTACGTGTGTATGTGTCAGAGGGACTTTTTATAATTTTGGCATAAAAGGGTATCTTATTTAATTTTTTAACCAAAAAAGAGATGTTTGAATTAAATGACCTAATTCGCCCTCGGGGTGGCGACTTCATCTTTAATTCGTTAAAAATTGATGGCGAATTCATCCAGACGGCGAATTTTGTTAAAATTTATTTTTTCCTGAAAAGTAAACTCGCCATCCGTGATGGCGAGTTATGTTTAAAATAAATAAATTCCTGCAAAGTAAGCTCGTCATACGTGATGGCTAGTTATGTTTAATTAACTTTTTTTAATGAAATGTAAGCTCGCCATTTGTGAGTCTTGTTTAATTTTTTTATATTTTGTTCAATTTTTTTATTCATCCTATGATGAATAAGGAATATTAGTTTAGTTTACTTTGCGGACATGGTAATGGTTCTTTAGCCATTATTTTTACTATAGTTGATATGATTCAAATTGGATTATATATTATAAGAACATTAATTTATTAATATAATTTCAAATTAAACAATCAAAAAACATGGGGAAGTTTGAGGAAATGTGTGAAATAGTCCAGGAAATTAGAATTAATTCAATTAGTCAATCAACAATTTCTTAATTTTTTTTATCATTAAAGAATAAAAAAAGAAAAAAAATCAATGAGACCTAATTTAAATGGCGAAGTTAATGCTCTAAGATATAACATCTTGAGTTCGATTCTCCATCCAATAATTTATACATATATTGGTGGGGAATCAAACCCAATACTTTATAATTTCAGAGTCTCAACTTCACCAGTTGAACTAAACACATTTACATTGCAATATAATAGCCTAGTTTGTTATCATTTGTTATTTGTATTATGACGTTATAATTAATTTGTACTTCATAAGATATTGACAAAATGTAGTAGTGGCAAATATTGGGGTGGATTGGATCTAGACTGGATTTCATTGAATCATGTTTTATAATAGACTGATGTTAAAATGGGTTACAGAGAGCATGTTGTAAATTAATTGGATTGAAAATGAGTTTAACTCAAATTGTAAATGAGTTGGTGTGGCTCCTAGTGGGTTGAAAATGAAAAAAAAAAAAGTAAGTTTTTATCTAATATAATTTTGTTATCTAATGAATTATGATATCTATATATGTAAACATAAGCCTTTACCAATAAAAGAATATGTATTGAATTGTGCAATGAAAAAAAAAAATTTAAAAAATGGGCAGAACTCGCCAACCATGTTGGCAAGTTTCTCAACGGTAAAAAAAATAAAAATTGTGAAAACTCGCCATCACCATTGGAGAGTTTAATTTTTCTTTTTTTTTCTAAATTCGCCAACTCTGTTGGCAATTTTAATTATTTTATTATTAATTTTTTTTTCTCTGCCAAATATATTAAACTATTATAAATTTTACTAATATTATAATAAACTCGCCAACAGCGACGACAAGTTAGGTTAGATTTGTAAAGCATTTTTTTTCAGGTTAAAATTTAAACAAAACACCTTTTTGGGTCAAATTTAAAAAAAAATCAAAGAGAGAGAGAGGGAGACAGAGAGAGAGAGAGAGAGGCGCGTTCGGGTGTTTGGTTTTTAATGTTTTTTTTGTCTAAAAGCAGTAGGTATGAATAGGATCTTTTCACAGACTGTCCCCTAATCAATTTTACCCGACTGAAAACAATAGAGATGTTAGTTAAATTTATCCCATAATACAGAGGTGTTCGTTGATTTGGTTTTAATTTTTTAAAAATACATAAAATAGTTTTATTGAATAATATTTTCTTTCTAAATTAGTACTATTGTTAAAAAATTAATGGAAATTACATGTTCAAATTACGTGTATATGCCGTTACTATTAGTTTTATAACAGTAGGACTAATTTGGAAAATTAATATTATCTAATGGGACTAATTTAGACATTTTTAAAATATAATGACTAAATTGATGATGAACTCTATATTTTAAGATCAATGTGGCAATAAACTCTAGAAGTCTCTATGACAATTTTTTTTTGATAGAGGGTGATATTAAAATAGTTTACGGCAATGATTAATCTAAATAGGTCCTAGGTAGAACAACAAAAATCCTATATGGGGCCTTCTAAAGGACTCTTGAGAAACATTCGACCATTGACCTCGAGGGAATTTGCCTCGAAGGTCCTCTAGATACCCTCGAGGGTAAAGTTTCAAGAGCTTATAACCAGTAGATAAATCTTGTAGGAATCTTAACCCTCGAGGGTTCTGTCCACGGGGGCTTACAAGTCCTGATAACTACTTAGAACCAACCCCCAAAACTCATCTAACACGTGACTGCTGCTTATATCCTAACAAGCAAACACACGCATGCTCATTAACCATTACTGTTGTCGTTGCAAGAATCATGTCAATCCAAGTATAATTAATGCTCTTGCATGTTGAATATCTTCAACATTCAACATATGAGATATATATATCTTTTTGCAAATATTACATCTCATTAAATACCAAATATGGCTAACCAATCTAAGGTGTGGTCCCTAAAGATAAAAACGCAATAGCAGGAGATTATTACCAAATTGGTCCCAAAATATAGAGTTCGTCGTCAATTTAGTCTCAATTTTTCTAAAATACCCAAACTAGTCACAAAGTTAGAAAACTAATGAGAATGACATATGCACATAACTTGCACATGCTATTTCTGTTAGTTTTCTAATGCTGGGCCTAATATGGAGAGAGAATATTATCTAATTAGACTATTTTAGGCATTTTAAAAAAAATAGGACCAAATCGATGATCACCTTTGTATTATGACACCAATTTGACTAAAATTTCGAAAATAATATTCCTTTTTCCTGTCTCAACGATTTAAATATTTTTCACAATAATTTTGTGGCATTAGAATTATTATATTATGTTCCTGTTGATGTGGGATCCAATGTTTAGATTAAAGACTATTCCTTAACTTCCGATGAGAATTATGTAAAGTGATGAACCTGATAACAATTTCAAGGCTCATGCTTTATAATTATTGATTACAATAAACAATTTTAATAAATTGATTTGTAGTTCATGAAATCCTTGAAAAGAAGGAAAAATTATCTGAAAATGAAGAGTAAATTACGTTGAACACCCACTGTTGAGATATTTTGTAGTAATGTCCAACTTTTGTTAATGTACAACCATGATACGCAACTTTTATCATTTGAGCCCTGTGGTCTTTTTTTCAATAATATTCATCAAATATCAGGCCAGAATAGTGAAAAAAAAAGAAAAAATAAAAACCGTCAATATACAAACAATAGCTCCACCTTCACAACAATTGGGTATTAAAATACAAAACACCTCAAAAGTAAAGATGCTTAATGTTATATATTCGAAATTAATTATACAAAGTACAATTAAATGAAAAAAGGAGGGTTAAACCAAACCAAATTCATCACAAAAATTTATGTAAATGAAATATGTAACTAACTCTCCAAGTGTTACTGTGGTTGGACATGCTAAAATTTATGAGCAAATAATGATGTTGAAACTGGATCCAATCCATTATTACCAATTATGCAAATCACAAGATCAAGTTAAGCGAACTGTGAACCATTATTAAGGGGCAAGGAAATAGTCGGAATTATTTGATACTAAATTGTTAAAAAAATTGGAAATTTTCAACAGAAAAAGTGATTCTGACTAATTAAACCGATGAAGTTACAAGAACCGTGAAACTAGCTTTTGATTTTTATCATTAGGTCTGTACAGTATACAACCTGGGAAATCTTGGCACAATTTATTTATATTTGTGCATTCCTTTGTGAGGAGCAAGCTTCAAGCTTGGGAAGAAGGCTTCTCCAGGCTTCAGCCATACCATTCGCCAGCTCTGCCTGACCCTTGGCGAATTCGTGAAAAGCGACACCCAGATCGATTGTTTTCTGCTCTTGAAATCGCACTATCTCTTCATTCATTCGCTTCACGATTGTCTCAAATCTTCTTGTCGCCTTTGCACCGTCGGTTTTCAGCTGCATTGCGAAATCAATATCTCAGTAGGATAACTATGATTGCAGAGATTAGTAATAAGAAAAATGCATAGCAACATCAACCTCCTCGTATTCATGCTCAGCTTCCACCAATTTTTCTGATCGTATTAATCTCATCTTGTTCCTGAAAGTACATATGCAGAGTGGAACATAATTAATACCGAAAGAATGGAAGAAAAAGGCCCGTTTCTTGGATATTTGACACCAAAATATTAATAATAACATTTGTAGAAGGATGTTGAAGAAAGAACCTATTCAAATGCTTTCGACTGTGCTGCAGTTTAGAAGAATATCAAATGGTTGGACCTATCTTATGTATGTTATAATCAGATGACACATAAAATAAAGGTTAAGAAGATAATTTCGTTGGTATTGGTCTGGGTTCAACAGAAGTTATGCGTACATCTACATGTTGGAAATATTTCAGGCTGCAAAGCAAAATAAGAATTTTCCGCAACTTAAGAAAGCTTAAGTTTTCTGAATTAACTAATCATTATGGATATGGTACACCAATTAGGGGCCGGACTACATAAAGGAAGAAAAGTAGCTAACAGTTTATGTCTCGTTAGTTGTTATCATAATCGAGGGGCCATCAAAAGAAAAGCAAAGAGCAAGTTATGAGTTCAGGGATCATACAAATCTATTTCCTTAAACTTGATTGTTTCAGCCAGTTCGTGATGCTGCCTGAAAGCATTTCCTCTCTCTGCTATTGTCACCTGCCCAAAAATAAGACGAACTACCATCAATTTCAATGCCAGAGCAGCAGCAGCGGCAACAGAAGTAATAGTAATAAAAACAATAAAAATCAGACACAACGGATATGACTTGAAGCACAATTGCAGATATCATCTTTAAGTAAATCATCAGTACCTGCCTTATTCAGCTAAGTATTAATTTCCTACAGTAAGTCTATAATTAACACCTAAATGCAGCATGAACTCCAGTTTGTCAGCAACGAAAACCATGAAGCTCGTTGCTAGTTCCAAGAGTAGGCAATAGTTTTGAATTTGAAAATCATGAAGTTACCTTAATAGATTGCACTGCTCGAACATAATCTTTTAAAGGTTCTTCAAAGTTCATCAAGAGGTGGTGAGCCTAATAATAGGAAAAAAAGTGCATAATCATGGAAGCCACAAACTTTGAGAATTGCCTGAATAAAATTATGAACCACTATAGTTAAACCATACTTCTCTTTGTAGCTTTATAGACAAAATCTCTGATTTTGCTCCAAGGTTAGAAAATGCCTTTCCAAGAGAATTTTCTTCGCAGTTGCCGAGTAGATTGACTGCCTTGCCAAAGTCTGATAGAGATAGTGCCAACTCTGTAATAGACAAAGCTTGTTATCATATGGACTGAATTTTCTGATATATATGAGAAGGGTGAGTGGAACAGGCATGAAATATTATCAATAAAAAAATCATTTGAGAGGACTAATTATTTGTGGATATACCCCTATGTCTCTTCACAAGACGGTAAGCATGCTTCTGGGCATCAGCTAGGTGGTCTTCAAGCTGAAAAATGTAATTCTTCAGTTTCTCAAACTCTGGGTTTGATTCTTCAACTGGTTTCTCCTTTCCAAGAACAACATCACTCACTTTGGACTGTACATCCTGTCAAATTAACAAAGGCTACCACAGTTAAAACAAATGCTCCCGTCCTTGCATGACATACATGGCTAGAAATGGGAAATGAAACATTACTAATATCAATTAAAGCAGAAGATAATCTATGTCTGCAATAGATAGTCCAACAATAACAATGTCAACACATCAACCCACAAGCATTCTCTATCTTGTAATCCACAAATATATCAGCAGATGGTTTATATCTCTTGAATAAAGCAGATTTTATTTGTATCTTCTAGTGTTGTAGTACTGTGTATAAGGTAAGAGCAATTAAAATAATAAGAATAAGAAACCTTCAGCTTGGGGTTTAATTAGTATATAAACAAAATACATAACAGACTAATAAAACTCAAACAACAACTTTTCCTACTAGTTGCGCCAACTCAATATTGACTACTTATTATTGTTTAAATGAGATACCTTGAAAATTTGCATCAAGTCAGCTGGCTTCTTCATGAAAATACCAGTTTCCAGGAATCTTGCTCTTTCCATAGTCTGCAGATCATGCAAAAATCATTATAATCACATGAATTGCCCAATTATGGAGCAAAATTGTAACACAAGAAAATAGGAAATGGAAATATATAGTCATTTTTCAATTGAGACGCCTCATCAAAAACAGGACCTTGCCGGCCAAAACATAACTAATTCAATTGATATATGCACAGTGTATGTTAGTAATTATGTAATTAGCTTTTCTGGCTGTTTCAGTCATTTAAAACGCATTGAGATTAACCACTGACAATCAAATGAATTGCCCAATTATGAAGCAAAATTGCAACAATAGAAAATAGGAAAGGGAAATATATAGCCATTTGTCAATAGTGGTGTCTCATCAGCAATAGGATCTTGCCAGCTAAAGCAGAACTAATTCCATTGATATCTGCACAGTGTATGTTAGTAATTATGTAATCAGTTTTTCTAGTCGTTTCAGATATTTAAGATCCATTGAGATTAACCATATAGAATTACTATTAATGGGCCGCTTAATAAGTAAAATGACCAGCAATAGCATCTTGTTAACCAAGTATGAACTACTCTTTGCATAACACACATGAAATCAGTTGTAAAATAGAACCCCAACTGCTCCCACTTTTGAATCCTAACACATAAGGCCTTCCTGTAACAAGAGTGTGGCATGAATAGCAAGGCTTCAGTAATTAACCATCCCCACTGAAACAAACACACCCACATTCTCCACATGGTTCTCATTCGAGAGTATGCCAAGAATTGGCGAACGCAAATTCAATATACGGTTTGATTTCTTGGTCGAAGGAAAAAGCTCCATCATACTGAACTACCTGTTCATCTGCCTGCAAAAAGGTTCTTAAATCCTCGCTTTGCCGAAGCTCATGATGTGAAGCAATCCGGTTGACAAACAGATCCAATGCTTGACGCCTCAACTCAATGAACTCGGCACTAAATCTAAACTTCTCTGCATAGCAAAAACCAATATCAGACAAGCCATAAGTGTCAAAATGCTTCAAACCAACATAACAATAATGCCAATATCAGACAAGACAAAAGTGTCAAAATGCTTCAAACCAACATAACAATGATGCAACAGCATCATCCTTGTATTGACTTCATGCTATAGTGAGCTGGTTTAAAAGATGCAGTAGCACATGAATAAAGCAATTAATAAGCACGTGCATTTATAGCAATTTTCTCCAAGTCTAGTGAGGAAGTGACTATGCGTGCAAACCTTTATATAGGTTATCGGGGAGTTACCTAAATTTCATAATAATTGACGTAACATCTGTCTTGTGGCGCAACAGATAAGGCATATATACAGTGCATCAAATGATCACCAAATAAAAAACATTTATCCACAGAAAACAAGATATGTTAATGAAGATAAATAAATGCCCCGAAAAGAAACAAAGTTCATCGGCTTGGTCTGATCAAATTATATTTCACCTTATCATGAAGAAATTTGATTTTGATAAGTGAAACAGATGATGTGATTCAGTAAAAGTCCTGATGAAAACAGGAGAGCAGAGATGCTTCAGCTAATTACCTACAGTATTCTTCTCTGGAAGAGGAGGGATGAAGACACCCTTGTACTTTTCAAAAAGCCGTTCTCTTAACCAAACAAAATCACTATATCGTCGGATAACAATTTTCTCAGGCCCATCATATTCAGGAAAATTCGTCTGCAGATCAAGCTCTGACATTGTTATTTCATCAATACAGGCAAAGGAGCAGAACTTCAATCACTATCTAAAAGGAATAAGTCACTGTTAGGTGGAAGATGCAAAACAAATATGAATATGCCGTTAGGTACAAAAATATGTTCAATTACATCATAATAATGAGCAAATCAGAACAAGGCACCCACAAGATGCACAAAAAAATGTTCAATTACAGCATAATTACGAGCAAATCAGAACAAGGCACCCATAAGATGCACAAAAAAAAATGACAGTTCAACCGTTATGTTGCACAAGCAGGGTTTATCTTTTAGGAAGCTGTACAAAATTCTACCCAGAAATTGATTTTAAGCAACATAACACTAATAAACTATCGCATCTTATATTAAGAAACGGACTTTTGTTCAAAGTATATCATCACCGGGAAGGATGTCAAAACATGAACCACTAACAAGACCACCAACCCCTCAATGACTTCACCCAGAGGTAACCTGGGTAGGAGTGAAAATAACCACTCAAGATCATATTGACTTACAAACTCCGAGAGTCTCTACTTGCCTCTGATTGAACCCAGCCTCGCATGCTGGAGGAAGCTGGGCTCGCGTTAATTGTTATGATTGTTCAAAAACACCTTTTCGGGAATAATTACATTCGACATCCTTTAAAATTGATAGCACAGCTAAAGAAATATCAAGTAAGCTCAAGCCTTAATCCACCAATCACAGAAAAACTATCAATCGTCCATGCGGCATGCACTCGCTAGCTCGAACACGCACACAATCTCGACATGCAGACGCAATAAATTACTACCTTTGTGATGACTTTGTAGGAGATATAAGCCTGAACTCCATTGCCCATCTTAGCTGGATCCGATACGGATACCGCCAAATACGGACCTTGCGACGATGGGGATCTAGGGCTTTGCGTCATCGAACCTGATCCACTTCTCTGCTGCCCGTTCACCTCAAATTTTCAAAAATTTCCTTCAGTTAATTCCAGTTCATAACAACATTCCAAAACATATATAAGATTTCAAAATCGAGACTTGCAGGGGTGGTGGCACGTTTGCAAATACCGTGGTGATCATGGCCGTATTTTCAGAGAAGTACGAGCCTGAGTCCAAATTACGCCGGTGATATGAAGCTCACTGTTCCGGCGAGTAGCGGCGGCCAGAGTGAAATTTGGGTGGGTCTGCTAACTTGCTCAGGGGTACACGTTTACGGGGGAGAAATAATATTTGTCCGGTGGGCCACGGCCCATTGATTTTACTTCTGGTTTTTAACCCAATGCCCCTTGTTTTTTGTTTCTACGAAAAGTGTTGTATCACAATCAAATGCTCAATCAATTATATTTGTAGTTTATTACAATCAATTACATTAGATACAATTATTGCACGCAATCAATAAATTACATTAATAGCACTCTTCTCCATTTTTCCTGATATTTATACAACGTCTCAAATTACTTGTATAAAAAAAATGTATTAATAATTTATTACAATCAAATACGTAAAATACAAACTACTGAAAATAAGTTAATATAAAGCTAAAACAATCTTTCCTTTTTTAGTGAGTGCGTGTGTGTACGCGTGTGTGGTGTCCTGAATTAATTATATCAAAAAAAATATATTAATGATTTATTGCAATTAAATGCATTAAATACAAACTACTGTATAATGAAAAGAAGGTAATATAAAACTAAAAAATACCACATTTACCAGAAATTAGACCCACAAATTTAGATTATGGGACCTTTTACCTTAGTATGTGGATTTGTATCGATCTCCAAAAAAAATTGTGTTCATTTTGCAATTGTTTTAAAAATTAAGTTGAGTTCGTATTATACATTTTAGTCTTCATCGCCCATGCTCAATTTTAAAAAGCAAAATATATTTTTATAGATTTTTTATCATATACTTAAGAGTAATCAAACCAAATCATGTATGTGTGATTTGAGTCGATCCTCAATTATGGTATTGTTTCAATCATTGATGAATTAATAGATGTTTCTCATATATTTCAAATTTAGGATGGAACATGATGCGGGAATATCCCTACCGTCATGTGTCCGTTGATAGTATAACGTGGCCCAATTCGTTTCAATCATCTGGTAAGCAATCTCAATCGTGGTCTTATTTGACACACGCCATGTGTTGCACGCCACGCCTTGATTCGAGGAGAGACCTCCCTATTCGAACATAGGAATCCGGCACTCGCCGCTATAACACCCTCCTCGAGGTCACATCCAAAGATCCTTCTCAAGAAAGACCTTTTCGTCCTTTCATGAATTATGCCCAGTTCATCTACTCGGGGTGGTCCCCCAGGGTAACGGTCTCTGATAGATTATTTTATCCAAAGTTTCCACTACCATGTATCAGTCGAATATTTTTTGTACGAAACGCCGGAAAAAGGATATCTCAGCCCTAACTTTGTCCTTGGCAACCGACTAATATAAATAGAAGGTCTTCACTGTTCACATGGTACGATATTCTCTTATTTCATACTTACATTACATATTACGCGTTCCTTTACGTACAGATTCTCTGGTCAATCTTTCACTCACTTGATTGTCGAAGGGTCTTTGCTAGGAACACTCTCGACTAGGCTTATGTGTATTCAATCTTTACAGATTAAATACCAAGCCAACAACATCCATGTTCTCATAGGATTGAAGGCTTCAGTTCAAATTCAAGAGACGACACTATCAGAACAGAATCTTCGAATATAATCTCCCACATGAGGCCAATAAGGCTCAAACACATTTCGACAACGAATTTCCTTCGACTAGCCCCTTATTTTGTGGGTCTCTAAAGTAGGGTTATCATTGTACCCCCTTGAGATTTTGAGGAATGTAAGCTCTTAAGCAAGATTTCCATCATATTTAGAGATGAACATTTTGATAAAGGGGTGTGAGATCTTCTGAAATACTGATATTTAATGGAGGTCGAATCCCAATCTAATGAGAATTCCACCAATCAATACTGACCATTAATGTTGCCATCTATGTTTGTAGTTTTGTAGATAATTAATGGGAAAAATGTATTTTGCCTTTTTACTATGATATTTGTAACATTGATTCCCTATACTATCTAAAATATCATTTGCTCTCTTAAAATCAATTATCCTAATTTCTAGTGACAAAATTACTTTCTATTCATTGTACATACATATTATCTTATTATTTTTATATCAATATTTTGTAAATAATGGTTGATCAATATATATATATATTGTAAATAATTATTTATAATTCATTCTTCGTACAAATATATTTTAAAATTTTTAAACAACTCTCTAATTTATATGATGCGGGTCGATTTGGGAGCTGAACGACCTCGATTGGGAACTCTGGTCGAGTGTTTGGATGAAGGAATTTGATCGGTAAGTTAACCTGCAAGAAGGGAAAGGCAACGTGAGCTAGCCGAGATGGGTCTCGTCTTAAATCTCAGCTAAGACTCTCCGATGCTTAAGTCAATTGATCCATTTTATATAGATTCGAGCATAGTAAGAGCGTTGAGACATAAATACAAGGATATTTATAGTATGTCCATATAGACCACGCTCTGGTGGGCCCGCTAGGCCAATTATGTTGTCAAGGGCTAATGTGGACGACCCATAAGCCTAATGGTAGGGTCAATAAATATTAGCTAGCACTCCATTAATGAGGTATGGGATTTGATGGCACCCCCCTACCCTGGTCTGAAGGAACATTTAATGCCAGCAGAAATCCGTTGGACTCGGTATAGCCCTGGTCAATCATGAAATCGATCTGAGGGGTCGAGGCCATGGGTCCGATCGAGAGAGGAATCGTCCGGCCAGACTCGTCGGGGAGAGAGGTTTGCCAAACTGGTCGATATACGGTATTCGGTCCGAAATGTCTCCAAGAACTTCTAGTGGAGGAACCAGTGAGCACACCGCGAGAAAGGCTATCGGGAAGTTCGATCGAAATTATGCCACGTCATTATAAATGTTCATTTCTCAAGTAAGACTAGTATATGTGTACATTTTTAATGTAAAAACAAATGGTTAAAATAAAATATAATTAAATTATTTTTTGAACAACTTTATATTAATTAGTTGTGCATAATTGATTGATTGAGTATTTTGCTATTGATATTTTGAAATTAAAGCACTTTGATCAATTTCACTTAATTAGTTAATATTAATTATCTATAAAATTAAATTATCTTGTATTATATTTTAATCATTTATTATTTTTTATGATATACATGTTTTAATTGATGAATGGGCATTTACAACTGAGAAAATTATTTGACATTTTCAAAATATAATTTATTAAGAAAAAAATAAAATCAATTATTTCTACCAATATTAATATTAAGATAATAAGACAAAGCATTTATATGATAAAATAAAGGACAATTTTGTTATTAATATTTAGAGTAATTAATTTTATGGGGGTAAGTGATATTTTTCATAGTATAAAGAATAAATGTTATAAATGACATAGTACGATGGTGCAAAACATATTTTACCCATAATTAAATAACTATCATATAAAATTTTTATAGATATGCATTTAATGTTGATATACGTTATATCTATATCTCAATGGATCCCAAAGAATGAGATCCCATTTTGCCCACCTGTGGTACGATATGATCCCAACTGCTTTGAGCTTAACATGACGATCAAAATCTATGCTATAAATACTCTCGTGTAGTCGTATTCAATGGGAGAAGTACAATCATTAATTCCGTCAGTATTTTGCCAAATTTTTTGCTCAATAAACTATATGGCAAAACACATTTTAACCCCCTTTAACTATACATATTTAACATTTTATCCTCTTAAATTATAATAAGCTTTATTTAGCCCATCCATTTTAATAAGCAAATAAATTGTATACAAACGGACCTAACTATTATTTATAAATTACCTATTATAACTTTTTAATTTTTTACACTTCAAGATTACTCATAAAAAATATCAAATACAATTTTTTTTTATATATTGATTTTAAACAAAAATTTATACTTTTTGATATTATGTCACTGATTATTTTGACATGAATGTGCCAATTTATCAATTTTATTTTCAAACTCACAAGTTTATTATTATTTATTGGAGCCCACAAATTTAAATTTTAGTTATTAATAATTTCATTTTTTGATCCAAAAAACTTAACTCAACCATTACGTATTTTCTAACTCTTTTAATAAATTTGTAACTCAACCCATTAGATAAAATTACAGTCATTATATTTTAGCGTAACAAACTGTAGGAATTTGAGAGAAATCAAAGAAAGGATGAACTGTTAAATAATAATAATAATAATAATAATAATAATAATAATAATAATTTTGGGATCTAAAATAATCAATTTTGATATTTATTAGAATAAAATAAGTACAACTAACATCAAAGAAAGTATTAATAAATAAAATAAAATAAATCCCAACAAAAACTTCAAATTTTATTATACACATTTGCATCTACATCGTGATAATGCTATAACAGAGATACAAAAAATAATTACGGTTGTACAATTTATCTTTTTCATACTAATGAGTATTTTATTGTTTAAAAATTAAATTCGTGAAAAGTATAATAGAGATTTTACAAGTAATGGTTAACGCCTTATTTGTATACGATTTAAAATAAAGGGGATTAAATAAAATTTATTCTATTATAAGAAAATAAAGTATTACATTAGAATAATTCGAGGGAATTAAGTGTATTTTGCCCTAAAATATGTTGCGTGAATATATTGCTGGCTTCAAAAGTCATAACACCCCCCACCCCCCCTTTTCTCTTTATTCTTTATAAGAGGCCCACTTCATAATCCCTAACTCTGCTTGATCAGATGCCCATCAACTGCAACACCTCCAATTTTCAAAAATCATCAAAATGTCTTAAGAAAACATGTCAAATGAATTGATTGACTCAATAAGTAGAACATGCAATTCACCTAAGCATATATACTTTTACTTTATACTTTTATGGCTTCTTTAGTAGCGTGGAAAATTGAAGAAAAAAGAGCGAATAACAGGAAAATGAGAGAATATATATATATATATATATATATATATATTTTGGACGTGGGTGGAAAAGTTGAAGGAAAGAGAAAATGAATGCGAAGCCGAAGCCCATCGATTTTTTCCCCACTCAAAGTGGATGGAAAAAAAAAGGAAAAGATGCATATTTTTTTCATTTTATTTCCATTCATTTTTCTTTGATATCAATTTAAAAAATTGGAAATTCACTATTACCAAATCTGAATGCGATAAAAAAAAAATTAGAATCTCGATAAATAAAATCCAACATGAAATATAAAAAAATTAAAAATTTTAAACCAAGTAACCAATTAAAAATAATTTGTCCGTCATGTCAAATACAACATTAAATAAAGTAGAAAAATATTTTAGAATATGTGAGAAAAATATACATCATTTTGTTAAAAATCTACATTAAAAATAATGAACAATGTATTTTTAATTATAATGATATATATATATATATATATTACATTCTATTTGAACTGCTAGACTAAAATTATATACATAATATTATTAATTTAATAAAATTTATACTATTATATTAAGTGTGGAGTTTTTGACTTTTTCTTGGATATATTTAATTGTGGTTTTTCAAAATTAACTTTAAAAAAATAACTACTCTCCTATAGTCTCTCTCATGTCTCGTCTATCCAATGTGTAACTTTTTTCTTTCCTTTCTATTTTCCTCTCTTTTCTGCCTCACATTCCCATACCAAAAATTTCTTCTGCTTGATATTTTTATTTATACTAAAAAAATTCTATTTTATTTTAGATTTACTTATTTGCTCATTATAAATTTAACGAATACAAAAAAAAATTAAAGAGATGGCATAAATAACGAAAGTGGTTATAAAAAACATATATTTATTTTGCAAGTTTAATAAAAATAAAAATTTATTCGTTCAATATTTAACTAATTAATTAAATTATATCTTATTTTTATTTTACATATTTACATCGAATGTGTTCAGAATACTAGTATATTATTAAAGTTTAGATTCAAATATTATCGAATCAGATTACTTGACTCCACAACTAATGCAATAATTTCGGATTATTAAACTTATAATTGAGTTTGATCCATTGATATTTTAATCGATCGAATATATTGAAATTGGGACTGAAATCTGCTCAGTTGACAGCCCTACAATCGAGTATTGTTTCAGTAAATGGGTCAAGCAATGGATTATTCCAGTAAGGCCCAATTACACGGTGTCGACTTGGCGGGCCCATTGTTCGTTGTTTTTGTCAACTTGCCTTTAGGCTTTCCTGAGGCCGGATAAGGATGTTCGGTTTTTGATACCTTGTGGACCCCTCCAACCAATCAATATTAATTAACAAAAGATAATAATAAAGAACAGAAAAGGGCAAAAAAAAAAAAAAAGCGAGATGACAACAACGTGGACCCCACCTCGAGACTTTTTATTTAACTTCTTAGAAATCCCATCTTTTCTCCCCTGACATAAGGCAGCTCCCTTTCCAGTCCCCACTCGCCGCGAGCCCCAAGAATTATCCGCTGCACCGCGCCTACGAGAACGACATCAGTCAACGGAAGTTGAGTGGGCCCAAAACTGCAGTTTCGACGGCGACGATTGATACGATTACGTTGTTATTTTTTATGATACGTGCACCGGGGATGCAGGAGATCGTCTGTGCCCTCCAGATATTACTCGTTTGTGGCATCTAAAAATAAATGCTCTACACCCACTACTTTCGGTTTGGGCGGTGCGGAGAATGGATCAAAACAGCGTCGTTAGCTACCGCCACCGCCGCACGCCCTCCTCCGATAGGTTCATCGGCGTATTCTCTCCTCCTTCCTCCGATGCCGCAATCTCCTCCGCCGCCGGCGGAGACGAGCTAAACGAAGACGACGTCTTCTACACCACCACCGATTTCGCGGAGCCGCGGCGCGGCCCCTCCAACTCTCTCAACCACCGATCGCGCCGCTCCTTCCGTCAGCCGGAGAAGTTCGGCATCCTCGCCGCCCTGCCGGAGGATCGCCGGAATCCCGACGTCATCGTCCAGAAACCTTCTCTCCCTTCCTCGCCGACGACGGCGTCGTTCGCTCGCGACATCCCCTCGATCCCGAAGCCCCATTCCTCCTCCGAGACCAAGTACTCGCAGTCGGTGCCGATCCGGCGGTTCCAGCAATCGGCGCCGGTGAACGTCCCCATGAAGCCGAGGAAGCCGAGGAACGAGGAGTTCGACGACGCGGACGCGGACGACGACGACGAGGAGGTGCTGCCGCCGCACGAGATCGTGGCGCGTGGATCGTTGAGGAACCAGAAGTCCACGTTCTCGGTGCTGGAAGGCGTGGGAAGAACGCTCAAGGGGCGAGATCTACGGCAGGTGCGCAATGCTGTATGGCGCCAGACAGGTTTTCTCGATTAAAAGTAACTTTTTAAGCAGCTTTTAGTCGGTTTTTTTGTGTCTTTTTGATTCGTGAGGCTTTGTGTTACTCAAGTAAATAATTGCTTGAAGCCAAATTAGTATTGTCCCCAAAGATTTAGCAAGAACAAGTGAAGAACTCCTTTGGTTCTTTTCCCATTTTAATTTTTTGGGTTCTTGGGTTTTGATCCGTTGAAGTTGTAATATTGATGAATGATGTTGGTTATTGAACTTTACTTGGGGAATTAACATGAAGATGTAGCTCAATTGAATTGAGGGGATATATATATATATATATATCATACAACATTGATCAAATTTTGTTTTTTGTTGAATTTAAAATTTAGTTTGAGCCTTGTTTGATTATGGAGGTACTTGGGACTTGGGGTCGAAAAAGTTTTAATCAAAGCTGGATTCTGATGGAATAAATTAATTTGATATGTTACTGATGAAAAGTAAAATAAGTATTAGTGCATTTATGTTTAAATAGAAATTGGCTTGTCCTTGATGGAACCTTGGGAATGATCCTAGTTGTTGGTTTATCCGAAGAGCTAATGCACTATACCACGGATGATATTAAACAAATATTTATAACATATAAAGTTGACAATTGAAAATGACAAAGGCTTCAATAACATTTGAGGTGCTGTGCCGTTTCGGACTAATAACATTTTGGAAACTTTAGATTAAGAGGGTGTTTGGATAAGCTTATAAGATCTTAAAAATATCTTATAAAATATTCGAGAGCTTATTAGACGGTGTAAAATATTTGATAAAAATTTTAAAAATGGAACTTATAAGTTCCTGTTTAAGAACTTATAAGTTCTTTTTATAAAAATAAAGAGGCAATAACTTATTTTTTAAAATTTATCAAGTTTTTTTATTTTCAATTAAATTAATTATAATATTGATAATACTAATATTTTATAAGTTATATCCCTTCTTATTTATTCAAATACTTTAATAATTTATTTTTAAAATAAAATACAAACTCCTAACATATCTTATAAAATGTAGAAGTTTAAAATATTTTAAATAAATTTAGCCAAACACCCTTTAAGTCTAAGCTTAAACTAGGTTGCATTAGAATGGTATTGCAGTAACCAAAAATAATCTGGTTGTTTATTTTTAACATAATTGTAAAATATTTTGTTTAATTTTTTCAAAATTCATCTAATACAATCAACTAATTACATCAACAATCTATCAAAATATTTTTATCTAAGATTACAAAAGCCTCAATATTTTGTTTATTTTAATCACATTAAAAGGAAGCTAAACAGAACAACTTTTATTTTTCCAGTTTTTGTTGTCAAGCATCGAAAACTTGTCAATAAATTTTTTTCAAATTTTCTCTACGTTTTTTTGAGGCTCTTACCACTTTTAAGAAAAATTATTGCCATAACCGCTTTTCCTATAGTTGGGGTCTTAGATTTAAATATTTTCCACATCTATATTATTATAAAAAAAAAAATTTATTTCACAAATAATAATTATTTATATAATTTTACAAAAATTACTCTTCAATTTTATGTAAATTAAATAGAGATATTAAAATTATGACTAAAATTAAAAATTCACATAAAATTTATTTAATTTAAATATTAAATTTTAATGTATCAATTTTATTTTTTTAATAAATAAAAACATGAAATAAATAATATTATAATATTACATCTAATTTAAATAACTCATATTCTCAACTCACAAATCCCTTTCTCTAATTATAATTGTTTGATTTTTTTTTCTTTTTGTATTTAATCTTCATCATATAATTTTATTTTATATAATAATTTTATTTATAATAAATTATTTCAAATAATTTTTAAACAATTATTCTTATAAAAAAAATTTAATAATATTTTATGTTTTCATCAGGAAAAAATTTAAAACCTAAATTAAAATATTTTTTTTTTATTTTGCACACACAAGTAGAGTGTGCGTAGCGGTGTTGCTACTATTAAAAAAATGTAATTTTATGCGTGATTTTTGCAACTTCTTATTTTCCTGAATAAAGTAGACAGCATATTTCTACATTGCCAATCTCAAGTTTTATCCACATCCTCGACCTTGTATTACACAAAGCAAATGGCAATTGGTTCAAACGTTTCAGTTCCATAACCAGCAGCTGTCAACTTGTTCCAATGAATAACATCTAATTAACACAATTATATTACAAAGTCGTAAACTGAAATTGCATAAAAATTAGGTTGAAAATCCGTCATTTTTAATATAACCTAGTCAGAATATCAATAAGCATTTTTATTCTGTAGCTCACTGGGAATTGAAAATCCCTCACTGAATATTATGATTTCATCATTCTACAGCTCACAAGCATTATATTCACAAAATAAAGTAGCAGAGAATGGATTGCAAATCGTTAACTAAAGCATTATATTCACTGAGAATGGATTAGAAATTATACTGGAAAAAGCAAGTCAGAATATCAATAAGCATTTTATTCTGTAGCTCACAGGGGCTTAACCTAAACCCTAAACCCCTCGCAGAATATTATGATTTCATCACCCTTCCATTAATTCCAACAAGAAAACATAGAAATTTCAAAAATTATTTGAAAAATATATAATAATGTCCCCCATCTTCAAGCTCAGAGAAATTCAGAATCCGCTTTTGGAAACCTAAAATCCGATCACTCGAAAACACCTGAATAAAAGTTCGTTCCAGATGCCCCAAATAATCCGGATTGATTAGAGATCCAAAAAAAAAATGAAAAATGAATCGCCTCCGGGGAATAAATCCCTAGACTGGAGATGGGGGTGAAATGGGATTCTCAAAAGGAAAACCCTAAAGAGAACGCCACAGAACGCGGCAAAACACAAATATATACATACAAAACATACGTATATATGATGCGGATGCGCGCATGAATTTCAATATAGCGCGGCTATGACTCAAAACGCTTCCATGGATGACTGTGGAAGGCGATCTTAAGGGCTGCGCGTGGGGTAACAAATCGGAAATACTCTCGAGAAAGCTTCATTTTTGCAGAGAAAAAAAAAACAACAATTGAAGAAATCAGAAGATGAGTTCATAACCCGAATGGAGTCGCCGTTTATAAAGAGGGGGAAAGGATTAGTAGATGAGTCGGGGTTATATAGTGTTTTCTAGGTCACTTTCTCTTCTTGGGCAGAAGTGTTCGTCCAATATCATATGGATATCGAGTTTTTAAGGCCCATATACAATGGGCTTGTCAACAGGTCGGATTTGAATCGAATTTGAGTTTGAGTCGGATTTAAAATTCAATAAAAAATTTGACTCGAATAACAATAAAAAAAAAAGTTAAAAATCAAGTAACTAATCAAAAATAAGTCTGTTATGCAAGAACAAAATTAAATTAAGAGTATAAGAGAATTTTAGAATGTTTATGAAAGTTATATATTATTTTTGTTGAATAAATTACCTCAAAAAATAAAGAATATTGTATTATTGACGAGGGATAAAAATCTTACGTCATCCGAACTATGGTCGTGCTCATATTTCAAATGGTATAATATTATGATCCCTATTAATTATAATGACGTGTATATTTCATTCTATTTAAGCATTCTTTATTAATATTATATACGTAAGGTTATTAATTTAATATAAATTATTATTAAAATTCGAGTATCAATCTTAAACAAATGACACTAGTTTATTGCACATGTATTTTATTCACTCGTTTCACAATACGAATATGTATAATCAATCCTAATCCATTGAATGTTTACAATTTGATCGAATCAATGCTCATGGCAATGTTAAAAAATACGGACTATAGAAAGTTTACGTGCAATACTGCAATCATAAGCTCCTATAAATATACTAAAATATAATTTAGAGGTTACAAGCTTTCAAAAGTATCTGGTAATTATTTTTATAAAAGAAGTTACAAGTTACAAAAATGAGAAATAAATATTAAACTATAGATGAATACATATAATGTTAATTACTTCTCGTTAGGCATCTGTATATATCCCCTCAACAAAACATCTGTTAACATGCCATAAATGATGACATATGCTTATAGTCACTGTTAAGTTGAAAAGAATTTATAAATACTCAATCTTAGCATTTGATGCTTGCGGTTTTTTATTAACCCCTTAAATTTGTAATGTTAGGTACAAATTTGAGCGCAGGGAGAACCGACAAAACAGAAATTAGCCATCTATTGAATTAAATTAGTATTCAAATATAAATAATGAAAAGCAATAAAAGAGTAATGAAATTCGCGAATAAAGTATAAATATAACAAATAGTCGTGTCTAAGTATGTAGAGTGCTAAAATATTGATTATCTTGACCTTTAGGGGGTCAATCCTTTTTATAGATAGACAAGGAGGACAGGTACCAACTCTCTTACTTTTCAGCTACCTTCCTAACAAACAACAATAGGACAGTGGTTTACGTGGTTGAGATTTTGACGGAGGACAAATTCCATGTGGGGAAATAATTTTGATTATGTTATTCTCCTGATTGTTAGAAATGGTTTGTTGGCCACCATCCCCACGAAACCCTAGACCTAGTCAATTTCGTAGGGGGTGTTTGGCTTAGTTTATATTAAAAAGGTTTAAAATATATTTTAGAGTTTATATGCTCATATAGTTTATTTTAACAATAAGTTTCTAAAATATTTGGATGAAGAGAGACCATGTAGCTTATAATATGTTTTTTGAGTTTATGAGTTGTAATTTTGTTTGGTAAAAATTATAGCTTATATGATTTTTTAAGTGTACTGCATGATGATTGAAAACAATAATGTAAAATTAATTTCATGTAAACAAATATTGTTTTTTGAAATAGTAGGAATGTAATATTAGATAAACATAAATATATTTATGCCATTTTATCTTTTAGCATTAAACAACTTTTAAGTTATTTGAATAAAAAAGTTTGGGGAGCTCATTTTTTTTTTTAGCTTATAAGCACGTGAGAGCTTATTTTTGGAGCTTATTAGCTCATTTGTCAAAAAAAATTACCAAACACTTTTAAAGAACTTATAAGCTCCCAAATAGCGCATAAGATGTTTTAGGGGCTTATAAGCTCAGCCAAAAAGGTGTGTTTGGCTGAACATATTCTAAAGAGCTTATAAGTTCATAGAGTTTATAAGATGTTATTGGAATTTATAAGCTTATTTAAAAATAAGTTATTAAAGTATTTTAGATAAAATAAGATCTTATAGCTTATAAGATGTAATTCTATTTGGTAAAAACAAGAGACTATAAGTTCTTTTAAGTGTAATGATTGCTCAAAAAATAAAACAAAATTTAATTTCAGGTACATAATTTTTTTTGAAATAATAGAAATGTAATATTGAAAAAAAAAAGATATTTATGTCATTTTATCTTTTAATATTAAATAATTTATACGCTGTTTCAAAAATAAATTTGAGGAAATTTACTTTTTTTTGGAGTTTATAAATTTTTAACAGCTTATTTTAGTGGCTTATAAGCTCATTTACTTCAAAATTTATATTATTTATTAAACATTTTTCGGTTTTCGTAAGTATGTCTTCTTTTTTGACTTACATAACCTGATAAGACCTTGTTGGGGTTTTTGGGCAAGTGGGCCTCCTTCCTGACCCTATTTGTTCAGCCTCTTAATAAATGATGCAAAATAGAAATTCCGAGGAAATTTCTTGCTTCCCTCCAGTTCAGTTGGAAACAACTCTCGACACCTGCGAGCTCCTAAACCATAGAAAAAAATTTCTTACACGTTTTCACACACCCAAAAAAAAAATAAAATAAAATAAAATTGTAAGAGCTTAGAGGCTCGAAAATATTTTATAATTTTTAAAAAATGAAGAAGCTTGTAAGATCAAGTTTAGCGAGCCACGATATAGTTGAAAATTAATGCCGATGCAGACTTTATTTTTTTTTCTTTTTCTTTTTCTTTTTCCGAGAATGGTATGTTTTATTGAATTCCCATATTATTATATCACTAGTTTTTAGCATCGTGCCCAAGCATGGAAAATTATAGAGTTTCATATTTCATAATTTTTTATTGTAAAATGAAATCTGATAAATAAATTAATTTTTTTATAATATAAATCGATAAATAATTTATTAAAAATTGTATGATATTAGAATATGTTCGATTTCAATATTAATTTTGGTACAATTAAGTCAGGAAAGTTTCTAAAAGATTTTGTAGAGTCAGAATTTATAATTATTATTAAAGTAAATGATAAATATTGTAAATAAGATATTAATTTTATTATTTTATTTAAATTAAATTTAATCCATTATAGTTTAAATACTTGATAATTGTTAGATTCTTTTGGATAAACATGAATAATAAATATATTTATTTAAATACATATAAAAAAATATTTGAATTTCAAAGATGACAAAAAAAAAAATTAAATGAAACTATCCACATACACGTTAACTCCTATAGCCTTAAGGTTTTTTAATTATATATCTATAGATTATCCAAAATACAACTAAACAATTCATAGTAAAGAAAGAAATAGAACAAAAGACTACTATCAACGTAGAATACAGACCCACATGCTCAAGTGATAAATCAGAACCCTAATAATCTTGCCCTCCTTCGTTTGGTTCTTCGAGCTTACAATAAAGAAAATAGAAAAGAATTTTTTTTTCTTTACTTCAAACAATAATACTTTTCATTTTTATTTTTGATCATTTTTATTTTTATTAGAGTCCCAACTTCACCAATTCAACCAATACTCGTCACAATCAATGCATACATTTAGAAGTTTAATAAATAGCCCCTCTTCTTACACACTTGATATAAGATGCAGTGAATTTACTAAATTAATGCAGCACAACATTTTGGTGATTGAATTGAGTACAGTACATTATGTACACATCAAGTGGGGGCGTTATTCTAATTAATTAATGAGGAGTTAAGGGGTAAATAAATGGATTTTTCCATGCAATATCACGCACTCGCTCCCTTTGGAATTTGGAATTAAAGTACTGCTACTTTTTTGATTTTGTCCTGAAGCTACGTCTTTTGCTGTCGAATATAATTTGATTATCGTCATAATGGGTCTACCAATGGATCTCGTTCCGCGTCACTTGACTTCTGCAGTCAATTCCAACCTTTTTCCACGACTACATACAACGAACTTCAGCTTAAGGAAAAGAGAACAGTGCACTTCTCTCTCTCTATGTATATGTATGTGTGTGTGTGCGCGCGCACGCGTGTTTGGATACAGTAAAAGACTATAAATCAAGGAGCTTGAATGTGCAATCAGATTCCCGCGCCCCCCGGGTCCCCCAAAATATTACTCTAGAAAAAAGAAAACGATAGAAATTCAAAAGTCAGAGCTTGAATTTTCACAACATTTTAAAAGCCAAGAAGTTGCAAATTATTTTCAGTCCTCTCTTTAATCCTTAGGCTCTGTTTGGTTCTAAGATTTTAAGAGGAAAGGAAAATATTAAAGAAAGGAAAAGAAACTACAGGAATTTTAAAATTCTTTATTTTATTTGGTTGTTAAAAAAAATAATAAGGAAAATAATTTTTTTACAGAATTATCTTCCATTTTATTTGATTATTATTGTAAAATAAAGAAAAATGAAAAAACACATCCCAAAAAAATTCAAATAATCAATTAATTGCACAAAAATTTTTTTTGCATGAAATATATTCAAATAATAAATTAGTTTGAGCAACAAATGAGATGAGAGCTTGAAAAATGAGAGAGTGTTAGAGAGAGTAACATAACTTTTCCTTCATTTTCCTTACCTAATTGGAAGGAAAATGTTTTTTTCTAAATTTATGCTATATTTTCTTTCTATTTTCCTTTCCTTACCATTTCCCTTCTTTTTCTTTAGTAACCAAACATTAAAAAATATTTTTTCTTCCTATTTTTTTTTCCTTTCCCCTCTAAAATCCTAGAACCAAACATAATGTTAACCTACATGTTGAACAGTGAAAAATAATTAAGAAGCAATAACTGTTTTGTTTTCCTCTCTTTCTTAAAAGTATCATGAAATTAACTATTATAAGAGATTATAGAATAAAAATCTTTGAAAATGTTTAGAATCTAGCACCATGATGCATCCCAAAGTCTGAGATACAATATACCATAGTTAAAACCATAGTTAGAATCTACCTTCTTAACTTGTCTTAGAGCTTATTTGAATGAATTTTTTTTTAGAAAAAAAGCACTTATTTATTTTTTTAAAAAGCACTTTAGTGTAAAAAAAATTATATTTAGATGGATTTTTCAAAAAAATACAAGCTAGAAAAAAGCCAAAAAAAGTTTTTTTTCAGAAGCTATTCTAGAATAAATTTAAATAAAAGCATATTTTAAAATACTTTTAATTATTGTATTCAATCGTAAAAATACTTTACTTAAAAAAAATTTACTATAAAAAAACACAATTTGAGAAGCATTATTTTTTAAGTCCATCCAAACTGGCTCTTAGTAGGCCCACTTTCAATTTCCTCGTGAACCTCATGGTTCTAATAAATGTGATATACAATAGATGGTACCCTCTCGCAAAGCAAATTGGAAAAAAAAAAGGAAAAGGAAAAAGGGGTCCTCCAAACTCTTAATAATCAAAAATTTTGTTCTAAAAACCCCTAATAAATTTAAGGATATTCTTGTGTTAAATTTTCGGATTAAGGTTGAAAAAGAATTGAAAATTTGAGAAGATGGTGAAAATCACAGAAATGTGAAGTTTCAACAATTAAAATTAAAAGGTAAGAGATGTAAATAGAAAATCTTGATTAATAAATCCTTGTGTGCATAAAGTAGGAAAAATAAATAAAAGAATTCCAACAAATAAATTTTTGTCTATATTGATTACATGTGGCAATATGAATAATAATATGAGGAATATTTTTCCCATAGAGTAATAGATAGGGAATTATTTTTCAGTAGAGTAATATTTCAGGGGGAAAAAAAAACTTGTGCAGTTGTAGCTCTTCAATTTTATATGTATTTTTCGCAACAACCCCCCCCCCCTCCCCTCCCCTCCCCTCCCAAAAAAAAGAAAGAAGTAATAAATATGTTTTTTTTCTACATGTACAAATTCAATCTCATGCTCCTAAATATATATATATATATATATATATACACACACACACATACAGGGACAGAGTAAAAATTTTTGAATTGAGGGGACTATATCAAATTTGTATAAAATATTATACATATTTTTTTATAATTTAGGAGCTGGGAGGCAAACTTCAATAGTTTTGAAAAAATAAAAGGGAGGGCAGGGGGGAAGACCACCCCTCCAACCCCCGCTCCGTCTCTGTATATATATAGTCGGTGGTACACTTGGAAGGTAGTGTGTGTGTATATAAATTTATATAAAAAATAAGAAAAAGAAAACGTATATAAATATTATACGAGATATTTTACACGTGTCCAAATGGACAATTATCCGATTGCCACATGTCATCCGGGGCCACATGGACCACAACCCTTCATATAGCAACGTTCTCCTCGACTACGTCCATCGTATTGAGAAGAGCTCCCATCTCGAAGAGACATCGTCGTCTCAAGGACTGCTCCTCAACTGTTTACTCGGTGCTCCGACGATGGTACATCGAGTAGGGGATATATCGTACACTATCCTTGTCACATTTAACACACATTACTAACTCTTGCAAAGGATATGCTTGTCCTACAACCACCAGGTTTGGTTAGGATGTTCCTTTAAAACGTTGACCCTGTTGTCTTAAGAATCTCTAGGCTTACCAACTTGGCCATAATCCAAAGGAACATACTAAAATCTCCCATCACATATGAATACCCTAGAAAAATTCTCCAAAAAAGTAATATACTCTTTATATATCAAAACTTTGCTCGATTCTCTATAAAAATCTTTATACTCTTATACTTTGTGCTGACTTAAGAATCAGAGGGTTTTTGTCGGAAATGTTTTTGGCTAAACTCATATATTTTCCATCTTAACTGGACAAGGAGCCTCCACAACCGTCGAACCGTTTTTCCACGGCAGTTTGAGGAGAACACTAAGATCCGACAACATCATTATATGCCATCGTATGATCTAGCTAGACTTGGACGGTGTATGTGTTATCATTTTTCCCTCAACTAGAATTTCATCGTTGACTGACATGGTCCAAATGTCTTTTTAAATTAAAATTGAATTTTGTCAATAATTTTGAATTCTACTTTTGTTTTTGGTCGTTTCAAGATCAAGTTCACCAGCTAATTTTATTCCTACATTCATATAGAATTCATGATTATTTTTCTCCAAAAGACGATGATTGGCCCTTAGGTCCACCATACGTGAAGCACGGGACGGAAGAACCTGCCTAGTAATACATAATTTCTCGCCTACAAATTAATGATACGATTACGGTGTGTATATATATATATATATATATTTTATGTATGTATATTATTTATATGTGTATGTGAGATGATGTTAGCACTTCAAATGCTATTATTGGAGCACCGTTTTCATTATTTTATTATGAGATTGACTAAAATACCCATTAATTAATAAAACATTATTAATATTATTTTTTAATAACGAATATACCCACAACTGTAATATGTATCTTTGTTTTATTTTTATATCCATCCATTGATGGTGAAACATATGAAAAGAACAACATAAAAATAAAAATAAAAATAAAAAAAGGAACTCTTGAAATGAAACTCAATAAATTAAGAGGGTGTTTGGCTAAATTTATTCTAAAGAGTTTAGTAGCTCGTTGTAAGATGCTTTTAGAACTTATAATAAACTCTTACATCTTATTTCAACAATAATTTGTTAAAATGTTTGGATAATATAAGATGTTTTTGAACTTCTAAGTTGTAACTCTGTTTGGTAAAAGTGAGAACTTATAAATTCTTTTAACTGTAATGATGACAAAAAATAATAAATTATAATTAATTTCATGCAAATAAATATTTTTTGAGATAGACGAAATATTATATTAAAAAAATAAAGATATTTATGTCATTTTTTTATCTTTTGGCGTTAAATACCTTATAAACCGTTTCAAAAAAAAGTTGATGGGGGCTTAATTTTTTTTTTTTTTTCCCCTCTAAAGCTTATAAGTTCCCAACAACTTATTTTTGAAACTTATATTCTCTCAAACATCTTGTAAGATGTTTTAAAGAGCTTATAAGTTTAGCCAAACACTCTTTAAATCTAAAAATCATTGAGTACAAAAAGCAACGTATAGTATAATTCATAAGATAATATATTTCCATTAGACATATAAAATAAAGTTGAGTCTAAGTACTTTTAAACATTTATGTCTCCTAACAGAGTTTCAACCAAGTTATATAGTTCATACGTTTAATCCTTAATAAAAAAACAAGATAATAACAAGAATGAGCAACCTTTATATAAGGAAATAAACAGCATTGTAATTTTTTTTTTCTCTAAATTTAGGATTTTTTTTTTTGCTCTTGTTTATGGCTATTGAGAAGTTGAGAATAGAATTTGGTTTTTGCTATGGTTTGTGGTTGTTGTCCTATGAAATTAAAAATAAGGTAAATAGATGGTAATCTAGGGTGTTTTTATCTAACAAATTAAATTAAGTAATGCTTAAAAGATAATATGGTATTTTGGTCAAATATTTAAAGTTAAAAATTGAAGTGGAGTGTCAACATAAAATTTTGAAGAGCTAATATTATCTATCTAATTTTAAGAAGCTACAGTAAAAGATTCCGTTGAAATATTATATCAATAATGTCAAATATTTGACTAAATGGCCATGTTTACGGAAAAAAAAGTAAGACATATTAGCATTCTGCTCATCTATCTACAATATTGTTTGTACTAAATTATTTAAATATGCATAATTATCACAATTATGGTTAATTAATTAAGGCCCTGTTTGGATATGTTGGAAAAAGCACTTCTCAAGTTGTATTTTTTCATTATATATATATATATATATTTATATTTGTTTTAATGCAAACAAATTTTCGTTTGACTGTAATAATTAAAAATATTTTGAAATGTGCTATTACTTGAAGCTACTTTAAATAGTTTCTAAAAAAATTATTTTTGGGCTTTTTTTTTGGCTTCTTTTTTTTTTTTTTGCATTAAAGTATACTTTTTTTATTTCCAAAAAACAAATGCTTCTCATAAGGGAAAAAAAAGGAAGGTCCATCCAAACAACCCTAAATAAGTAGTAGCAAATATGTATTGTTTATGATCGATGCAAAATGAATGCACAAGTACTAGAAAATTTTCTGGCAATGGAATTGCTACAAAAGAAGCCAACATATTACTTTCACAATAAAAATTAATTTAGTACTTCTCAAGTTTCTTTGTATGCTAAGGTCATTGCAGCCGGATAGGATTTTCTATTTCAAAATGGTGTTTCATTTCTTATTCCATAATTCATATTTATGCCATGTGTATAAAGTTATTTCCTTAATTATACACTGGTTTGGAATCTTTATACTTGGCCTATATCCACGGATTAGAATAAGAGACGAAACACAATTTGAAATGGAGGATCTTGTGTGCGTTGCAGCGTGATTGATTCTACTTAAATTGTTTCGCAACTTACATAGAGTAAGACTAAATATAGTAATAAATCAGTATGAATGCAAGAAAATAACAAATCTTTATGGTACATTTATCTAGCAACTTCCTCGATCATTAATCTGACTCATTTAGGATTTTTATTAATGATGAAGTTACCCTCAAAATCATAATTTTCATGATTCATTCATGATTTCAATAACGAAATTGCCCATAAAACCATATATTGTTGTTGTTATTATTATTATTATTATTATCATCATCTTTTATACTATTTATTTATACTATTATATAAAGGGAGAACACCTTTTAGTAACTGGTTTGACAAGTTTTGTTGTTTAGTCATTTTCTTTTTCATTTTTTTTTAAATTTTCTCTCTCAACTCTTCTTTTTAGGTTTGTCCCCCCTCTCCCTCCCACCTCCCATCTCTTTTTCTTTTTTCATTTTTTAATACTTTTCAATATCATTTTTTAACTTTCTTTGTATTGTTTTCTTGGTTTTTTATATAAAATTATTATATTTTTGCATACCCCTAATTTCATAAATCTATTAAAAATAATTAAAAATATTTTAACCATATAGATACCACTAAAAATTTAGTATGCTATTAAATTATTTTTTTTTACTATGCATACACATTAAATGCACCAATATTACTAATTATTATTAAAATGGAACATTTTGGATCGTCTTTGCCTTGGGTAAACCTTGGGCGGGAAAATGAAATGGGAACATAGATTTTTTTTTCTTGATTAGTGCCTGGAAATTTCCATGAACACCCGTCGTACTCAAAACCCACATGAAATTCCTACCCATAAATACTTGTAAAATGGGTTGCAATATACATATATAGCTAGTCCCATAACTTGCAACAAACTTCCTTGCAAATTAAAGCTCATATACATATATACATATATATATATATAGTGTGTGTGTGTGTGTGTGGTGAGACGGAAAAGAAGTCGTCGGAGTAAAATTACAATGGATGATGTACTACCAGGTTTCAGGTTCTACCCAACAGAGGAAGAGTTGATCTCCTTCTATCTCCACAACAAGCTCAAAGGCACCAGACCAGACATCGACAGGGTTATACCTGTCGTCGACATCTACGACTACAATCCATGGGATCTTCCAAGTAAATCCACACACATACATTAAATTAAACCTTTAATCATAGTATCCTTTGATCTTATTATCTATTGTTGATATATATATATATATATATATATGTATATATTGAAAGCAGAAGTTACTGGAGAACTGGGATGCCCGGCGGACGGCGAGCAATGGTTCTTCTTTATTCATCGCCAAGAGAGGGAGGCCCGCGGGGGACGGCCCAACAGGCTGACGACTGAGGGGTATTGGAAAGCGACGGGCTCTCCAGCGGACATTTACTCGTCGGATAATTGCACGATAATTGGTAGGAAAAGAAGCATGGTTTTCTATGTTGGGAGAGCTCCTAACGGGACCAAAACCATTTGGAAGATGAATGAGTATAAAGCTATGTTTCAATCTCATGATCATAACAGTCATGAGGCCTCCTCCTCATCAATTGCTGCAAATCCACAGGTGAGTCTCTAGTCAATCTTGTTTTCTTTTTGTTTTTTTGATAAATAGTTAATCTTGTTTTCTATTATTTGGATTCATAAGACATGCCATCTTCTGCATATATATTATAAATTTAGATAATTCATAGGGGGCAATTTGGATGAAGGAGAAAAAAAATTATAACGATAGAATAGAAAATCTGAACCGAAATTATAACTATGTATATTTATGATCCATAATTTGCGAGTCACTCTACTCATTCTTAAGGGGGCAGTGACTAAGGCGCTGACAGGGGCAGACTTCGCAAGCATCCCTTTAATCCATTTATTAAACGTTTAATTTTGACATCTTATAAAGTTATCATTAATAATAATAATAATAATAATAATAATAATATTATTATTATTATTATTATTATTATTATTACTACTACTCCATAGGTGCTTATTTCTTGGTTCAAGCTACTCTCATGCCTTGATGAAATAAGTTTTAAAGAGAATTAATGGCTTCAAAATGAGATTATACTTATATCTATATGTGTGTATATATATTATTCAATGTGGTTTTATGTGAAATAAACTGATAATTAAGCTTACCCTTTAAAATGACTGTAAATCTGTGATTTTATTTGAAGTCGTGCGCCTTACACTCCATTGAAAATTTGAAATAGTATATGCTAGCTATCACATGTGCAATAATATGCACGCAATTCGTTAGAATTGTTCGATTTTAAAGGAAATCTTTTAAAATTTCGTAAGTGATTGGTGATTTATATTGATTTTCATCCGGTCATTAATGAGTATTGAATTCTTTTAAAACAAATAATCACTTTATTTAAAAGTTTAACCTATCTGAATCAAATATTTATTATTTCCAATGCTTTTCGATAATAGTAGATAGACACAATGCATTTGAGGAGTCTTGTTAAAATCAAGGAATATAGGCAGACAAGTTTGCCATCGATCCACACTAGGATAAGTAGAATTCTTGGAAGAAACATGTTAATGGATGAAAACCTAGCAACTTAATAATCAAGAAGGGAAGAAAAGAAAAAGAAAATTGTTAATTTACCTATTTCGTTGGGACAACCTCTTATAATAACGGTTAGAAAAGAAAACTAAATGAATTTTTACATTTTATGTTGTATTTATTTACTCAAAAACACATGAATTTCAGATGACTTAAAAATTAGATGTACAAGTGAGCTAGTGATATGCACGGGATTTATCACAAACAACCACAAAGCGGAAATCCAAATTCTTTGCAATTCAAATCAATGCTAAACCAACAAATATAATTAAAATCGAAACTGTACGAGAAATAAAAGCAATCGCATGAACAAGAACACAAGGATTTTTAACGTAGAATACCCCTCCAATTTGAAAGGTAAAAACCACGAGGTCTACCGAGACCCAAACAAATCTCCACTATAACATGAGCAAATGTACAACAAATTACACCCCAACAAGCTCACAAACTTAGAGCAAAAATCGGATCACAAATCGAACTAAGAATACAAGGAGATGAAAGGATTAAACGCTCACCGATGCCTAAAAACGCAGCTGTTGTTCGTGCTGCAAACGAGGGACTTCCGGTGCTCCAAATCCAACATCCACTATACAAATTCATGTTTGATGTCTTTCCAACGTGTTGTCCAAATTTTAGCTAAATCGGATCACCAATGAATCCCCGATCGAAAATTGCTGTCCAATCATTTTTGTGTGTAGTTGCTGTAACGATGTTGCTATTGCTGCTGCTTTTGGTTCGAAAATGGGAGTGAATTCAGTCAACTCTCTGCGCCCAAATTCAATGTGTTACAAGAAGTTTGGTTGGCAATAAATATGGGCTGAACCCCAACAGGTAGTTAAATTAATTTTAAGAATTGAGGTGGAGTATACTAGGAAGGTGAGAAATTACTATCCATATTTAAGTTACTAGGTAAAACTCCGTTATGTTTATAGTTTAAGTTCAGCATAACAAATTTGCAAAAGCAGTAATAGTAGATTGAGACATGTATTTGGATGCTCTTAATTTGGGATTTATTATTATTTATTGCATTTCATGAATGGCAAATTTTTTTTGTTCGAATCAGATTTCTACATCTACATAAAGAAAATTTCTGTTGAACTAGCTTCGACTGCAATCCACATCCAACATATATACCTTATGGCAAGTGTTATATATTATCACTTATATATGTGATTACATTTGTTAGGAAATTCTTATTTGTATTGGGTTCAGCCATACTAAAATTAATTAGGTGACGAGTGTTTTACGTACTTGTCATATTGTTGGTATACAATTTAGAAAGAATGGTTAATCACATGGTAAATATATTAATATTTGCTACATGATTGATCGATTGGATGTGGTCAAGTCGCATTTGGGCTACATTTGTCATTGATTGGTCTCCCGTTTTAAAATGTACACCAATACGATCTCACATACTTTGGTACCTCTATATATACATATCTTCTAACGATCTTGCTTCCTTTCTGGTATTACGTGCCATGCAGTTAAGGGAAGAAGTGAGCTTATGCCGAATTTACAAACGATCAAGGAGCAGCCTATGGGCATTCGACAGACGCCCGCCGCCGCAAGGGCCGCCACAGCCGGCGGTGCACCTCCATAGACACGGCGCCGCTAATGACGCTGCAGCCACGTCGGCATTCAACTATCAACAAATGATTAATAATATTCCACCTGCAGAGACAACTACCGAAAGCACTTCATCGTCCCACATCAGTACTTATAATGATCCTGATTCTCAATCTGTCCAAATTAATGATAACACTAATCCAGGATCAACGGCTGAGGGCGAACCGTGCTGGGATTCTGAGCAGTTCCACTGGTTTGATATATGATGAAGTTTTTATTACAAAACAAACCAAACATGCTAATAGGAGAGAGCGTAATGCAGATGAAATATCCTAGACGATTAACTGTTCAGGAGTTTGATGATAAAGTACTAAAAATGTCTGCTGAGTAGCTAGTTGCTGAGAATCTCCAGAGTATTTGTCACGGATGGTAATTTACGGGGATATTGAAATAAAGTTGAATTTTGTTCGGGTATCATATGCAGTATGTGTCATGTAATAATTTTGTTTAATTACGGGGAATCTTTTAACATTAGGTTTGTTTTTACCAAACCCCACGTGGTACAAAAATTAGTGGAAAATGGTGAACTTTGTCCCGCATTGTAGGCTTTTTTTTTGGATTGTATCTCAATAATTATGATTTTATCACATTATATACCATAACGTACAATTTTTTCATATTATGTCATGCGGGCCAATTTCTGTCAATTTTTTGACAAAAAAATGTCACGTATCATTCCAACAACAATATATACTGACGGTCACGTGGTGTTTACGTTCAAACTTTGACGGAAATTGACTCATGGGACATAATGTGAAAAAAAATAAATTGTATTTTATAGGACACAATGTGAAAAAATTGTAATTATTGGAACACAATTAGAAAAAAATATATATTATATATGAAATAAGGTTTGTAGTTTTCCCGAAAACCCTCGTATTATTTGGTTCCATGTTACAGATACATCAGAACTCAAAAGGGAATTGTGATGCAAAGCTAGATATTAAGGGGGCATTTGTATATTTTATGCCACAAAAGTTTTTGAGAAAATGAGCCTAAAGGGTATTTGTAATTAACCCTTTATTTTATGAAGAAACTTATCATATTGAGCCACACCAAGTTAATTAATATAATCTTAAGTGATATGGATCGTTGTGTAATAATTTGGGTAATTTGTTGATTGCTCTATCAAAATAAAAATTAAAATGACATATAATACGCTCTAGAGTTGCCATAAATTTAGTAGATTACACCAATGTTCTAAAAATTAAATTGGATGTAGAACCGATAACCTTATTGGTTATAGATTCGATCAGTTCAAACACCATCACTTATTTTTAGATCGGAATGCTATGTAAATACAAATAAAACTCACCAACTAAACTTCTAAAATAAGTCGATTTTTCTTTGTAATTTAATATTGAGGTTGTAGTAATTAAAACCCAACAATTTATAAGTCATGTGTTAATGATATAACAAATAGATGATATGATTCCCTCTTACAATGTTTATATATAGTACTTTTAAGAGAGAGTCACAAAAATTAGATTCACACCAGACGGTAGTAAATTATATACTGGCGAGCTAAATTGAAGAATTTTACTGTTCATTTTCTTACTTCAATTAATTATTTTATTTTTAATTTTATATCGATTATGCATGTCATGCGTATAAAATTACCTTTTTTTAAGTATACATTTGAATGTATATTAAGTACTCAGGCTAGTATATATTACAAGATAGAATATAAAATGAAATATAAATTGAAATAAAAAGTTGAAAATGAGATTTTGACATGAAAATGCACGACGAGAAAAGATACTATGAGTGATAAAAAATAAAGAGGGAATGTAAAAATTGTCACGAATAATATGTATTGAGTGATAATAATTTTTATATTGTTCGTAATTAAATTCATTCAATAACAATAATTTTTATCACAATATACTTTAATAATAATAAAAATTAGTAGTTTATTAGTTTGACAATTAGTAACACTCTTATATGAACAATTTAATGAGAGAAAAACATCACTATGATTAGTTAACTGTTTTTTTTTTTTTTTTTGGGTAAATTGCCGCTACAGGGATATAATGATTGTCAATTGTGATCATTTAATTTAGACCATTTTTATTACTAGCATTCACATTATAAAAAAATATTCCTTTTAAATAAAACGACATCATAAAAAACATATATAATTAAGGAAAACTTCTACTTTATCTCTATCGGCAATAAATTTATTTATTTTCTTCTTCTTCTTCTAGTGACCAAAATGTTTTTTTCTTTGTTGAATGTCCCACACATTTAGGAAACGAGTGCGTAAAAAACTTATATATATATATATATATATATATATATATATATATTATCGATTAGATTAACCTTCTTTGAATGTTCTGCAACTACCTTCTTTGAAACTCGAATCGGTGTTATTAACCTTTAAACGCTTTATTAATAGTATAGATAATACTAATTCAAACATTGACCAGCTTTCTCTTTTTCATTGTTTCGTCAGTCTAGGTCTGTCTTGTTTTGTTTTTTCGTTTTCCTTAATTAATCAGTCGACCGAAAAGGACAAAATTAATAAGACCAAATGTTGGGTTGTTGACTTGTTTCTTCAATTTTGGGTTGATTTTTCACGCGTTTTAATTAATGAGTTGGGACGAAAATTAACCAAAATTTACCAAAAGTATTATAGAAAATTTTTGTCTTGCTTGAGAGTTTGACGAATGCGTAAAATATGGTTTTATTTGAAAATATAAAATTTAACTATAGTTATACTTTAGTTATGAGTTTCTTATCTAATTACTAGTGATTAAGTTTCTATATTGTTATAAATATTATAGTATAATGGTATCATAATTAAATATAAATAATGCCACTATAGGAAAAAAAGATATTATTAGTGAAAATACATAAGTTATCACGAATAATTGTATTGAGTGACGATACTTTTTATTTTATTATTGATTAAATTTATTTAATGATAACAAACTTTTAGCTTGTTAATAATAAGATTTTCACCGTAAAAGTATTATTAATTATCAATGACAATAATTTAAATACTATTTTTTCATTGTTATCATTGTGTAATCAATGAATGTTTGGTTTAATGAACATATATCCTACCTTTAAAGACATATAGAATATTGCTATGAGTTTAAATTTTGACAGTATAAATGTGTAGATAGTGTGTATGCATATTATTAAAAAAATTTGTGGATAGTGTGTGTCCATATCTATACTATTATAAAAAGAAAGTCATTTTTGTCTCACAAATAATGGTTATTTATGTAATTCTACAAAATTTGCCCTTCAATTTTATGTGAAATAAATAGAGATGTGTAAAATTTTGGCTAAACTTGAAAATTCACATAAAATTGATTCAATTCGAATACCAAATTTTGATGTGTCAATTTTACCCTTTTAATTAGTAAACACACGCAATAAATGAGTAAATAAAAAGTTCAATATTGTAATATTACATCCAATTTAAAAAATTCATGTTCTCAACCCACAAATCACTTTCTCTAATTACAATTACTTGATTTTTTTTTTCTTTTTGTGTTTATTCTTTATCATGTAATTTTATTTCATATAATTATTTTATTTTTAAATTATTATAATTTAATAATTTATTTCAAATAATTCTTAAAAAAGTATTCTTATAAAAGAAATTTAATAATATATTTATATTTTCATCTTTAAAAAAAATTAAGTACTAAATTAAAAAATATATTTTTTATATTTTGCACACACATAGAGTGTACGGTGTTTCTAGTTATATATTCAAAAAACTTGTTATCATTGTGCAAATTATTCTTTTAATAAAATAACTTTTTTAGGGTAAAAAAAGGGTGTATTTATTTTTCTATTAAGATTTGACAAAAAGCTACTTTGAGAAAATGAAACGAAACAAACTAAAACCTCAAAGTTTTGACTTTTGAACCACAATTATTCTATATCGGAAAATTTATCTCTTGGGCCTTGAGAATCCATGATTGTTGCTTTTTCCTCTCTTTTTTCTTCCTCTTATATTTCAGGACTAAATTTATTCTATTTCTAGTAATATATATAAATATATATTCACACACATATATAATTGTTTTCAATTGCTTTATTCAACATTCAAATTCTTCAATCACCGCATAATTTGAGATAATTAATAATGATTGTAACTTTTTAGAGGTATTGGACTCCTTTTATGATAAATGTACGTGTAGTGGGTACATATTCAGTAGATTATAATGATATGAAAAAGCATTTAGATGAAAACATATAAAAAAAAATAATACATATGTATATACACACACATACACATACATTTACAATTCATTTAAAGGAGCTGTCTATATATATATATATAGACAGCTCCTTTAAATGAATTGTACATGCACTATTCATATAGACAGCTCTGTGATTATTCATAATAAAGGCACTATTTTATAAACTACAATGTGTGTGTTAATCAAAGTGCATAGTGTAACGTCAGTCACCCAACATAAAAAGGCTAGTACAACTAATTTGATCATGACCCAAGCCCAAGAATGTTTTTCTTGTCCCACTTTAATCCAAATAATCATTAAATGCATAACTTTGGTGGATAAAGAAAGTTCATAAAATATAGTTTGAATAATTGTTGACCGAGAAGAGGTTTCATTAATTATTAATCTTGCTTATAATCACGCCTTTGGTTATGAACAATTATTGCGGGATAATTCAGTCGATTTCTTTCTTCCTTTCTTCCTTTTTTGTTTTTTTTTTTCATTAGTCATCAGTGGATAATTCAGTCAAATAGGTTTAAATTTTAAAAAACGCGCGAATGTATAGCATAGAAAAAATTTCCCCTGATTTGCTAATTATTGTAATTATGATTTTTTTCTCAAAAAAAATAACTTTGTTATACTCTTATTGGGCTAATTTTTTCTTGTTTTCTCTCTTTTTTTTTAATCCTTTTTTTTTCTATTCAAAAAACGGCAAAATACATTTCAACAAATATTACATCGATAATCCAAATTAAGTGTGATTATCACATCATTCATAAACCAACTATTAAATACGATAAGCCAATTCCTAGTATGAAGCAATTAAGAATTAAATAGTGTACAATATAATAGAAAACAACCCATATAAATAAAAATCGATCTCATTCGATTATGGGGCCTCATCACTACGAAAAATAAATTAGTGACAATATAAAAAATAAAAGTATAATTTTTTTCCATAATTATAGGGCGAATTACACTAACTATTTCTGAGATTAAGCTAATTTACGAAAAATTCCTTTGATGCGGGTCAGATTCGAAGCTGATCGACACCTGTCGGTTCCTCAAGTCGGGTGAATAAGCGATGATATTCAAACGGGAAGTTGGTCCTGCAACAAGGAAAATGGCAACGTGAGCTAGCCGAGATAGGTTTCGGCTAAGATCCTCCGATGCTTAAGTCAGTGGACCAGTTTTGGGGAGATTTGAACAGAGTAAGGGTACTGTATGTAATTAATGCGTGTCTCTTACCATAAATGCGGGGGTATTTATACTACGTCCAGGTAGACCACGCTCCTGTGGGCCCACCAGGCCAGGTAGGTCGTTGAGGATCGACGTGGACGATCCATAGGCCTAGTGGTAGGGTACCACTAGGCGCTAGCTGATGCTCCATTAATGGGGTATGGCCGTATGGGATTAGATGGCTCCCGCATACCCCTTTTGATGTAGCATTTAATGCCAACAGGGATCCGTTGGACACGGCATGGTCCAGGTCGGCAATAATGTTAACCAAAAGGGCTAAGGAGCTAGGTTTGAGCCGAGAGGAATAACGATCTGCCGGGCCCGAGGGGAAAGGGATAGTGGAGCCAGTCGATATCCGATAGTTCGACCAGAAAGTAATTCGAGGGGGAATTGATCGGGGATATAAAGGAGCTCGTCCCGAGAAAAAAGGTCGAGAGATTCGATTGGAATTATTCCATGTCACCCTTGTTGTTTCAAAAGTTACCAGAAAATCACTGAAATTATACTCATAGTACAACTAGCACCTAGCCTTAAATTGACTTATTTCTCTTCTTGAAAATATTACACGAACTACTCCTGAGGTTGACAATTTAAAATACTAAATCTTGTCATCTTTAAATCATTTAATAATAAAATAAAAATTATTGTGACTAAATATATAGGTTTAGTTAATGGCCAAACAAAAGATATTGCCGTTTAATATGCAACTTTCACATCTAACTTTTATATTTCATCACTAAAATTAATTTTTCTGTAGTGCCTTCTCTTGTTGCATCAAGGAATTTTAGGAAATTCTTCTATACAACGGATCTGAATTCTATACATGTACCAAACAATTTATATTCATCACATTGGTAATTTTTCTTTTTAAAAACAAAATCAATATATAATATAATTTAATTATTTGATTCATATATAGGGTTCAAATGTTAAATATATATAAGAATTTTTAAGAAAATCTCGACTTTTCTTTGTCGTTTTGATTACCTGCTGAAGTACTACTTCTTTATGACGTAATCATATTAAAAAAATATGCTCCTTTATGATGTCATTTGGAATTTTAACCTCTCATGTGAATCGACCTGTCTTAGTAGGGAAAGATACATGGAGCCCGTTTATTATTATTATTATTATTTTGTGATGGATGTAATCATGTAACAGCAACCTTATCAGTAGGGAAAAAATACAAACTTTCAGTACGAACCTTTTTACCATGGGAAGACACAAGGATCGACAAACAAATATTTTATTTAATAACAGCTCATGAGCATTGTCGGAATGTACTATGTAATTCAACCGAAGTTAGCAAATGAATTATTGGAGGTGCTCGAAATTCGCCAACACTAAAGACGTATTTGGATGAATTTAAAAAAATATATTTTTTGAGCTGTATTTTTTATAAAAAAATATATTTTTTTTAATTTTTTTTAAATCAAATAATTTTGTATTTAGTGGATACAATAATTAAAAATACTTTTATTTAAAATTAATTTGGATAGCTTTTATAAAAAATCACTTTTTATTTTTTTTTCGATTTCTATTTTATTTTTAAAAGCTATCCAAACATTTTTCCTTTTTTTGCTTTTAAGTGCCTTCTTTTTTCAAAAATATAAGTGTTTTTCCTCCAAAAAAAAATTAATTCAAACGGACTTTAAATTAGCTAGGATTCAAAATATAAATTATACAAACAATTCAATCAAGAAAGATCGGGAATGCACCGAAATGAGAGTTCTAAAGGAAAATCAAAACTTAACGATCACTAAAATCTAACTATGTATGTATGCAATAATTTTAAAATTAGAGAATGACGTGTACTCACTAAACTATATGTGGCTCTAACTAAATAATAACACAATCTCAAACTCCAAATTAATTTTAATATTTCTAATCATTCCATTCAACTTTTATTTAATTCCTAAGTATTATTATTTGGGGATAAACTATATATAAATCCCCAAACTATTCATAAAGTGAAAACACTTTTTAATTTTAACTTTTTTTTGGTATGTTTTTATAAGACTTTTCTTAACTATCATGTCTCACGAGTATAATAGAAGTGGGGCAACTACCTTTATTATTTTTTCACTATTATCCCCATGTAACTCACTCGTTATTTATATATCTCAACAAAATAGCTTTTATTGTTTTTTTTTTCTTTTCCAAACCCCTTGCCGACACTAATTATTTTGTTTCTCTCTCATCGTTCTCTGTCTTTCTTTCTTCTATCATATAACAAATTTAAGCTACTAAATATATAATACATAAAAAAATACATAAAATATCTAATTTTACATGCGTTGGAATTTTATACCCACACATTCCTAAAGTGCTATTAAGTTATTATATGTTTAAAAGATCCCTACACATATACTTAATTGTTTTTTCAAATAAAGTTGTGCAACTTAATTTTATCCATTTCTTTTCAAGTATTTTATTCAATGCATGCCACATAAAGATAAAAACAAAAAATTTAATTTGATAAACATTTTTTTTAGGTTACAATTTGATAAATATTAGTTTTATAAATATGTCACTGCTCCTAGTCTATAACTTTGTAGCCAAATAATGCCAACTTTAAGCCTTTCGCCATCAGTAGTGTTTTTCCCTACTTTCACAGTTTCCGAGGAATCCAAGTGTGTCATGATAAGTATTAAACGATATAAATAACAATAAATAAATAAAATAAATTTATTAAAAAGTAAAGAATAATAAATAATTAAAATTTAAATATGTCGATAATTTAATATTAAAAAAATTTAAAATAAAAGATACGACAATGAAAAAAAAAAATTGAATAATAAAAATTTCATATAATGTTAAAATATATACATGATATAGATAAAAATATGAAATAATATATTGTTGATAATATTGTGTCCACATTTTAAATATTTTTAATTCTTTTAAAATTATAATTTAATTTGGGATATGATATATCATTTTAAAATATATTTTTTCAAGCTTGTGTTACATAAGTTTTAATTGAATATATATTTTTTTAATTCTTGAGAAAAAACTTTACCATAAAAGATATTATGTTGATATTTATATTCCTAATATTTTTTAAATCATAGCTAATTTGATGGCATTACATAATATTTTAATTAGAATTTTCTTTATGTATATGTGACATGGCATATTTTCGAACAATATCTTCGACCGGATGATGCACGCTGCGTGTCGCCCTTTGCTAACGTTAAAGCTAACAAGCCCAGTTTATCAAACGGGTCAAAGATATCGATCGGTCGAGTTCTTTATCGATCAGGTCAAGGATTATCGACCCCTGAACTAACCTCGTCGATTGCCCTGTTCGAGTTCCTCATCGATCGGGGTTATACTATGTCCATTCAACCATTGCTGACATTAAATGTTTCGTCAACCTAAGGTATGGGACAATCACCTAACCCATACCTCATTAATTAATAGTCAGCTCCTGCCATTAGGTCCTATCTTTAGGCTTATCGCATATATTGTGTTCATGATAGAGATAAAAAGATGAAATAATATATTGTTGATAATATTATGTCCACATTTTAAATATTTTCAATTCTTTTAAAATTATAATTTAATTTGGGATATGACATATCATTTTAAAAGATATTTTTTCAAGCTTGAGTTACATACGTTTTAATTGAATATATATTTTTTTTAATTTTTGAGGAAAACTTTACCATAAAAGATATTATGTTGATATTTACATTCCTAATATTTCTTAAATCACAACTAATTTGATGGCATTACGTAATATTTTAATTAGAATTTCTTTATATATATGTGACATGGCATATTTTTGAACAGTATCTTCGATCAGATAATGCACACCATGTGTCGCCCTTTACTAGAGTTCAAGCTAATAAGCCCGGTTTATCGATCGGGTCAAGGATATCAATCGGTCGAGTTCTTTATCGATCAGGTCAAAGATTATCGACCCTCGAACTAATCTTGTCGATTGCCTTGTTTGAGTTCCTTATCGATCAGGGTTATGCTATGTCCATTCAATCCCTACTGATGTTAAATGTTTCGTCATCCCAAAGTGTTGGATAACCACCTAACTCCATACTTCATTAATTAATGGTCAGCTCTTGCCATTAGATCCTATCTTTAAGCTTATGAGTCATTTCACATCATCCCACAATAGCCTACTAAGCCTAAGGACCCCATAGGGGGTGATCTATATGGAGACACTATATATAGCCTGACATTTATGGTAAGACCCAAGTTATTAATTGCTCTTTACCCACTTACTCTGCTCAAATCACCACACAATTCGATCGACTAACTTAAGCATCGAAGGGTCTTAGCTGATACCCATCTTGGCTAACTCATGTTGCCTTTTCCTTATTGCACGTCCCCATCTTCCCGATCAAATTCCCAGCTTTCATATATTCGGTCGGAGCGACCGATCAGATCGATAACTCCCAAAATCGACCCACATCGATATATTTTTATTGAAAGTTACTGTTAAATTTATATGAGAGAGAGAAAGAGACTATAAAAAGTATTAAAAATATCATCATGGATAGTTGGTAGGTTTCAAAAATTATCAGAGAGAATTAAGAAATTTACAATTAATGTCAACCAATCAAATAATTTATTTTAAATAATTAAAAATTTTAAGAATTTAAAATTTAGTTAAAATTGTATATTGTGATTAAAATACTTCCTTTAAATATATAATAGTATGGATAGATAGAGCAACGGCCTTTATTATATTTTCACCATTATCCCCGTATAACTCACACTCGTTATTCATATTATCATATATCTCAACAAAATAGCTTTTATTGTTTTTCCCCCTACCCCTCACCGACACTAATTATGTTGTTTCTCTCTCTTCGTTCTCTTCGTTCTCTATATCTTTCTTTCTTCAAGCATATAACAAATTTAAGCTGCCATGCTAAGATAATTAATTATATATATAATACATAAAAAATACATAAAATTTCTAATTTTACATGCATTGAAATTTTATACCCACACATTCCTGAAGTGCTATTAATTTATTATATGTTTAAAAGATCCCTACACATCTACTATTTTTTTTGTTTGTTTTTAATTTAACTCCCAACTATATTTGTATGGCTACTAAAATAAATTGGGATAAATTTTAATTATTTGAGTGCATTTATATTTGTTATGAATTGGCATTATCTATATGAATTGGAATCACTGATGTGATCAACACAATCAATGTGGATAGTTACAATCCTAATTTGAGTGGGAGTAGAATTCCTAAGTGGAATAGAACTCTACCACTCCGGAATGCCTATAAATAGGGGCCTCTCCGATGTGATTCTTCATTCGAATTCAATACAATTTCATAAAATTAATTCTCAATATACTCTCTCCATTTTTCTCTTTTCTCTAAAATACATTTCTCTCTGCGATTATTCTTGTAGTATCACCATTAGTTATTCAAGGGTTTAAAGTTTGTAAAATGCGTGGATTACTCTAGTAGTAATCCACCAAGAGCGAGCAAAGTGTTCCGTGATACGATCGATTGATGGTTAGTAGACGAGTCAGATTCAGGGTTCGTGGATCGACAATTCTATTGCATCTCATATACTCGACTGGATCCACGTAATTTATTCGTTTATATGCAATAAATTCCAACAAAATATTTATCATTTATCTCTCAACAAAATATATATATTTTAAAAAAATCTAATTTCCAGCATTAATTATTTTTCTTCAGTCTAATTGTTTTTTCAAATAAAGTTGTGCAACTTAATTTTATCCGTTTCTTTTCAACTATTTTATTCAATGCATGCCACATAAAGATAAAAACAAAAAAATTAATTTGATAAACATTGGTTTTATAAATATGTCACTGCTCGTAGTCTATAATAACTTGTAGCCACAGAAATCAGAATGCCAGCTTCAAGCCTTTCGCCATCAGCGGTGTTTTCCACACTTTCATATTTCCTGGAAAATTAGGAATCAAAATGTGTCCATCATATATAACAAGTGTCATTGTGGACCACTTCACCAAGTTGCATGCATGCATCTTCTCTAAAATTGGATAAGAAACGAGATAATTCAAAAAATATCAAATAATGTCTGGTTATATTTAGAAGTCCTGCAAAACTTTTGAAAATTTATAATATATGACAAATTTGTTACTGAAACGGAGATGAAATCATCGGTTAATCGATTTTAAGTGATGAAGAGAAGAATTATTTAGAAAGAGAAAATATGGATAAGATTCTTTTAATTGAGAATAAATTCTTATCCTTATATTTGAGTATATACACACACACATATATATATATATATATTATAGGTTTTAGTACAGTGAGCTTTTCATTATTGGATTTTAAATGTTGAATTTAATCATTTATATATTTGTTTTATCTATATCAGTTAGAGGTATTAATTGGGCGGGTTGAGTTGAATTGGGTCATAGTGGGTTGGTTGAAAATAGGTTGGGTTGAATATGAGTTTCAAAAAGTGGGTTGAAAATGAGTTGGGTTATAGATGAGTTGGATATGAGTTGTAAATGGATTTAATATGGTTCTTAAGCAGTTCAATGCATGATTATTGTATGTTTAATCAAGACAAAAAAGAAGATAAATCTAAATTATTAGTTCTTTTACTATTTAAATGGTTTAAAAATACTAAAATATATTGAAATTATATATATATGTATATATATATATTGTTTATGGGATAATCATTTATAACTCATAATCAATCCGTAATTAATCCATTATCAACATCAGCCAAATGAGACCCAACCTAACCTCCTTTAAAATATATTAGACTCAATCAAATCGAAAATTATACAAATTAAATTAAACATGCGATTCCTAATTTATTTTGTCACCACTAATATTAGTTATCTCTTTCATAAGAGTTTTTGAGTTTCATAAGTAATATCATTATGGGGTTTTATAAATTCTTTAAAGCAAAAAGCGTGTGTGTGTGTGTGTGTGTGTGTGTGAAAGAGGGGGGGGGGGGGGGGGGGTGAGAGCATATAATTAACTCGGTCTAGTCAAAAGAAGGGACAGGAAGCTTATAAATTCAAGGTATACGCACATTTTCACTTTACCCTGAGTTTCGCTGTTCTCCAATTTTAAAATTATGAGTTTGACTAAGGAAGTAATTAGCAATTTTTTTTGCGGACATGCATGGCATGCCTTTGGTGATTTATCTTAAGTAAATGAATTTTTGGAATTACATCAAGTCAGTCTAATTTGTGATGCGATTATTTTGCGAGTTTTGAATTCTCTACTTATCTATTGGATGGTGACTAATTAAGTATAAGTGACAATTATACCCACATTTTCTGAATTTAAGTAAAATTAACTTTATCTTATTTTAAAAATTACTAATACTCCATTGACATTTATCGTCATTTGACAAAAAATTTCAATTTGGCAAAAACCTTCAAAATTATCAATAATTTTTCCACATTATAATACTCACCTCAATTGTCGAGTGATGCAATTCATCAAATATGACAAAATTTCCTAATTAATTTTGTAATTCTATCAATTTTCGCAAAGTAAATTGACTTTATACCACAACAGCCATTACCAAGTATTGCCACCACCACTATCTTTTTTTTTTAAATGACTTCATATATAACTCTTATATTTTGAATTTGACAAGACCATGCAAATCTTATAGTAAAATTCCATCGAAAATTAAGACAAGAAATAAGCCTCACAATATATGTTCCGTTTTAATGAAGGATAAATTTTGTTAAATTTATACATACCTTATGGGGTATTTATAAATTTTAAAACAAGAGAGGGTCATTGGTAATTTCATCAAAACTAAAGGGGATGTGTGTAATTATCCCTTTATTTAATCAAACATTACCCGAAGAATTATATTTTTGATCACTTAATTTCATTTACGGTCGAGCTTTAATAGGGTCTGAAAGTTTTAAGTACAAAATTGTCCAACAAATTGACAATTTAAGCACAAATTGAATTAATGGGCTCAATTTCAATTTCGCTGGAAATTTTAAAATCTTAGAATTTGGCAAATTTGAGAGAAAATTGATGGATGTGACTCCCAATTGAACAAGTTAACACATGAGACATCCATCCAATTTCGCAATTGTGGAATATGTGCTTGCCTCCAAAAGATCTTAAGTTCTAAGCCAATACTTTTTAATATCAATAATTTATATATATTTGTTTTGCTAGTGAACAATATAATTATAAATAAGTTTTAAGTTTGTAAATAGAAGGGGGAAAAAACCCATCTTCCTAGCTCCATCTCTCTCTCTCTCTCTCTCTCTCTCTCACACACACACACACACACACTCTCACTCTTAAACGGATAAAAACATCCCTGGTAGTCTCACAGAACACCCCGGACAACAGACGGAACGCGCAACAACGGAATTTGTGTTTCTGTATCTTTTACATAGAAAAACAAAATTAAGGAAAAAGACCCAAAGGTGGCTGTCTATAAGAGAGAGGCGCGACCAAAAGAGAGAGAGAGAGAGAGAGAGAGAGAGAGAGAGAGAGAGAAACTTGCATGTGCTGGATATACTAAAATCCACACACGACATAGTACCTATCGAGTGTTAAAAAAGAGAAGAGAGAGACACTTGCATGTGCTAAATGTACTAAAACCCACATACGACGTAGGGGGTGTTTTGTAATTGTTTAAAAACAATAATGTATTTTTTTTAATTTTAAAAAAATTATTTTGAGTGTTTAATTATACAAGTTCTACTTAAATTAAGTTAAAAAAAATAGAAGTTGATCATTTGGAAGAAAACTGTTTTTATAAGCTTAAGAGTGCTTTTTGATATTTTCATAAATAAATTAAATTTTTTGAACTGTTAACTCCCAACTACTTTTCATCCTTATTTTCAAATACTCCATATTTTTACTATCAACTTTTAACTGATTCTCATTTTTATTTTTAAACATAATCATCTTTTACTACTCAGCTTTTTCAACAACTCCAATTTATTTAAAAGCAAAAGCAATTCCAGTATCTATCGACTTTATTAATAGGTATTGAGCGAGAAAAAAGCTATAGAACCAGTCATTCTTGTTGAGAATTTTAGGGGATGTCTGCAAGTGGAACAAAATGCGTATTTTTTTTGTTTTTGTTGGGGGAAAAAAAAAATGCAGTGTTTTATTTTTTTTCTATTTTTTGCTGAAAAAAGTTTTTTCTATTTTCAAAATTCAACCACTATTTTTTATTTTGTCTAAACACTGTTCACTTTCACTACTCAATTTTTACCACAATGTTAACTTTTTTCAAAAATATAAGTGTTTACTAACACCTCCTTAGCCTTCTTCAACAACAATAATAATAATTCATAGAACACAATTGGACTTCTTAAAGTCGAAAATTTCAAATTCTTTTGTGTTATCAACTCCTTTCCTCTCAAATGAGATGAAATCAAATCCTCAAATTAAGGAATTTAAAATTAGAAATTCAAAATCTAAATTAAATTTTTTTTTTGAAACAAATACATCATTTGTACTTCAAATTATAATGTAATAATTTGATTTGTAATATATAAATTATTAATATAATTGAATAAAATGTAGACTTAAAAAAAAATTACAATTCTCTTGTCAGTCAAATCAAGAACAATTACATTCCTGACCAAAAAAAAAAGGAACAATTACATTGAATTTTTAAGAGATTTACTCCCACACAATCCCCTACTTGGCAATAAGTGAGATTTTTCCATGGAAATTATTGTGCTTTCAATCACTTCTTTCCAAGTTGTACCTTTTGTCGCTTAGGTATAAGTTGAGTCCCTAGACTTTGGCATGACCATGGGTAATGGACTTAAAACCATTTCGAGTCCGAGCCTGAGCCTTTTTAATTCTATGATATATATATCGTCTTTCAAATATATATATATATATATATATATATTGGTTGTTTGGTTATGAAGGGAAATATTAAGGAAAAGAAAATCTTGGAAACATATAGTATTCTTAAAGGAAAATTCAATGTTCTTACAAGAAAAGGTGAGAAAAATGAGAAAAAATTGACGCACTCTCTTCTTATTTAATGCATCAACAATGTCTCTCCTCTCTATTTTATTTAAACACTTATCATTTTTCTTGAATAATAAAATGAATTAGAGATTTTGTCCATTCTTACTTTTAAATTTTCTTTTCCCTATGATCCTCATCAAAATCTTTGAAGCAAATATAACGTGAAAATATGCTTTTCGCTATAATTAATTCATCGGGATCAAATTCAATTACGGTCCATATAATTTGATCACTTCACCTCATACGAGCACACTTCAAATCAATGAATTAAGTGGTATTATTCACCGACTAACCATTAAGACACGTAACAATATTTTTCATATGAGTTTAAACATAGGCCTCCCTCCAAAAAACTAGAATCTCATTCTACGTTTGATATATCAGACACCAACGGGCAATTGCTTGCGTTTTTGATTTATACACACACACACACACACACACACACACACACACATATATATATATATATATCAACCAAAATAGTGCTTATTTCAATTGTTGTAAAGGACTTTGCAGTAGCTAAACAATAACATTTCATCTCAAAATTATTTGACTAATATGAAGACCTAGAGATTATCACTATATATTAGTCAAAATTTTATTTTTAATCAAACAATGGGATCCGAAATTAAGTCAATACTATCATATATTACGTGAAAATATAATTTTCAACCTAATAATTTTATATATTTCACACTATTCATTCACTTAGGGTTAAATACACTTTACCGCATTGAAATATGTGGCACTCATCATTTTATGGAAATTAATTAGCAAATTAAAAATCTAATCAACAACCTTAATGCATTTATTAACTAGTGAATTATAAATAAAGTCTGACTATTTTGAATAAAACAAATAAGTACATTTTTGTTTATGGTAATTTAATCATATTTTTTTTATTAAAAATAGTTAACTACAATATATTTATTTTTTGAATGAAGATGTGTATCATATATATATATATAAAGTTAATGGAAGTACATACATTAATTCATCTTTATGTAAAAGAGTGTAAAATTTACTTTGATTTATGCACTCAATAACTTAATTTTAGATTCAAATGCTTAAAAGATGCCCTATGTTCATTATACTGTTTTATTATTTTTATTTTTGATTTGGACTCACAATTATTCATTAATTATTTTGTATGTATAATCAAAAGTAATTTTTATCTAAACAATTATTTAAAATAACTTATTATTATAGATAATTTAAAACTATCGATATACATATACACCTAAGGGGGTGGGGGGGGGGGGGGGGGGGGGGGGGCGGTGAAGAATGGGGTCGGGTAAATAATTCATGTGAGGTAGCTCGAGCGGGTGAAATGTACTTAGCCAATTCAATCGATCATACTATTATGTTTGCACGAAAATCAATATATATATATATATATATATAATGATATTATTATGTTTTTTTCAAATGGAAATGTGCATGAAATAAGAATCAAAATACATCAAATGGGGCATAAAATTAGAAGAGACTAACATATGATATATATATATATATATATATATATATATATAAAAGATTAACAGATACTGTGAAGGCATCAATGATCTCGTTGCCTCAGCCCAAGACTACCAAATATTTGCAGCAGATCATTCTTAAAATTATAAAAATATTCTTGAACAAATAAGCATCAAAACATAGTAAATTAAAACTTACATAAGATCATTAATTCGTAAATTACTTGTAATTATTCCAACAACTCCAAATATCACAATCTCGTTTGCAGCCAACCATGCATTTTGCCAGAATGGGCCAAAAAGATTTGTATAATGATGTCGGATATATAATATATATTTATATATATGCATATCTGATGGAGGGACGTGAGGAAATATATAGAGAACTCAGAAGTAAAATAGAGCGGGGTGGGGGGTTTTATAGTTGAATCTTAAAAAGGAAAAAATATGGATCGGATCTCCTACTCTATAATAGTGTCACATCTCTTACCCTATAATCTAGATGTGCAACACGTATAAATTTTGGAGATTTACTTAACGATAGAAAAGAGATTTTTTTACCAGATTAGATAACGAAAAAAATACAATTAACGGGACCAAACATTCTACTGTTAAGTAAATTTTCAAAATTTACAAATGTCGCACATCTACAGTGTGGGTCAGGGGACGGGGCACTATTATGGAGTAGGGAATTTGGTCCGGATTAAAATAATAGCAGATAATATTTGTGGTGTTGTTTTTCATTAACGAAAATATGAAAGTTTGTAGAAAAATAAGAATAGTTTATTTATTTGTTAAATTTTAATTTTTGAGTGAATAACAAATAAATTATCAAATTATGTAGTTAGACATAATGGAATTAAGAAATAGGAGGTTGAGCATCCAGATTACTTTTATTTTTTTTCGACTTTCGTTGATGTTTTTAATTATTATTATTTATTTATTTTGAAAAACACAACTAGGTGAGGTTGAACCCCCGACTAGGCTCAGTGGCGTAGTGCGTAGGCTCAGGTGAGGTGTGCATGGCGCCGTGGCATGGTGTTGGGCTTTGATTGGGCCCACTAATTTTGGGTCTCAACAGATGCCGGACATGACCCGTTGAAAGAGCTATTTTACATGAATTGAATATTTAGGTTTCCATTTATGCATTAAACAGTCCAAAAATGATCATATTTTATATGTATTTTATAAAAAATAAATTATAAAATGTGATTAAGTATTCATTTGGATGAATTTTAAAAAAGTGTTTCTCGAATGATATTTTTTATGGTGGAATTTTTTTCGTATTAATCCAATTAAGCAGCTCTGCATTTCGATATAATAATTAAAAATACTTTAAATGATGCTTTTACTTGAAACTACTTTGAAATAGCTTATACAAAAAGTCCTTTTTTGCTTTTCTTATAGTTCCAGCTTTTAAAAAAAAAAAAAAAAACTATTCAAATACAATTTTTTTACTCTGAAGTATTTTTTTTTTCTTTCGAAAAATAAGTACTTATTTTCTTAAAAAATCCCATCCGAATGGGCTCTAAATTTGGACCATTGACTAGATACACCCAACCCATGGACACTAACTAAATATTGAATACACTAAATATGTATTAAATTGAATTTATACCATAAAAATCTGTATATTATATATATACATAAATAAGTTATATATTTATATTTTATATCTAATATTTTATTTTAAAATGTATAATATATTCATATGTAAACATGTATGATAATATAAAATTAATATTAAATCATTTATTGACGTGTTTGATATTTATATTGAGACTGTATGTTAAATTTATTTCAAAATATATATATATATATATTATATCAGATACGTCCATATAATTTCATGTATAAATACAAAATAATTGATATACTTTATATTAAATACAGAAAACATAATGTGTAGCATGCTAGATTTGGTTTTAGAATAATTTATTAATTAATAGTATAAATAGATAGACCACTGCTAGATTTGGTTTTAGAATAAATATATTGACAATTCGTCGATATTATTGCACAAAACCCTATCTGAATAGGGTGGTATAATTGTTTTCCTGACCACAAATTACTGATTTATTATAAACGAACCTCCAATTTGTCAATATTGTTACACACAAGGGGTCATTGTCGTTTCGCCGTCCTGTTTTCATCCCAAATAATAATAATAACGCCATCAGCGACAGCTAGTGAAATTGACCATACAACAATACGAGCGAGAAAGGGACCATACACGGAATGAATTTAAGAGCTAACTGAAAAAATTCGCACATTATGGACTGATGGTTGGTTTGAGGGTTCAAACTAACACAACATCTCGGTGTGTCAGGGGTGCCGGTTGAGTCAAGTCATCTCACGAGTTTTTTAGATTGGCTTCAATGTCAGCTTTTCGAGCTCACGAGCTTCCTTTTCAAAAACTCATGAGCTGATTAGTGAGCTTTTTTAATTTTTTAAATACTTTTATATTATATACATGATGTAATATTGAATAAATGTTAATTCTCAACAAATATATTACATATTAAATAAATATTTAATAATAATATGAACATATTAATTATTCAAAGATCAAGATTATTTGGAATCTTAAAATTCTCATTTTACATCCTACATTCCCATATTCATATTATTGTTTGAAAAATGTATTAAAATTCATAGAATAAATTCCTTGAGAAATCACTACAAGAAAAAAATAATATTAGTCACAATATAGAGATTGTTATCAATAATATAATTATTAAGTGATAATAACTTTTATTTTTTCGCTAATTAAGTTTATTTAGTGACAACAACTTTTATATTGTCATAATATGCATTCAATGGTGACAAAAATTAATGTTTTAGTAATAACCACTAACAAATTGTGATGCACCTATAGTGACAATTTGGTGATAAAAAAAAAAAAAAAATTGTCATTAGGATTTTGTGACAAGATTTCATTGTCACTAAATTGTCACCATAAATGTATCACTAATTATTAATTTTGCATTATGTTGTCACATTTTTATACTATTTGTCACCATTGATATTGTGCTAACTATATTTTGTGATAACATACTTTTGTTGTCATTAAATACATATAATTGATAAAAAAAATTTCATTATGGCTTATTATATTGTCATTAATTTACTTATTTTCGTGAAGTTAATAAATATATACTTGAACTTGAGCTCGAGTTTCAATTATATACTTCGAGCTCAAGCTCTAAAAATTATCTTCAGAGGGCTCGAGTTGGGGAATCTACTCTAGCTCAAACTAAGAAGAAGAAGAAGAAGAAGAAGATCCATTAAGCTTGAATTCGAACCGTGAAAATGAGCTTGAAGCTCAACTTATTTACAACATTATGAGTTTGTTTGAATGGAACTTTTACCAAAAAAGGAAGTCAGAGAAAAGCCAAAGGCTTTTTGTAGAAACTACTCAAACTAGTTTCAAATAAAAATACATTTCAAAGCACTTTTAATTACTGTAACTAAATATAAACTTGTTTGGTGTAAACAAAAAAAAAAAAAAAAAATTCTACTGCGAAAAAATAACACTCAAGAAGCACTTTTTTTAAGCCCATCCAAACGGGCACTGTATAAGGTGGAAAGCATGTCACTAACTATGCCTTTTTATAAAGTATTAGTATCCCTAATAACTGCTTGGTGTCTTTGGTCTGTCTTTTTTTTTCCTTCTTCTTTTCTATCTCTTATTTTCTCACACTTTTCTCAGTCCAGTTTTCAACGTAATATATTATTTCTCTTTTATTTTATTCTCTCACTCCTCTCATATCCTTATTTTCAATATTTAATTTATTTTATCTTTTTATTTATTTTTTAATAATAAAACTTAATTCAATTTTCTATCATTTTTTTTGTTTTTAGAATATATATATATATATATTTAATTTTAAATCATTTTTTATTTTCATAATATATAAAATTATAAAATTATTAAATATGTGATCGAATTATATTTTATTTTTATTTTGCACATACATCGAGTGTATATACTCGCTAGTTAATATTATCTTTTAAAATAAATTTTAACTAGTATTTCACTCGTGCCAAGGCACGATAAGGAAAAAATAAATTCATAAAAATAAATTGAACTTTTGCTATAAAGTAAATCAATAAATAAGTATATTAAAAATTTTATTTAATAATAGAATATATGTTCATTTTAAATATTAATTTTGGTATAATCAATGTATGAAAGATTTTAAAACATTTATGTAGGGTTGAGTGTCGAATAATTTTAATTATTTAAAATTAAACTAATTAAAAAATATTATAAGTAAAAAATTAATTTTGTTATTTTATTTTGAATTGAAAGTTAATCCGTTTTATTTTAGATATTGGATAAGTGGTGGAATCTTTGGGATAAACATCAATAACAAAGTGTTTATTTAAATTCATGTAATAATTATTTACTTTCATACATGCCAAAATACAATTAAATGAGACTATACATATATGTGCTTATTTAGATAGTTTTAAGCTTTCTAAATTATATATATATAGATTAATTTTGGCAAATTAAAAAATTTTGGCATTGGATCCAACTAAATCCAACTCAAATATTTCTACCAAATTTATTTTTGACCCACATATTTGGAATTGGACCAAATGACTTGGAACCAAGTGGAACCCAACTTGGTGGAAAACCTTTGCGGCTCTAATTTCGTGGGACTTCAACTTTACAAAATGCGACAAAATCTTATTAATTAAACAATTAATCCAGCAATGTCACCTCAGTTTCATCTGAGTAACACCCAATTATATATATACTCCTCAATGCTGCGTGAAATTAAAAAAAAATATATAACATTTTTGTACCAAATTGTATCTAACTGGGATAATTAGTTTCACTATAATTTCTTTTTCCTCCAAAATGAAAACTCTGAATTTCTATATATTAAGAAAATAATTATCATCCATTTTTTAATTTCAATCAATGGATATTAACTCAAACTTTCAGAAATAAAGGGGAAAAAAGAAAATAAAGTATTTGCATTACAATTTGAATTTACCCTTTCCAAGTACAAAAGACTTGACACGTTCAAAGATACCTCCCAATTCCATTGGAATTTTTTCTCAGATCCCCAACATATTAATCTACGTGAATTATGAATTTAAATTCTAATTCGAAGAAATTTGTAAAATTATGATTAAATAGTTTATCAACGGCTCAAAATTAATGTTCAACACCCTTTCTCGCATAATATTAATGGTTCCACAAATTTGGAACACGTCAGATATATATACATATACATATTTGAAAATAAATACCTCATGAGATTCTAAGGCTTCGTTTGGTAAGATGAAAAATGGGAGGAAGGGGAGGGAATGGAAGGAAATTAGAAGGAACATGCGTATTTTCCCCTATTTGGTTGTGAGAGGAAACGGGAAGAAAAGAAATTGAGGATGAAAAAATAAGTATGGAATCCACTGATTTTTTTTTCCACCCAAAATTGGATGGAAAAAGAAAGGAAAATAATGCAAGAATATCTATAAAACAAGATTCCCATTGACCATGTGTATACTTAGGTGTTTAAATAATATGATTTTTCTACCAGTACGAATCTTTGCATTTTTTAGGTAGTAAATACGACGTGTTCATTTATATAATACATTAAAAATATATTTCACATATTTATTTATTTTATTTTCATTAAATTATCTACCATATAATTATATTTATAACTTAATTATATTTATAATTATATAAGATTGTAGTTGTCATTTGACACAATATAAACAAATATTTCATTATATTAATTTATATATTTATTTACATTATACTTATTTAGTTTAATTTTATTAATCTATTTTTTTTTTCAGACAAATTTATTAATCTATTTTAATACATGAATTCATAATATAATTATAATTTATAATGATATAAGGATATAATTGTTATTTAGTACAAAAATCATTTTCTTTCCTTTCACTTTTTCATTCAAACAAACAAGAAAAAATAAATAGATTTCTATTTCCCTTCTATCTATTTTCCTTTCAACCAAACATACATGTAGAAAATTAAAACCCCTTCATTTTCTTTTCTTTTATTTTCTTTCTTTCCTATTTTCTTTCCTCGATCAAACGCATTGTAAAAGTCGATCATAGTGTGAATTAGATTAGGTGTCAAAAAAATAACGTGGGCGGCACTATAATAACTCTTGAAAATACTAGTCAAAATATGTCATTTGTTAGCCTGCAAATCAAGTTTAATATCGAAGACAAGACATCACTCTGCCTCTGAATTTCACTATAATTACCATATTCTAAAGAAGAATACCTTTTCCAAACAGCCAAAAATAAATAAATAAATAAATAAATAAAGTCACTGGAAACAAGCCGATATATTTTGTTACAATTTTACAAACGAATTTACCAGCAAGTCTAGCAGGTTAATAGTCAAGATCAAGGCAATTTACTTCGTGATTACTTCAAGATTAAAGAGTACTAGTCTCTAATAGTGAAAAGACTTGTGTTATTTACATGACCCCCCCCCCCCCCCCGCCCCCACCCCAAAAAAAAAAATTATATATAATAGTCACATGCTGATTGAACTATCCAATGTAAAAAAAAAAAAGAAGGAAAATGGTAAATCTTGATTGAACTAGGTAAAAAATTCATATTAGTCACATGCTGATTGAACTAGTCCAATGTAAATTATCTTATATTTTATGAATCTAAAAAAAAAAAATCTTGATTTTTGCCTGATTAAACTCATATTAATCACGAGGTAAAATTAACGAAATAAAGACGTAGTGAGGGGCAGACAAGAGCAGAAAAATACGTAATATACAAATTAGAATCGACTTGACTTCAAAATTCTGTTGGTAGACTAGACTGTGTACGCCATACAAAATTATGAGACTGTACATGGGCCCCCCCTTTTTTTTTGTTGATAATTCCTTGGAAATTTCTAAGAACACCATTCTCCCATTTCAACAACACCCCCCCCCCCCCACCCCCACCCCCCCCACACACAAATTAAACCAAAAATAATCAAATAAATAAATTCTCCAGGTTCTATAAATACAGGAGCAAGAACTAGGCTTTCTTATCCCAAGCTAGTTCTTCTTTCTTTTTCCCATTTTCCACTAATGAATTGAGTTAAGAAGAAGGATTATATACATATACATACATATTTATAATATAAGTGTGCGTGTGTGTGGGTGTGTGAGCAAGAGAGTTGACACTAAGCATGGACTATCTTCCCGTAGGTTTTAGGTTCTATCCAACTGAGCAAGAACTGGTTTCTTTCTATCTGCCTAACAAGCTCCGAGGCACAAAACCGGACATCGACAGGGTCATACCCGTCGTCGATATTTACGAATACAATCCATGGGATCTTCCACGTAAATCGTTACATATATAACACTCTTTTCTTGATCTTGTTTTATTTTTTTTTAAGTTTTAGGTTTTACTACTTAATGTATATGCACAAATCGATTTAGTCTATATTGATCTTCATCCAAGAAATGTTATATGTACATATATATACACATAGTTCTTGATGATTAATTATATGCTTGTCTCTAACTTCTTGGAAGTTTGATTTCTCGCTTTCTTGGACTTGATCAATGTTGCCATTGCTTTCTCATGTTTGCCCTAGCTAGCTTATATATAAAAATGAACACACACACACACACACACCCCTTTTATTTTTTATTTTTCCTTATAAATCTTTAAATTTTCAGTTTCATGGAAGTATCGTTTGTATTTCTTTCTTGCTGGTGCTTATACAATTCTAAGAATCTGAAAAAGTTGTTCACTTTGTCTTGCACGGCTAACAGTCACACACAAACACTAAAGAATTGAATTGTCGATCCAAATCAAGAATCATGGATCGATACACTTTTCCAGGACTCCCCGCAGGAGTCTATATTTACTTCCATTCTTCTTTTTTCTCTTATCTTGTTTACACATGAGTGTGTGTGTGTGTGTGTGTTACATGTGTGTGTGTCTGTGTGCGTGTGTATAAACACACACACACATACACGCAAGCACGCACACAATATAATGTTCTTTTCTTTCTTGAAACGGAACAGAATTCGCCGGGGAACTCTGCCCTGCGGACACTGAGCAATGGTTTTTCTTCACGCCCCGGCAAGAAAGGGAAGCCCGGGGAGGAAGGCCCAACAGGCTCACCAAAAAAGGATACTGGAAAGCAACAGGGTCTCCTGGTGAAGTTTATTCTTCTCAAAACCAAAGAATCGGTAAGAAAAAAACCATGGTTTTCTACGAGGGACGAGCTCCAAACGGTAAAAAGACCGCCTGGAAAATGAATGAGTACAAAGTCTTTGATCCTGATCATGATCCATCTGCAGCTTCATCCTCGGCTTTTGCAGATCTCCAGGTTATACATGTGTGTGTGTGGTGTTTGTCTGATTATTAGTAGATTATAATTTGCATGTTTGTCTGAGATCAGCAAATGGATGCGCGATCTGTAGGCAGAACTATCAGAAAATGCATGCTAAAAGTTTGGATAAAGAGTAAACTCTAATTATATGCAAGATTGCAGTTCAGTTCTTCTATTTTTTCTTGGCGTTTCATCAAAGTAATGAAATTTAAATATGAGCAAATTAATTATAATATCACTAACTATATTGTTTTTGTTCATTTTCAATAGAACTTCATTAGAAATCCATCAAAAATTCCTTCCATCTATGACGAAATTTATCCACACAAATTTTTCTTTAGTAAACGTGCTTTCTCAAATATCTTTGTTCTTGTAATCAACAGGTGAGAGAAGAACTGAGCTTGTGCCGAATTTACAAGAGAACCAAGTCCTTGAGGGTGTTCGACAGGCGGCCGCCACCGGTCATGGCCGGCAACAGGCGGCGAGCAGGCGGCGGTGCACCACCTGGACGAGCATCAAACTACTGAGACAATAACGATTAGTAATGATGATCAGCAGATGATCAATCCAGGTCATGAGATTAATATACCTAATAATGGGATATTAGATGGTTCATCCTCCGGAGACCATACTACCAATCCAGCACAATCCGTGGAAAGTGAAAACAATTGGGATATGGCGACGGATATTGAACCCTTGTGGGATTGGGAAGACTGGAACTGGTGTGAAATATGAAACAACGTGCAAGATTAATAGCTTAATTTGGTGATTATAATAATATAATTGTTGAGTGCTAAAAATAATTGTTGTTAAGTGCTAATTAATTATCTTGTTGTGTTGAGGAGAACCTACTTATGATGTAATGATGCTAATTAATTAAGTGCATGAAAATCGGATTTTTGTGCTCAATTGTTTTGTAATTTGGAAGGTTATTATGTTGGCCAAGAACAATATGTGCTAGCTTGAATTGATATTTTCTTCTTTTTGAGGATTCAGATTTTGTGAAATTATCGACATATATATATATATATATATATTATTTCTACTCTATGTGTGATGTATAATAGGATTTCAGTCTCTTGCGATAGTACTTCGTACTTTGTTCATGATACTATTATTTTTAAATTTCATTTTAGTGGCTTAAATTAATATAAGAATTTTCTTAACTAATAAAAAATTTGCCACATATTTTATAAAATCTATCACAAAACATAATTTTTCTGCGAATTTTATTTGTTACAAAAATAGTAATAAATAGTTTGTTCACTCATAAATTCATTACAAGTAGCTGTGAATTCATAAATGCTTTGTTCACCAGTTGTGATGAAATTTATTGTCACAAATTTTTCATTAATAAAGTAGAGACATGACTGTAAAGGTACAGGTTGAAGGTTTTACAAGTATAATGATTAAGAATATTGATCCGACATTGAAAGTTTCCAAGACCAACTAAAATGTATGAAGTTTTTAAATAATTCTTACGTACTCATCATTTTGTACTTTGAACAATTGAACTGATAGATTGTTTCTACTGAAAAGTTTGATTAAGAACTTTCATGATTGCTACGCCACATAATTAATATGTATCGCCTTAATTCTATCATTTTGAAAGATATTACTGTAATGAATCACAGAGATATTATTGTAAATTCATTTAAAAAATTTCAGCACAACTAATGGATTTTTTTTTTCGATGACAACGAGGTAATTATTGTAATTAGAAACTATGATACTCCCATGATCCATTTTTTGTTGTAATCAAGTCATTAAAACATATCCAAACTAAATCATTTACAAACCAAATCATTATATTATAACTTAACGAATAAATTACTATTAAAGTAGAATAATAAATTATCATCAAGATAGAAATAAACACCTATACATGCATCGGTGGAAAATCAAATCTAAAGTATTATAATTTTAGGGCATCAACTTTGTCAAATGAGTTAGACCTCATCGCCCGTGCTACATAATTGATAATATATTATATAATCAATTGATACGGTCTAATTTCTTGCTTGATGAATTATTCTCCCAATCCATTACTTATTCCTAGAGGATTTTGCACCCAATCAATTGCAACCTTTTTATCCGAGAGTGGAGCAACCGAAGCCTATTAGCCGAACAAACTATCTATTTTTGGCTTTATTCTTTTTCAGAAATTATTTTAGACAATATATTTTGCTATTGGATTTAGAGAATGTATAGAAACTTTAGAGTATGTCTAATTTTATTTTCTGATAAGGCAACATTATTTTTAGGACGAATTACACTTACCACCCTTGAGGTATGATGACATTACAAAAAATACCTTCACATATGAAAAATTACCATTACCTCCTTAACGTTATATGCCGTCTAACAATTTGCACCGGCCGTTAGTTTGACTACCGACGACTATTAGTCAACTTATATGAACTTTCGAAAATACCTCCAGGGGTTTTTTGTTATTATGTCTCATAATTTAGGGTGCTCTGTTGTAATTTATTGAAACAATAGGAGGTTAGATGTTATATTCCTGTTATTTTTCAAATTTGTTTATTAAATATGTTAGTGGATGGTGTGTATATTTATCAAATTATTAGTTTTTAACCAACATATTAAAGTAATGTGAGGTTTTGCTTATATAGCGCACAATCTGCTGATAAAACGTTATTTGTTAACCATATGAGACTCAATTTTTAGTAATAAAACAAGAAAACCATATGAACACATCAAAAAAAATTCAACAAATGAATACCAAAAGTATCATTTTGATTTATGTCATAAAACTTAGTATTTACTTATAAAAACATGCAATATACAATGTTTAAAATGATCATAAAAAAGGTCAAGGGTTTAATTGTAATTTCTCATATGTAAGGGTGTTTCTTATAATTTCACCATACCTCAGGGTGATAATTGTAATTTTCCCTAGTTTGAGTAAGGATAAAAGCGACATTTTCTGAATTTCGTTACACTTAACATTGACCCTCTCAAATTTGGAGGATAATGATAATTTCTTAAATATAAGAGTATTTTTATAATTTTGTTATACCTTAAAGATGGCAAGTGTAATTCGCTCTTCTAGCTTCCTCATCTTTGTGTGATTAGTGCTATTACACAAACATTTGAAAAACATGAGCTATCACACATCCATTCATTATTTATTTATTTATCAATGGTCATTAATTAAATAGAACTAGTTACATGTTGACTCGAGCGGTCAACTAAGGATGGTTACGGGACGGGTTCGAAGAGAATTTGATAAAATTCAAGACCCGCCTTCCGAGATTTTATAAGATTTGGGATCCCGCACCTTAAAAAGACTTGAAATCGACGAGTTGGACCTGCTTTATACTTTAAAATATATTTAAAATAATATATTTTCTTAAAATAATGATATGCATGGTCATCATAACTATTCAATGTGAAAGTCAATAATATTATCAAAGAAATAATCATACATAAGTTTCTATGAGTATATTTTAATTTTTGAGAAGGTGAATATTTCAATCACTTATTTGTTTCTTTATATATATTTGTGATTCTAATATATAACATATTATATTTATATTTTATATTTAATTATATATGTAAAATATATTTATTTAAAAATTATAAATATATAATATATAAATTCATATGTATTAATTAATAAAAAACATATAAAATCCCCAAAAATATTAAATAAAAAATAAAATAAATAATTTTGGAAAAAAATTCCATCAAAATAATGGATAAAATGTAAAATGATCCACCAAAAAGCATTTAAATTTTTTAAAAAATACACTTAGACCCTCTGAGGTTCAATCAAATTACAGCTAGACTCTCTTAGGTATGAAAAATTACACATACCTTCCTTGAGGTTTGGGTCCAACTAACATCCAAGGAACATATAATGAAATGACTTTGTTATCTTTGTGGAAATATTAAATGTAAAATGACAAATTTATGTATTTTCTCGATGACAATTATCAATTCTAATAAGAATATTATTGTCTACAAAAAAGTTTGAATTTTTGAGAAGATGGTAAAATTGAAGTTTCGCTATAATTTTTTGTTTACATAAACAAATTACGGTGTATCAGTAACAAAAATGAGCTACTAGTTAGTACTACCCAAATCTCAAAAGAGGTATATATAATTTTTCATACCTAAAGAACTCTAGTTGTAATTTGGACGAACTTCAAGAGATCTAAATGTAATTTTTCCTAAATTTTAAAGTTTCTAGTAAAAATACCCGTTGAAAAGTCACCCAAACGTAACCTCCTGAAACGGTTTCTGACGGAAAAGTTCACAGAAATTGAATTTGCGAGGAAGGCTTTTATATCAGATTTTTTCCGCCGAAAAAATCCACCGATATTGTGCCATATTTTTTAAGTGAAACTTTCATGGGTTGCGCTTGAGGCAAGTCTGAGTTTTGAAATTAAAATTTGTGCCTTGCTCTAAACTCAATTAAGAAACCCATCCATAATTGGATGAGTTTGACGAGTTACAATTTAAATTACATTACAGTTGCCGAGTTAAAAAAGTTAATTAGTTAATCTTGAATTATGAAAATAAGTAGTAAATATCATTCTAACATGGCTTAATGGCCCAAAAAATTGAAAATCCTAAAATTATTTTTAGTCTTATATTTTATATTGCGACCACAGAACACTTGAATATAATCACACACTTGTGCTATTATACTTCATACGTAAACCCGTTTGGTATTTTAAGTAACAGCAAATTACAATTCGGCACCTCAAAATTTTAAATTTTTGTAGTAAATCTTCCGTCACTATAACAATGCATTCCTTTTTAACAACGAATTAATACATTACAGTTATGCTTGGTAGCAATATATAATTAAGTGTGAAATTAAAAAAAAAACTATAGGATATAATGACAAAAAATATGGCAACAATTCTTTATATAAAAAAGTTTGATAATTAGCTTTATCTCAACGAATATCCCAAAAAAAGGTGTTTGGTTGCACTATGGATGAATTAGATATAAATTACATCAAATCTTTCCTTTTTTTTCAATAAAGACCAAAATGCTCTCTATAGACTTTTAATTTATTTAACCATTTTTTGAATATATTTTCTAAAACACAACTGTTGCACACCCTGGAAATTGAGATGCCCTATATATCTCCTTTTCTTTTTTTCATTTTCTACTTCGAGTAATATATTGATGCTATGATTGAGTTCCAATTGATGAGATTTGATTGAATCTAGCCTAGGAAATAAAATATATACAGATTTGATGTTTTTGGTTTGGTATTTTTTTTTTTTTATGTTTTTCTTTTTCTCTCTCCATTCTCTTATCTCTTTCCACTTTTCTCTCTCTGTTTTTTTTTTTTGAATGTGATATCATTAGTTTTCTTCTTATTTTTCTCTCTCCTTTTTATTTATATTTTTTCAATTGTATAATAGAATATAATTTTAAATTATTTTATTTTTAGTAAATCTATTTAATATATTAGACATAATTAAAAAGTAAATTAAAATAAGAATGTAATAATTGTTTAATTTTATACTATTTAATTTTTTTTATCTACATAATTAAATTATATTTTATTTTTAATTTGCATATTTATCAAGTGTGCTTGATGTGTTGGTATAAATAACACGCCTACCATACCAAAAAAAAATATAGGAATAAATATTTTTGACTCTCCAAACTATTTACGTTTTGGAACTTTACCATATAAGTTTTTTTTTTTGTTGTTTGTCATCTAAACTTTGTATTTTTTTACACATTACATTTACTGGTGGAACTAAGGGCAAATGCATATTTTAGCTGGTTAAAGTCACATGACGTACATGTGAATATCCTTAAATGATAATATGTAAAAAAATGCAAAGTTCAGATGACAAATGACAAAAAAAAAAAAAAAAAATTTATATGGTAGAGTCTCAAAATGCGAAAAGTTTAGAGAGTTAAAAGTATTTATCCTCATATAAAATGACACATTTGCCCTTACTTAAAGTTACGTAACATACATGTGATAGAGCTCCAATGAAATATACTGTCGGAAAATATTCTTAAATGATAATATATAAAAAAATATAAACTTTATATGATAAATAATAAAAAAAAAAGTTCATATAATAAAATTAAAAAATACAAAAAATTTGAAGGGTAAAAAATACTTACCCCAAATAAATAACACGCCTATGACAACATTCGGAGGCGAGAACGTCAGAATTGAGATTAACAAAAGATTTGCTTTGGCATTAAGAAAATTTCTCTGGCGTTCGCAGCAGCCAAACTCACCGATCCTCGTACGGTCGGATCCCGAGTCAAACTTCCGAGTTCAAACCCCAAATGACTCTCTACAACTACATTTCAATTTGACTGAAGAACATTAAACCCTAAACCCTAATCGACTCATGCAGAAATCGAAAGACTTCATTTTACCATTTTACTCACGTTTAATTGGTGAAATTCATGAGCGATCTCAATGCAAACAATCAGGAGAGCAATTGTGATCGGCAACGGCTTTGCGGGTGCCGAGAATCAGTGCATTGGCTTGCTTCGAGCTCTGGGCATCTCAAATAAATATAATTTATATGTAAGCAGATTTGCTTTTGAATTGAAGAAGTCCCAATATGAGATGAGATTTTGCCTTAATTTTCTCTCATTGATTGATGTGAATTTTGCCTGGTCTGAAATTCGTTTATGAGGTGCTGGAATCTGCTGTTCGGTTTTGCTTATATCATAATTTCTCTTGGCGAATTGGTACTTTATTATTTCAGCTCTTGGTTTGTTGTGAAAAATTGTTCATTTTTGCTAGTGTTGCAGCGTGCTACTCGGCCTAGGGGTGGAATCAATGAAAGGCTTCACTGGTTGCCAGTTTCTGTTCATAAACAATTAGGGCATGCTGTTAAGTGGATCCGTGGAAAACGGGGGAACAATGTGGTGCCTCTTCCAGATGAAGGGCAAGGTAGTCTTGTCTAGGCTTGCTGCAGATAATGTTTTGTCGATAATTTGCCTGTTGACGTCCCGAGAAAGGATCCTTAAATTTTCTTCAGATTGATATTTGTCTTTTCTCATCTTGTGGCTGACTAAATGGCATGATGTCAGATGTGTTGGAGGCAGATGCAAGGCATATTGCAAAAATGGTTCATGACACATTTGACAGGTACCTCTGGCCCGCCTCCCTGCTCTTTCAGGGCATTGCTTCAGAAATTTTTGGTTCTTTGCTGGCTAAGATTTTTGAAGTGGTTAAATTGACAATGATTATGGCAAAATCCATATGACAAGGACAACATAGTAATGCATTTTGTTTTACCTGGCATTTTATGTTATTCTGTGAGCATCTTACTTCAGAGTTTAGACAAGCCACATTCCAGACATCCTCTCATTGGAACCTTCTTTATTGAGTTATTTGTGTTACTGCATCTCTAAGTATCATTTTGCTTGAAAACTGATATCGGTTCGACTATGATGTTATTGTGGATTGATGGTTCTCATTTCAGTCTTAGATAATAGATATAAAGAAATACGTGGAATATCTATAGATCTGTCTGCTTCAAACATGATATTGCTTTAGACTCTTGGACATTGTAACAACCCGATTTACATCTTCATATTTCATGTTCAATATAATTATAGGCTTATAGCTACTTAGCATCTGGCAATACGTATTTGTGAACAAATCAAAACGAGTTTCCACAAGTTCTCAGCTTTACTTTAAAAATGCTTTAGGGATGGTCCAATCTTGGTGGTTGCATCAGGTCGTGCTACCATTCCTGTTGCTAGTTCCATTAAGAAGTTAGTTCCAGAAAAGGTGTTTCTTGTTCAGGTATGATGAGACGCTAAGTATTTAATCCATATTTGGCATCCAGATGTCTAGATATTCGATTATAATCATCTCACATTTGGTATCTAAGATGATAAAGAAGAGATATAAGAACTAAACGAACTTTTTCTTCATAAGTGCCTTGAAATGTAATTATGTACAGAATGAGAAAAAGATGAATGAAACATGTGTGTTCTTTGCTATAAATATTCAAACATATATTTGACCCAATATGGGCTTCTTTTCTGTTCCTGATTTTCATAGTTTCAAATTACTCTTTTGTGAGAGTACATCATTCAGAATTTTGCCTATGGTTTGAGTTTTGTATGATTTTACCATTTATCTAACTCTCTTGCACAAGGATGCTTCTTCTAGTTTGGAAGTTTGTTGGTCTCACCTAACGTGATGAAGTTTACCATTTTCATACGACGTGCAATTTGAGTGATACTTATGGGGTTGAATTACTTAGATTGGAAATGCAAACCATTGAAAATGACATGCATGCTTGTCTTTCAGGCTTTGATATCTTCTACAATTGCTTTCAGATACAACATCCGCGATCTCGTCTACATAGATTTGATCTAGTGATAACACCTTGCCATGACTATTACCCCTTAACACCTGAGGCACAGAAACAAATTCCATGGTTCCTAAGAAGGTGGGTAACACCTCGAAAGCCTCCTGATAAACATGTGGTATGTTCTTCCTTGATTGATAGCCTTGTGAGCTATTTGTTTGAAGATAATTCCACCTCCTTCTGCCATTTTGGAATTTTACATAGAGTACAAGCTTTCTGAGCTAGATGTTACTTCTAGGTCCTTACAGTGGGAGCTCTTCACCGAGCTGATTCTGTTGTTCTGAAAAGTGCAGCTTCTGCTTGGCATGATGAGATGGCAATGTTGCCCAGACCCTTACTTGTTGTTTCCATTGGAGGGCCTGCAAGTAGGTTATGCATTTTGTTATTAGTGACAGTTATTGTCTTAAAATTTATGTTTGCTGCTATTCGAGAATACATTTTCTAGGTTCTATCTGTTTAATTTGTAAGGTCTTTGTTTCCTGCAGTGCAGCCAGCCCATAAGAATAATGCCCGATCTCCATTTCTTTTGTCCTCATTTCAATCCCTGGATGTTATCTATGTGGCCACTATTTTTTATTTCAACTTATTGATAATTATAACAAAATTGAACTGTATAGGCCTTAGAAAACTCCGCTGGTGGAACTTTATGTGGAGCCTATGTAGAACACTTTCCTTCTGCATTGAGAATATACAGATGGGAATTGATGTTGCTTAAGTAAGATCCATGTGTGGAACCTGGAAACATTGCTGTGTTTTCTCATGCTACTCTCTCTCTCTCTAGGGCATTGCAGATATGGTGCAGATCTTGCAATGCAGCTCACAGCATCATTGAAGAGTGTTCTTCCAACTTGTGGGAGCCTTAGAATATCATTTTCTCGTCGAACTCCCAAGACCGTCTGTACACTCTCCTGAGTTTTATATAATTATTCCTCTAAGGCTAAATGCTTATTCATGCTGTGACAAACAGGTATCTGACATCCTTGTGGCTGAACTCTCAAACCATCCTAAGGTCTACATTTGGAATGGTGAAGGTACTGGGTTCATTCTGTTTATCTCTTGTTTGTCGTCACAAACATTAAAGGTCTGTTGGATTGCAACTGATATTGTCATCTGTGGCTGTCATATATATCACCTTAACATTGGCCAGAAGTGACGCAGGTCGCACAGTGTCATTCCTGTATTAACATGAGTGGTGATATGAAGTGCTATCAGTGGCAAATTCATATTTTTGACTTCATCTGAATTGCATTTTTGACTCTGTTCAGATCCAAATCCACACATGGGACATCTAGCTTGGGCAGATGCTTTGGCCATCACAGCAGATTCAGTCAGTATGTTGAGTGAGGCTTGCAGTACAGGGTATGTGGCAGTACATCTATTGTCACAAAATTCGTTCTTTCTTTCCTTTTTCCACTCAGATTTCCTTCTATGGCTGATTTGTCGATGATGCAGGAAGCCTGTGTATGTAATTGGAGCCGAACGATGTACATGGAAGTTTGCTGATTTTCTCAAATCCCTGCAGTGTAGAGGAGCAGTTCGACCATTCACTGGTGAAGCAAATGTGAACTATTGCTACCTCAATGTCTTTTCTTATTTTTTTGCCCCCATTAATTTATGCTATAAAAAAAACTTAGGAAAAGATTTCCTCTTTGATTATAACCTCAAACGCTTTATCCAATTCCTACTGTTTCTGAAATTTAAATTTTCTATAATTCATATTTGTGAGAATGAAAATATGTTTCGATTATTTTGGTGAAAATGGTGATTGTATCTTGATTGTCCAGATTTCTGAAAAGTGGCACTATTCTCCACTATGTGATGCTGAGAAGGCTGCTGATGAAGTGATCAAGGCACTAGCAGAACGAGGGTGGACTTTGCAGCCACGAGGAATCCATGAGTAATGTGCGGTGATGATTAAAGTCGTAATGCAGGCTATAAAGGGTTTCTGAAAGCAAATATCTGATACATTTCATTTCCTTCGAAGTACATCATAATCGAAAAGGGTGGACACGCAGCTGATAAGAAAGAACTTCGACAGCAAATGAATTTCTTTGGAAATATACCATAAAATGTTGTATGTTCTTGATGATTTAAATTATTTGCGTCAGCTTGGCTCGTTTTTATGATGATGGTTAATTTATCACGCCCGATTGATCGTTTTTAATCAATTTCATGACAAGTGTTGTATGTTTTTCTTATAATTGACCACTAAAGTTTACGCGATACACATAATTTTCCTCCTTTTAACTGGACCTTGGTGAGAGGGGATTTAATTCTTGATATTTGTATTTTGAGCTTCAAAATCTTCACTACATGTGATTAATGTTAGTAATAATTTGGGGGACACGATTATTTCTATCGATTTGTTTAGGAAATTGCATTTCAATTTCCAGTTATATTGATTACGACGCATGAATCTCTGTGCCTGTTCCATAAAGCAAGCTGAAAATATATCGTTACTATTCAATTATAATTTGCTTTTTTAGTGGATTAGGGCATGACCTTGCTAGGTTGACTAATCCCCGCGAAATAATCTAAGTTTATCTTTATATTATGTTCCGGTTATTCCTCACGCTAGCTCTACAACTTAAAAAACCAATCCTATTTGACTCATGAAAAAATTTTCAATGCCAACTTAGGAGAAAAGCTTTCCTAATTTAATTTGCATAATTTAGTGCCATAATATATAGATGTATATATACTGATATACATACATTTGTTAATTTAATGTCCACCCATATCTGCCCCAACAAAGAAATATTAAATCTTACAACAATTCAAAAAGTGATCAAATATTTTCAACCAAAAAGTTAGCAACAACTCTTCTTGCTCCATTATCCTTACACTACATCATCATCCCAATATCAATTTCTAAAAAGCAATTCAACAAACCCATCCCATCACAATATATACACACATTTTCCTGTTCCATACACATCACAAAGCTTAATTTGAGTTCTTTCTAAGCAATCAAAACACAATAGTACTTGTTCTAATTTCTCCTCGCTTACTTCCCAAAACTCACAAGCCACCAAAGAAATGGAGAAAAACCCAGAAGCCACCACCATTGACATTGCAGAGACAAGCAAAGAAAGAAAAGGGAAAGCCCCGCTTCTCGGGGCGGCCGCTCCGGCGGCTGTAGAGCATGCAAGGCCGGCGGCAGGACACAAAAGGGGCGTTGCGATATTCGACCTCATCCTCCGTATAAGCGCCTTCGCGGCGGCTTTAGCCGCCACCATCGCCATGGGAACCACCGAACAAACACTGCCCTTTTTCACTCAGTTCTTTCAGTTCCAGGCCAGCTATGATGATCTCCCCACTTTCTCGTGAGACCTCTTCTAGCTACCTCATTCTTGTCCTTTTTTTTTGTTGTTGATTATTTTTTTTAATCTTAGGTTTTGGTTAATGGTAATGAAACAGAGGCTAAAACAGAGTGCCATTTTTGTTCTCATTTGTTGTTTTGATCAGGTTCTTTGTTATAGCCATGGCAATAGTTACCGGATACCTGATTCTCTCCGTACCTTTCTCCATTGTCTGCATTGCTCGACCTGTCGCTGCTGCACCAAGGCTCCTGCTCATTCTCTGCGACACCGTAAGCTCACACACACACACACACATATATATATATTGTCATTTAGTGTACTCTCAAATCGTCCTTTAATGCACCCCGACCCTAAGATCCTTACTGCTTTTCTTTATATAAAATGACAACCAAAAATTTCGAACTGTTACTCGTAATATGGGTATTGGGTTTTCGAAAATTTTGAAGAAAGTGGTTTATTTTAATGGCAGCTGGCGGTTACATTGGCAACATCGGCGGCGGGTGCGGCGGCGGCGATAGTGTACCTGGCTCACAACGGGAACTCGAGCGCGAACTGGCTGGCCATTTGCCAACAGTTCAATGATTTCTGCCAGAGGGTCAGCGGGGCGGTGGTCGCCGCCTTCGTCGCTGTGGTTCTGCTCATCTTCCTGGTGGTGCTCTCCGCCATCGCTCTCAGGAAACATTAAAACAAGATTAATGCATAGCATTAAGTGGTGCATCTGTTTGGGATGAATTTGATTTTTAAGTTGTCAGTTTGGTTTCTGTTGTATTGTGAACGGTGTACTCATTCTTCAAATATTTTAAAAGAAAATCAAATGTAGATCACATTTGTATCTAAATTTGCTGTTCCCAAAGACTGTACTGTTGTAGCTTTATTTCGTTTTGATTTTTCTTTAAATGTATTTGCAATGACATATCTGTTTGTTTTTTCTTTTTTTTTTTTGGAAAAATTACAGTTAGACTTCCTGAAATTAAGTCAAATTATAGATAGACCCCTTCAGGTATGGATACACATACCTCCATTGAAGTTTAATTTTTTACCCTTATCAGAATGTTACGAAAAAAATAAGAAAAAAATCTCACAATTTATGTTAATTATAAAATAACAAGTTTGTCCATTTTCTTGATGACACTTTTTAATTTTCATAAAGGTATTATTGTCTACAAAAAAATCTAAATTTTGGGAGTAAGGGTAAAATTTGAATCCCGGTAGAATTTTTTGCTTATACGAGTCAATCTCCATGTGTCAAAGGCCGAAATGGACAACCCATTAGCCGAACCCAAACCTTAAGAGAGTTATGCATAATTTTTCATACCTTAGAGGCTCTAGTTGTAATTTAACCCACCTTTCAAACTACTAAAAACTTGTTTCAAAACTTGTTTGATTGATAGAGGTATGTGTTGGATTAATTAACTAGTAGTTAAAGTTTAGGGGGAAAAAATACTAAAAACTTGTTAAAATAAATTCAAATGTTCAAGAAATTTATAAAACTAATTTTCACTCCAAAACATCCACTTTACAAAACATGAAATATTAAAAACAAAACATCCACTTTACCACTTTTCCATTTCAGAAGGTTTGAGAGTTAATTTTTCGATTTAGAGGGTGTTTGGCTAAGCTTCTAAACTCCTCAAAATATTTTATAAGATGTTTCAAATCTTATAAGATATGGTAGAGTGTTTTGCTAAATTTTAAGAGAAAGAGCTTATAAATTTCAAAAATAAGATGTTTAAGAGTTTATAAGTTCATTTTAGAAAAGTAAGGAGGTGCTTACTTATTTTTTAAGATCTACCAGCATCCCTTGTTTTCAACTAAGCTAATTACAATATTGTCATTACTAAAATCTTAGAAGCTAACATCCAACTTATTTATCCAAATACTTTAATAACTTATTTTTAAAATAAAATTCAACATCTTATAAGCTCGTAAAAAATCTTATAAAATATTTTAAATAAGCTTAGCCAAACACCCTCTTAATTATCTAGCTATATTTGGGTGGTATGGCCATAATTAATTCTAGGTACATGAAATATTAAGAGTCTATATCCACTTGTGGATTGTTTAATGGTACTAGTCCAAAATATGCTCATTTGTTTTGCCTAAAGCTTCTCAACTCGAGAAACAAGAAAAACAAGCCAAATTTTGGTACGTTCGAATTCACTAAATCTTTAGAAATATCTATAAATTGATTTTTTTTTTTTTAACAAATCATTTTTTGTGCCGATTAAATATACTTTAACCGAGATGAAACATCGTGTAACCAATAGATTTAGCTAAATAAATCGGATCACCAACGCAATTGATCATCATCAATAGACCCAACCAAATTTCTAATTGCCTTTTAATCCCCAGAAATTTAACTTCTGTCAAAATAAAATAAAATTACATACAAAACTCACTATCTAAAAAGAGAAATATATATATATATATATATTTATCTCCAGAAAAAATAACAGCAAAAAGTAACAAAAATAGAAACCCCGAAAGCCACGCAGAACATATCCAACGCGCCTTCCGTCCTCAACTTTCTCTCTCTTCTCTCTCTCTTCATCTCCGCGAAATCTCTGCACCTCCGCAGCGCCTCCGGCACCCTGTTTTTCCCTGTTTCCTTTTTGCCCTCCAGTGCCCCTTGCAAAATGTCCAAACTATCCTTCCCATTCAAATGCATTCCATCCATGTCCTCCATCTCCAAGCTCACTTCCCTCACCTGCATCTCCCCAACCTCAGATCCACCGCACGTCACCACTACCCCGCACTGCACTCGCCCGCCGTCGACGGCAAGGATCGAACCGAACCTCGCCTGTACTTCCCCGGTCAGCCAGTGGCGCTGAACCGTAACGGGCTTGTGGGATGAGAGGTTCGCCGCCCGCCGGCCGATTGGGTCGATTAGAATCCAGCTCAGGGTCATGCTGTCGAGGATTTCCGCTTCGGCGGCGGCGCCTTCGGAGTGCTTGATGGGGGTGGGGACCACGTCCTTGGGCTCCAGAAGGTCGATTCGGAAGGGGGAGCTCTGGAACCACGAGCTCTCCGTTTCGGCTTCTTGGGATTTGGTGAAGATTAGCTTGCCCCGGTAGTGGATATCGACGGCGGAGAGAAGCTCCGGCGGCGGAGGTGAGGATGGGCGACTGAGGCAGCTTTCTGACGGTAGAGGGAAGACGTGTGAGAAGAAGGCCCGAGGGCCGCCGTTGGGGAAAGTGGAGATGACTCCGGCGACGCGTGGGGCGGTGGTAGACGGCCAAGTTGAGTGGCATATGTTGGACCAGAGGTTGTCATTGGAGGACTGGTGGCGGAGTGCGGTGGTGCAGCAGGCGGCGCAGGCGAGAGATGGGCCGTCGAGACGGGTGAGGACGTGGGACTCGGTGATGTCCGGATTCAAGGCGGAGAAACCGGTGGCTGAGGCTGCAGGCGGTGGCGGAGAATTCATCTCTTGTGGCGGCATCTTATCTGGGATTGTTTAAAGTGCTGTTTTTAAAATTCTGAATAATGTTTGAATAATTTGTAGCCAGCAGCTTTTATATAATAACAATCCCAATTTGAAGGTGCGGTTTCTTATTACGAAAATACCCTTATGTCACGTTCAGTAACTATTTTTAGGGTGTATATGAATGAATGGAGTGGAAGAAAATAATTTTAACTTTTATTTTTAATTTTTGTTGTAATAGTTGGAAATTGGAATTGTGTTTTAATCTTGTATGACCATGCAATTCAAGTAAATTTTTTTTATCAATATTTCAAAGTTCAAAACTCAAATTGAGCTAAAAAAAAGTGTTCTATTTCAAAATATTATACTTAAGAATTGAGCTTCAATAAATTTTTAACAATTTATTTTACCCAATTGTAATTTAAAATATTTGAGTTGTATTTGAACGTAAAGATCCTTATCGATGACAGATAATTTGAGTTTTTTTAACAAAAATTATCGATTGTTTCATTCAATATTACACCAAAATTTCAAATCAAATCATCGATTGTATTGTGATACCCATCTGACATCAAACAAGTATTAAAAAATCGAATACCTTATAAGTTTCGATTGAAAAAAATCGAGCATATCAATTGAATATTTTTTTGTCCGGATGAGTTGCTCATAATCCAATTTTATTATGTACTCGATTAATTAGAAGATAAATCTTACGTCCAATGATCTCAAAGCGTCTCGCATATCGAGCCTCTGTATAGAACCGCACATTTCTTATACTAAATTAAATTGCTATTAAATAAAAAGAAAATCTCTAATTGAATATCTTGTTTTAAATTATAAAATATAGGTTTATAATTCTTACCATTGAAATAAGACATCATAAATACAAAATTGCGTTACGAATTTCAACGCGAGATAACCTTTCCACGAATCAAATATGGTCCGTCTAGCCTTCAAGCCATCTAGAGACTGCAAACTGCGTGAGACTAAGATTTTCTTTAATTAATTAATATGGACCCAAGCCATAATCTTAAATTTAATTAACGCCAGCACCGTGTGTATTATGTATTATTGCACTGATAGCAAATCATATCAGTCATAGTCTAGAATTTGCTTTATTATTTTTGCGTGCATGATTTGAAGATGAGTAACATCATCGTGAAGGCTACGTTTGAACTTATTTTTGTTTGGGTTCACAGGTTCAGAATTAATTTAATGCAATATAAGTGTCTTAGTCTTCTGATAATTTTGTAATTAATTGAATGATTTAAGAATAGAACTTATGAAATGTCACTAAGTTCTAACTCAAATAAGCAAAAATATAATAAAGTCATTTTCAGATTGCATCATTAGATAAGCTTTCAAGTCCAAGTTGATTAGCGTGCATAGTGAGTGGACTTTTTTTCCTTATAGCCAATTGGTTGGTGATTACACCTTGGGGGCCAATTTTTGGACACCAAAACATAGCTAGTAAGCATTAAAACTACTGACCTATCAAAATAATAATAAAAATAAATTAATATTATACAATCAATTATTGGAAATTAAGCACAACAATCACACACACACAAAATTTAATATAAATGAGAAAGAAAAGAAAATCGACACAAGATTTTAATATAGTTCAGCCAGAATAACCTACATCTACTAACAAAAATATATAGAAAATTACACTATAATGAAAACATATTTGTACAATTCAATTTTTCGTCTACCTAACTCCAAAATCTTAAACCTCTTTTATATATAATTCTGAAAGTGGGCCGGCAACATGGGCCGTATCAACACAAACCTTCATTAAAGGTTCACTTTGAGTCGTACCGTTGGAATCTTCGAATTGGATCATAATTTGAATCTATCAAAATTCGAACCACATCAACCCTAATTAATGTTTTATCGCCTAATTCCGAAGAAGAGTGGCAAATTTCTACAATAGTTTGTTCTTCCAATTTTTAATTTTTTCATTAGTTTTTGGCATTCTCTGATTTATTAATAAGTTAATAACCAAGACAGAAGATTCAATATTGTTTGTCCAATTAAGGGTTACGGAATGTTTTATTCATCAAAATTCAAAGGGATTAAGTCCAATTTGATCATTGTAATTCCTTCAACATAGTAACGAATTAAGCCTTATCCTCTCATTTAATCAGGCTTTATTAGTCTCATATCTTGAAATAATTGACATATTCTATATTTTGAGGGAAGTCCAAAGTTGGATATTTAAGAAAAATATAGTAAAACTTGACCATTCGACGCGTTAAATGTGAACCTTAATTAGTCATGAAAGAGTAGAAATTAGCAGAAATGTCCCTAATTTATACTTAATTACTCACAGACCACGACACAAATTCAAGAATCTAGCACCATGACGATGAGGATGGACCAGGCTAATATGTCTGCAAAATTTTATATATATATATATGAGAGAGAGAGAGAGAGAGAGAGAGAGAGAGAGAGAGAGAGATTATATATGCAAATGGACAAAAGAAGAAAAATCTCCAACCCTCCCGATTAAATATTCAGTGATTTGATCGATCAAATAGTGATTGATGTAGACGCTGCAACATACCTTCTCTCTCATAGTATTTTTTCGCTTCATGTCCCTATCTTTTCATACCCTAATTTTCAACGTCACATAAAGTTGTGCAATCAAGGCCATAGTCCGGTTGATTTAGCCCAATTCCTTTTAGGAGGATCACAAATTCAAATATTTATGCTTGAATGAGTAATTAGTAATTCGTGAACAAGTGTATTTGTTTTGAAAGAACTTAGTTCAATTGACATTTTGATGGAGCTGCAGCGACAAGTTCACCAACATTTTAGAGGAATTGTATCTATATCTTAAGTCAGACATTTTATATGTGTGAAGAGCTCTTATAGTCTCATCATGGGGTTGCTATGGTGAATCATCATCTCCTCACTTTGATTTTCCTTCTAAAAACAATAAAAATTAAGGAAAATAAAAAAAAATCGAAAACCATGAAGCTAGCTATTGAGTTTGCATGTGTTCTGAACAAGACATTAAGTAAGACATTATACAATTGGAAGTTGGCTCCAAGTGAAATAATTTGAATCTTGTGTAACATCTTTTATTACACGTAATCAAGTATGTTGGACTTATGCTTGCATAAAAAATTAACTATTATTACTAATGCCACTTCTTGCATGCACAATAAATGATTATTGCCACATAAAATGAATAATTTTGAGGAACTTCTCCGTATTGGAAGCAGAAATATATTGAGAGACTATACGTGCACATGTAAAACCTAAGTCACATAAAGTGAGTGTTGGCACGCGAGAGCATAAAAATTAAAAAAAAATGAGTGTGAAAGCACCTAAAAGCGTCTAATAAATTTATATATATATAATACTAAATTATATATACTCAATGCAAAACATATTTGAAGAGGTAGTATAAGCAAAATTAGTTTTATTAAATGCTACACTTGAATTACAACATTGATAATTTAATGTAGTAGATCAAATTTATCAATTTTTCTTACGATCTAAAATTCTTTCATATGACTGTATAATTTATACAAAAAAAAAAACTAGTCGCACAAGTACCCTAAAAAAAATACAAACTTATTATGCCCATATATGTACTTACTACCTATAGAATTATTAGATACTAATTACATCGATAGAAGTTTATTTATATAGTATTTAATTGGAATATACATTAATTTTTTCTAACAGACTAAATTAAAAAAGTAGTAAAAATAATTTATTTATTGAGTGGATATTAAACCTTTAGTATTTTGTTTAATATTATTCTTTAAAATATAGGTGCGGGACAAGCAAAACTTAGTGCGAGAATTAAGATTTTTTAAATCCTTTTAAAGCGAGAACTGAATACTCAATTCGTCAATTTGAGTACTGAGCACTAAAACGAAAGTGATAAAAAAACTATTTGACTTAATATAAAATAACTGTGGGCCCAACTTCTCCAAACACCAAAGCAAATGGCCTAATATTGTTCTGACAACAAAGGACTAACATAAGCTAGTGATTATGATGAACAAGATACAAAATTCCATAACATATACATGTATGCACAAAGATTTTTAGATCTCGTTGCGTTTTAGCTGGAGTATCAACACAAAAGCCAAACCGGTATCTATCAAAAGAAAATTATAAAAAAATAGCCAGAAGGTTAAACATGAAATTATTACCCAGCTTTAATATTTTTTTTTAAAAAAAAAAAAATAAGGCAAAAGGGTTAACATCTTTTCTGAAAGCCAAAAGAGTTGGCATCAAAAACGTGAAATCACATGCCAACTTTAATAATGATTTAAAAAAAAAACAAAGAAAAGAAAGAAATGAAGGAAAAAGATGTGATAGAAACACAACATGTCGGAGTTTGGGCTGGGCCCGAGCCTCCCGACGGCCCCCTTTCATCACTTTCTCATGGACCGACAACCCTCCCTGCCACGTCATCTCTCTCACTCTCTCTCTCTCTCTCCTGCTGAAACTTAGGACCAGTCGGCGTCTCTTCCAGGTAATCTGGCTTTTTCCGAAATTTTGCTTGAAGTTTTGGTTGCAATGTGTTTTTCCGGCAGAATTGTTGGATAGCTTCTGTGGTGGACTTAAAGAATTTGGGAAGTTTAGGTTCAGGAATCAGAAATGCAGTTACTGTACTAAGTACTAACCTAACGTGTCTACTTTATGTGTTTACATGATTTATTTTTACATATAATCGAGTTTATTTATTCCTCTCTCTAGTTGTGAGGTGGAATTACTGAGGGCGCATGTATTGTTGTGGCCCGGAAATTGGGAAAGTTAGATTGGTTGCTATGCGGTATAGGATTCATAATGTTATTTTACTTTCCAATTAAACTTTGCTGTGTATTTAGTTAGATTGGTTGCTTTGTCCTCAAAATAAATATAGAGAATGTAAATTAAGCGATATTTGTCATAACCGAACCCTTTAAATGATGAATAGGATTCTCTATTTCAAATTGAATTGGTACATTACGTATATTTTACAGGTTACTGCTTTTGGTAATACGGTCGTGTTTGCTGTAATTAAGCGACATTTGTCATAACTGAACCCTTTAAATAGTGAACAGGATTTTCTATTTTAACATGATGTTTCATCTCTTGTTCCACAATGTAGTCAAGTATGTAAAATTACTTTCTTAATTATATATTTAGTTTGGAATCTTTACATTAGAATATGAAACACGGATCTCATGTGCTTTAATGAGAGTTCATTTGTCCCAAGGCATATACCTCCCGCTTATGGGCCCGAAAGATTACATCTGTTCTGGCAGCTGGAGAAAGTGAAGGACATGGAAGATGACGTAAGCCTCTAAAACAGAGAGGCCTCACTGAAATCCCCCTGTCCTGCAGTGCTGCATATCGCCACCTTCATGTCGGCCTCGTTCTAAATCCCACTTTCAACAACTCGGCATAGAGAAATTCATTCCAAGTATCAGGCACTCCGGGCAGGCACCAGTGGCTGCAGTCCTGTGGGGTACTAGCTGGAGTACCTGGTTCGCGGTTGCTTGACGGGTGACCATCTCTCCTAAAATCTGTAAGATATGTGATGTTTAAAATATAGACCTTTCTCATTGCACTTCTCGTTTGTTTGACTGCCTCGTAGATAAATCTATTGTTTACTGGATCAGGATCCAGCTTTGATGGGTCCATTTCTGGCTCTGTATTAGTATTGCAATAGCCGCCGGTGTTCCATTCTCCATTCCTGTAGTTTTAGGATCAGTGTTTTTAAGTATTGAATTCAGAAAAGTACTGTTACGTGTGGTCCAATAAATTGTTCCTCAGTTCTTCTCTTTTTAGCATGAATTGGTGGCTCTTATGGATGTAGCACTGTCATTCTAGAAACAGAGGTTAGCTTTCCTTAGTTCCGAAGAGTTCAAACCTTAAAACAGACCTTTTCGACTACCAAATTTAAAAATATAATTTATGGATATAACAATGTAAAATGTATATGTAAACGAAGTGGACCTGCATAATCTAAGCAATCTTAGATCTTGGACAAATAATCATTGAGCGTGATGTCTGCGATCCTACACTTGCGAGAAATAACCAGTGATAGGCCCTTTTCGCCTTTTAGGATGTGTTATTGAAGATGGTCTTCTGTCTAATTATTATCTTACCATGCTTGTACTCATTTATTTCACATTTTTGATGCAATCCTGGTTTAGGATGCTCTCTCTCTCTCTCTCTCTCTGTTTTCTGTCTAGTGAAAAGCTTAGCCTGTAATACACATGTATTTGACATGTCCGATATATAAGGTCATCTTCCTAGTTAAATCTATCAACTGTCATGGTTTCTAAGGCAATCGCAGCGAGTCGATATAACTTACCTGAAATGTACTGGTGAGTAGCTGCGGAAGAATACATGACTCTTTTCAGACTCTAAATTTTTTGTCACCCATAGCCTCAACGTGTTCAGGGATTTTGGAAAAGCTTCCATCGCATTCATTGTCATGTTAATATATGCTCCTTCCTGAAAATAGCGCCCCCTGATGGACAAAAGCGCCAATAAGAACAAATACATCAAAACTCCTGTAAACACGTAGACATATAGTTACAATTCATAAAATGAAATCCGAGCATGTGTCAAATACATGATATATGAAGAAGTCCATACGATTTTACTGTTTTCTCTTGATTCCACCAATGACCGGCACTGAAGATGATAATATCTGCTCCTCTCCATTTAGCAGAAAACTGGTGCAATTTATCGACCCTGATGGCTCCAAACACTTCTTTTGGTGCATTTTGTGGGGGACGGTCGACAACTACCAGGTAAGGTACTCTGTAGTATTCTACAGTGAGATTGTATTCCTGAAATTTCATGGACAGGAAGCCTTTATGCTTTGTTATAGGTTGCCCATGCTCCTCATATATTTTGGACACATTGGGAACTGCTTGAGCTAGCATGCATAATAAAGATTCCCATTGATTTCTGCCTATGGAGTCGCCCGCGAAAACTATCCGCCCGTTCCGGCTACGGTGAAGGAAGTCTTTTGCATCAAAACTGCAGCAGAGTTTATCGAAAAATTTGAGCCCCGTTGCTTAAAAAGTTTGAAATAAAGTATGTACATTTCTTGGTGTTATTATGAAAGGGGTTAGGTTGGTGACAGAATTCAACGTAAACAGAACAAAAAAAAAATCAATGATAATACATCTACTAACGGATTTGTCATAAAAGAAATTCGTTACAAAAATTTAAATTTATATTAAATTGATTCGTTACTAAAGGCTGAAGGGTATGAGTTCTTGCAGATTTTTTTTTTCTTGTTTGGTTTGTCTAAATTAGTTTTGCCAACACTTCAATTACGGTGTTTGCTTGCTCTCTTTAAGTTGTACATGCAAATATAAGACTCTCATCAGGTAATTAATGTTGATCCGACTTTTGCTAACTCCGTCATGTCTCACTTTCATAAAGTGGGTCGGGAAGCATGAAGTGCACGCACTTGAGAACTCATGAACCTTTTCAAAAGGAGACCTAAAAGAAAAATCATTGACATTCTTAAAAAATAATATCTATATATATATATATATATTGTAATTTAATTCATAATCTTAATTAATAAGTCAATAAATCAAGAGATTTGGTGACATTGGACCCATCAAATCAAACACAGCAATAATGATCATCATTCTCAATGACATCGTATTGAGTAAAATAAAGCAAACCCAACATCGAAATCCTTGCTAGCACATGCATAACCTCCACAAAAAGAGAAAAAAGAAGGATACAATGCATGACAGCATGCAAAAAGCAATCATATTATAAAAATAACTTTCTAACAAACTCCCTAGCCTCATGGATCCCGTGTCTCTATCGTATTGTATTCGTATTATTTCTCGTAAACTTTGCAAGAAACTTGACACACTCCCCCCTAACCGCACCTATGTATTTATGTATGTATATATGTTATGTGATGTACCTTGGAAGATTACAGGCCTGTGGCTGCCATCTCCATTTCTGGTAATCCAAGTCCTGTCTACCGTTGTTTTGGCACTGGAATCCGGGATCCAAGAACGGGCACGTCTCGGTGTATCGTTTACGTGGTTGGTTTTCATCCCAAACCCATTTTCCAAAGGAATAATCACAAGTTTCATTGCCTGATGAGTAATTTGAAGGAGACTTTTGAGGTATGATCTTGGATAACAAACCAATGTTCAAAAGGGAGCTTGAGTCTAGAGGGATTATGAAGTTGTAGCACAAGATGGAGATGAGGAGAATTGTGAAAAATAATATGAAGTGGATGAGTTCTTTCTTGAATGGAAGATGAAAGTACATATAAAGCTTTTGTTGCATGGAGGCCAGATGATGATCCAGAGCGACGTGAGAAAGAAGAGGCTTGGGAACAACTCCTCTAGCCAATTTCTAGTGTGTGTGTGTGTGTTTTTGGGGTCTGGAGTGGGTGGGGGTAAGAATTTATGGTTGTGGTTGTATGAAATAAGGCAGGTGAAGCTATTTTTAGGGGAATAATTATTTATTGATCTTGCTATTAATTGCATGTATCTATACGCATGAATAGGCATAATTTAATAAATATAAATATATATATATATAAATATATATATATATATATATTGCAATAATGGCAGCTAATGTAACTTGAGAACTGCGTCACAGAACTTTCTATAAATACATTAGTAAACTAATCTCATATATAGAATATGGAGAATAATTTAATAAGGTCTTTCTTTTTTCCTTTCTTCTTAATAGGGGTTGAGTGTATATAGTTTGATTCATTGAAATATATATGTACATTTTAATTTACATACTCCTTTTAACTTTCAAAATCTTGGATTGGTATTTTGTTAATAATATAACTTTATCGGACTAATATATGGTCAACTCATTATAAGGTTGAATTCCTAATTATGTCACTCTTATCGACTATCTTCTAAATATTTGAATCAAAATTAACACTACAATAAAAAAAAAGATTTAATTACAAATTTAGCCACAGATTTTTCCATGATTAAAAATGTCATGACTAAATTTTGCCATGAAAAATCTGTGATTAAATCCATAGCTAAATTAGTGTTCAACCACCAAAAATCTATGGCTAATAGCTATGGAAATCCGTTACTAAATATTCAGATTTAGGCATTTTGTGGCAATTTAGATATGGACCAAATGACACATTTAATCACTTGAGAATGAAACTATATATTTAGAGTGATATGATTATATGTGTAATCAACCTGTTGAATTAATTAAGCAAAAAAATTGGCATATTAAATGAGAAATTCAATTTGAATAGTTTTTTAGAGAACTAATTACTAAATCAATAAAAAATAAATCGAAAATTTTTATGTATACATTTAAATTGATTTAAAAATTAAATTATAAAATCTATTAATTATGTGTAATCGATCAATTGATCAATTAATTGATTTGGTATACTTGATATGGGTGGCAATGGGTTTGGGTTGGACCTGGTCCCAAACCCACCCCATTATGGGTGGGTTTTTAGACTCCAAATTGGGTTCAAGGCGGGTCTTGGGTTTTCCGAACCCGCCCCGCTAGAATTATATACGTATATTATTTATTAGTTTATATAAATATTAGTATTACACCCGTACGCATGTAGTGCACGATGAATTTAATGATGAGTTATTTGATGAAATAATAATTAAAACTCAATCAATGATATAGTTGTATTAAAAATAAGTTCAAACTCTCATAAAAGTGAAAACATAATGGAATTTATGAAACCAATAATAAGTACAAATAATATATAATGACTCAAATGTTAAGCCAAATTAATATTTCTTTATGCATAATAATGATAAAGAAACTAAATATACTACTTACGGAATCAGAACTACGAATTCTTTACAATATTTTTAATGTGGTTAAAAAAGATAAAAAGCAAAGAAATGTTGAATAGAATTTATAAAGAATAACAAACAAAAAATCATCTCATATTGGAGCACCATCTTTATACTATAAATGTCATTACGATTTTGATATTTGAGGATATTGTATACACATACCGTCAATATTAAGCCACTAATTGATTTGTTTTAATGATTATCTTCAATGAAATTAAACTTGGCAGCCATCGTTGATATGTGTTTGTTAAAAATTTTAATATTTTGTGAAACTATGAGATAAATAATATTGTCCATATAAAGATCTTAGACAACAAATATAGTCAAAAAATGTCATATCCAATGAGGGAGGCTTAGTCCCACAATTGAAGTGTCGTCCGATAAAAGTTGTTGCATGTCATTAATCAAGCTTCTCAAGTATATGCAATTAAGTATACATCACCATTAATACCAAAAGAAAAATACACAACTTTATCGTTCCACTTATAGTCTCACACACACTACTAGAAAAATGCAAATTTCGCTTCGAATTTTGTGACTGATTTTAGTTGAAATCGATTGCAGAACGGCTTTACGATCGACTGGAGTCGGTGCCAAAAAATCGAGTCGCAAATTTTGATACCAATTTTGCGACCGATTATTTTTGCTATTGATTTTGAGACCGAGATAGGCAAGTTTGGGTGACAACATTTGCGACGCGACTAGGTTGGTCACAAAACTAGTAAAAAATTTTAGTATTTTGCGACCGCGTCCATCGCAAATGTCGCCGTAAAAAAATTAAAAAAAATAAGTGGCAACCACCTAAAATAAGTACTACTCCTTGCGCCCAATGAGATTTGAACCCTAGACATCAAGGTCATAAGTTAAAACATATAATCATTGCGCCACTTAAGGTTTCTATATAGGAAATTATTTTTTTAATACTTAACATATATTTATGTGATATTTTAAATTTAAATTATTTAAATAAATTTCCTTAATTTTATTAATTTTTATAATTTGTGAATATTACTAATTTTTGAAATTTATTATGCAATTATTTTTTAAAATTAAAAATATTTTTCTTTGAATTTATCAAAATTAATACCTTAAATGAGCACTATATATATATATATAATTAATTAATCAAACTTACATCAATATCAGTAGGCATCCCAAAGTACGCAATTCTACAAAGTACGGATTTTATTAATAAATTCAACTATGTACTAGATTTACTAAGTATGCCATTGAATAACTGTCTTGAACTTTGTCAATTCAACGTTGTTGCTTTTTTCCATATTATCTATGTCTCCAATTTTTTCTCTAATACTCCAATTCAACATTGTTTTTTTTTTGCTTTATACATTTTCAATATATTCTCTTGCTTTTATCTCATATCACACTATTTAATATTTTCCAGTTCTCATATTCAATTATTTTTCCATTACTCATCATATAAATTTGTTTTATTTTAAATAAATTAGTTGACTTTTCACTTATAATAAAATTAATAAATAGTAAAAAGCATTCATATATAAAATTCAAAATATTTATGATGCAATTTATTAAAATTTAAATATATAATTAAATAATATATATATATATATATATATATATATATTACTTTGCACACACATTGAGTATGCACAAATAAGTATTACTAATTATTAGCACATATATATACATATATATACATATATCTTTCATTCAATATTTCATAGTATTAGAATGATTGATACTTTTAAATTTAAAATGATAGGTGGCAAAAAACAAACTTTTCAAAAAAACCCATTAAAGTGGGATCTAAAATGATAGGGGGCAAAAAAAATTTCAAAATTTAAAATAAAATTTTTGCGATAGACGAAATCGGCAGCAAATATGGTCAACGATACAAAAAGAACTTCGCGATCGAAAATTTTCGTCACAAAGTGCGTCGCAAAAAAACAAAGAAAAATTAGGCCACATAGTTGGACGCAACCACTTTAGTGACGAATTAGGTTCATCGCAAAATCGAGCCAAACCTTTTTATTATTATTATTATCCGTCGCAAAATTTTGCTCCAAAATTTGGTCTTTTCCCCTAAAAATTCGTCGCAAAGTTGGTCGCACATTGTGACCAATTTTTTCGGTTGCAAATTTTCGTTTTTGTAGTAGTGACATAAATAGTCAAAGTATTCATGTTTTGAGTTTTAGGATTTTAGCGCAATGATATATATCCAAATGGCTAATTATTTGAAAAATTAAATAGTAAATAGTTAGGCAAAAATAAGTACGGCTAATTAATTTATGTCTCATTCATAAAATAATTGAATTATCATTTATATAAAACAAATGATAAAAAAAAAATCAGGCAAAAATCTATGGATGACAACTTATCAAACCCAAAAAAAATTGGTGAATAAACGTTTTCTTTCCTATGAAAAAATAATAATAATAATAATAACAACTATTTTAATAATAATACAAATTGTATTAATATTATTAGTAGTATTTTCTTTCTGTCCTCCTCTTTTTCCTTCTTCTTATAATAATAATAATAATAATTAATATTATTATTTCTAGTACTACTGCAATTTTTTTAATTTCCTTTAATTAAAATAAACCTCAATATTTTATTTCTTGCCATTGACATCACAACCAAAAACCATCAAACAACTTATGTTTTTGTCTTTACATAATGCTGAAAAATAGTTAATAATTAAATCATATTTCATAATAATTAATGCACCCTCTTAAATTTTTTAAATATGATTAATCCAACCAATGTTGTTAGACAATAGTAAATCTTTAGATGGTTTTATAAATATGATTTTTACCCGTGCTATGCATGACTTCTTCTTAAAGATAACATTTCTTGTACTCCAAAATGAATATCTTGATTTTTATTTTCTATTGTAATTTATTTGTTCAAATATAATAGATATTTTGATAAAAAAGAATAAGTAATTAATTTTCTCATCAATTGTACCCTTCTTTTAAATAAAATCAATTGATTTTAGATATGACAAATTACTAATGAAATTCAACAACTAAACAACATAAGATGTCATTGTTGAAAAAAGTTATAAGTTTGATTCTGATATTTCAAATTGATACAATCATTAATTAACATTTATAAAGTAGCATCGTTTATAGAAAAATATTTTCTTTTTCTGTTGTTTTACAAAAATATTAATTATAATGAAAATTCAATCAAGATATTGACATCATATTAATATTACTATTAACTATATGTATGATAAAGAAACAATATATTATTTGAATTTTTGTTTAGTATCGATCAAGTGAGGGAAAATATAATATTAATAAATTTGAGATGCACAATTGATTACTACAAATAGTTATATTAAATTGAAATGGATTATAGAATAAGAACTAATGAGCAGATATAACAAGAGGAAGATTAAAATTAAAAGATATATAAAAATAGGACAAAATAAACTATTATAGTAAGTTGTTCACTATTAATATATTTTACACCTATGTAACTTTATAGAGCATATACTGAAAGAAAAGAAAAAAAGGCGAATAACCAAATGAAATTCTAATATCATTGGTACAAATCATGTCCATACTTTTAGTATTAAATAGATCAATATATAAATTCATCACTCATTAGTTAATAAATACAAACATTTCTCCAAAAATCCAAATTAGTAGGTATGTAAGCACTCACACACATATGTAAATAAAAATGGGGAAAAAAAATAGAATGCAAGGGACCAACATAACCCCTCAATTCTTTACAAAGCTGAGTGAGTGAGTGAGTGAGTGTGTGTGTGTGAGAGAGAGAGAGAGAGACAGAGGGAGAGTAAAAAAAATCAATTCAAAACAAATAAAGTACTTAAATAATAAAATAATGACAAAGAAAAAAACACAATAAATTTGTCATAAATATTATTTAAAATATATTTGTCGAAACATGATTGTAGAAATCAAATATTGAAAACAGAATGTGGATGAAAAAAAGTAAAAACAAAAATAAAACAAGCTGTTATTTGAAGAATGCCTACTTTTAATGAAAATATTTTAAAAAAATAAAGACATTGATGGAAAAAAAAATGATGAATTTGATCAACTTAAAAAAGTGTACCAATCAAGATTCAACACATCGCTTAATTTAAGTACAAAGTATAAAATGAAAATTCAAGCAAATAAATGGAAAATTTGAATAATAAAGAAATGACAAAAGGGATAAAAAAAAATAATGACAACAGAAAAAGATAGAAGGAGAAAATATATCTATAAAAGCTTGATTAGATAAATAAAACACTTAAATCGGGATTTGGATGAACCAAAGAATTCAAATGATCTTAAGAAAAAAAATATCAAATAAACTTCAATATGAATAATGAAAATTAAGTGAAAAATATGAAAATATAAATATATGGATAAAAATAAAAATTAAATGACGAGAGAGTTATCAATTTAGAAAGAAAGAAAAAGATTTAGCTAATGAATCAAATAGATTCCGTGGATTCATTCGGAAAACACATATATAATCTAAATAGAATAAAGAAAGTATAACAAAAAAAATAACTTTAAAAGGAGAAATAAGAACAAATAAAAGAAAATACAATAACATTGATATTATTTAAAAAAAAAAAAGACGACCACAAAAATTAAGTACCAATAAATAAATAAAAATAGTATAACAAAATAAAGTTAATCATAGAAGATAATTGAAGATGAAAAGTGAAGAACTTACTAATAAATTTTTAATGATTGAATAAAGAAAATTCAACAAATTCTCATCAATGTTCATATAGGGGAGTGGACGTTTAATCCCCTCATCATTCATCAAATTTATAGTTGGGACAAAAAAATTTCATTGTTGTGTCAAATAAAGAGGAACAGATAAAATAAAAGATAGAGATAAATATAGAAAAGTACATATTAAAGAAGAGTGATTAATTTAATAAAATTTGAATAATCTAGAAAATCGAGAAAATAATTAATTAGATTGATTTTTGGAAGATAATCGAAGAAAGAAAATCCATAATTAAAATTAAACAATAATTAAAGTTGATTTATCAATTTAAAAAAAATCATATTCACATTTAATGAATAAGGAAAGAAAAATCAATTATAGAATAAAATAACATCTCAACTTGATAAATTAAATCAACCACCCAAATTTAAGTAGTCAAACAATATTTATTGAAAAGTAATATTTATTGTACAATTTTGGAGGAATATGTCAATGACATATTTATTTGTAGAATATTTTCTATTAAATTGGTCTGATTTACCATCTAATGAAAAAAAAAATGACACGTGTTGGATATTTAAGCCGACACTTGTTGAAAAATTAGATAAACTATTCCGTTATATATAACAAATATAGATATATAGATATATGGATCGATAATTCATGTATAAAAGTATATATTATATAAATAGTCACATAAAAAAATAAATATGAAATTTTTATATATAAAAAATAATTATATAACATTAGTAGTTAAGTTATGCTTTCAAAATATGTACAAATAAATATATGATAACAATTTTTAACTTTTCAAATATTAAATATGCTCCTATAAATTGTAAATAATCCCTTTGGCAATACTATTATTTTTTTATGTTTACAAAGTTATGATAATTTAATTTTTTTTAAAAAAATATATTTTAAATTAGTTAAAAAATATAAACCAAATCTATTAGATCCAACCTGGACTCAGTAGGTCCTGGGTTTGGCCAAATCCACCCTAGACCCATTGCAATCCCTAATAATTGACATATTCAACAAAAAATCAATTTGATTAGCTAATTGGGGAATGAACCACTAATTCAACCAAACAAATTCAAAATTTTGACTTTATGCATTTAAATTGATTGATGGCTATTGTTCATTTTACTTAATAAATAATTGCAGGACTTAGCTACAGATTTAACTACGGAAAATTGATTGCTACAACTAGTGACCAAAATAGTTATGGATTTAGTTGCGGAAAAATAGTGGCTAAACCCATCAAGAGCTAATACCAAAATAGTTATGGATTTACCTATGAATTTTGAAATGTAAATTTAATATGTAGCTAAATTGGCGTCAAGTTTCGTATTAATATAGCCATCAAGTTACCCACGAATTTTTCATAGTTAAATTTAGCCACGAACTTAGCTACGGAAAATCCGTAGCTATTTTTGAAAGGTAAATTTACCTACGGAAAATTCGTAGATTTTTTGAAATGTAAATTTAGCTACTAAAAATCCATAGCTAAATTTATGTCAAATTTCGCACCAATTTTGCTAGGAATTTTTCGTAACTAAATTTAGTTACGAAAAATTTGTAACTATTTTTTTGTTGCTTTTTATCTAATCTATATCTAATTGCGTCGCTAAATGCCACTTGTAGTGTAATTTTTAAAAATCAAATATATTTAAAATAAATTTTATGACGATCATGAATTTATAAGAGTGTCAGAATAGTTCAAAACTATTGTTTCGACTTTTAAGTGTTATTAGAGAAGCACAACAATAAGTTGAAATAGAAATACTTAAAAGAAATTAGTAGCATATGATAAGTCGATGCAAAATTCCAGTCCTATCCTAAAACTAATGATCAATTACACACTGATTTACTAGATGCAGTCAAGCTCAATCAGCTGGGCCACGAGGGGGGCACTATGAAAATCCATGTACCAGGCAGAAAATAAAGGAAATAAAGGTACCAAACTGAAAATTTTCCTTTTCCTTGTCAAGAGTTGGAAGGAGTGGCTACAGTCGCCTGCCCAGCCGGCAACAGAAGCTCTTTTACATTCAAATTTCAATTTTCTTCACCCAAAGCCCAAATATAAAGACCCAAATCACGAAAATTCCTTCAGAAAGCAGAGAAGATAAAATCCATGGAAATATTTTGATTTTTAACTCAAACTACTATACGAGGTATTAGTTTGAAGCCGAGGCCATCGCTCGCCTGCAACAGAGGTAGGTTTTGTAAGATAGACAAAATTTTATGTATATCATGTATTTAGTCGAGTTTTGTGCAATGGGTTAAGCTGGGTTTGTTGCTAGCAATTTTCTATCTGGTGTGGCTTGCTGGGCATTTCTTGTTTCATGCCTGAATCCCCCCACTTGTTTGATGAAGTGCCTCAGTAATTTTCATTGCGTTTGATGGAAGAAAAATATAGAAGAAAGCAATGTAATTCTCTTATTTCATGGAGCCCATTAATGTTCCAACCCCAGTGAAGTGTTTTTGCTGTTATAGAACGTGTAGTTATAATAGATAATTGAATGCAGTGACTAGAATTGTGAGTTATCATTTACCATTTGGCTTGCCTCTTCTTTGTTTGATGTAGCAGGCTGGTGTTTCCGGGTTTATGTGACGGGTGACGATGAAGTTGAAAGTGGTGTGTAGGAAACTTTACAATTACGTACGATATGATCTCAAGGAGATAGCATTTCCTTCCTCTTTGCCTGATCCCCCTTACATCAAAAAGCGTCGCAAGCTTTCTTGGCAAGAGCGCTATCTTGTTAGTTCTCTGTACCTGATGTTCTTTGCCATACTTTTTGGTGGTGTGTTAAGTTTGATTGTGTTGTGTCTTCTGTGCACATAACAAAGTAACGCTTTTGCATGTCTTGTTGAATTCAATACAGTGATACATATATGTGTGTATTTACTGAATCTTCTACTTCTAATTGGGATGCCTGAAAAATAGCAATACATCAAGGTGAATAAGTCCTTTGGTTGTATCTCTGGTTTGATCACCAAATGCTGTTTATAATTGTCAATTAGGTACTGAAGGAAGCATCTCGACTATATGCAGCATCCTGGGTCAGGGATATTGGTCCGGAACTCAGACCAAATGATTACAAAAAGAAAGAAGAGAGTGAAGAAAAACCCAATGAGGAGAAAGGTGCAACTAAAGAGAGGGAGCCATCAACTTTGGAGGATCTTGGTAAGGAACATTACCAGTTGTTAATATGATATGAAATGTTGAGAGCATCCAGCTAGAAAGCTGAACAAGATATGCTTCATTGTCTTTCTTAACCTCTAAAGTAGGGTGAGAGCATCCAGTTGTTACAAAATACTTGTTTTTATGTGCATGTTTATTTGACATTGTTATTTTTCATTCTGATTACAATTCATGCTTGCTTTGTGTATGGATATTGAGTTTCTGACACAAATTTTGAATGCGCTATTCAGCTGTGGCTGCAAGGGGGGGAATGGAAACGTTGAGGCCAGCACTGCAGCGGGTTTACATGACTAGAGCTTCCGCATATAGAGATGCTCTGAAGAGTTTTATAGAAGGTTATCAAGAAGGTATACAGCAAGTTATGGAGAAGAAGGAAGATTCTAAATCTCAACTTGGGGATGATACCCCTAGAAAATCAACTTGACATATCTGAAGGGTCAATCTGGTTGGTTCTTCTCTGCATATTTTATCGCCTCAAAATGGTTTTGAATCACTGATGAACTACTTTCCGGTGAATTTTTATAAACAATCATTGCTAGTTCCGTGGTGGTTTAGGAGCTACATCAAACGCACAAAACCAACAATTGCCTTTTTTATTGGTGGTTTAGGAGCTCTTTCACGAAGTGCATGTTGTTGCGAGCCGGAAACTTGTATTAGGAAGTATCTGCATGGAGAGTTATTAGATTTAATATACCGATCCGTAGATGCAGCGGACTCTCCCACTTGCAGAAGCGCTCAACATTGGTTACCATTGCTACTGAAGGTCAATAGGCATTTTCTTGTCTTACATCTTTTGTATCTCCAGATATTAACATGACATTCCGCAGCTTTCCTTTTGCATGTATTACCATCGTATCATTCCAGTCATGCAAATTGCACGCAACATGCGACAGACATTTTCAAAAGCCTGTAGCCATTACCATGAACAAAAGTTCCTCATGCAGTGTTGTTGGGTTCTTCAAATGATATTTGCTTGAATCCTTTTCCATTTGAATATGCATTTTCCTAGACTGCACTTATTTTGATACACACACACACACACACACACACACACTGCTGATCATTAGATCATGAAAGGTGGTGTGAATTAAATATGTGCAATGCTAACCAATTAACACTTGTGGTCAATGTTTCATAATTTGGAAAATTCTTGTATGAGCATGGTATTTGGATTCTATCCATGCACCCATGGACCATGGTATACAACATGTCTTTTATGCTTTAATTATGACCCTTGAGTGCATGAGTGGATCTCACACCTGGTGTGTACAAGAATTTTTTTTCGATAATCTTGTGGTTCCTTTCTTCTGAACTTGGGAAATTGGTAGTTTGTGGTGAACTTTGTTGGCAATAAATTAATTATTACATTGTTGATTGAGAAATAAAGCTGGACCATCAGATTTGTGGTATGTGTAGTATCAATCAACAATGTTGATGATAAAGACTCCTATTTTACCTAGTTGATCACCCCATGCCACATCATATCGCATTTTGCTGATGCATTTGGATTGAAAACAATAAGAAAAAAAAATAGATTTAAAAAAAGAAAAAACTTATTGTTAAGTCTATCTGTTTATGGGTTTGATTGTTGGCAACGGGGCTGTTGTAAATCATTATTGCATTATTGTTATTTTTATTTGTATGTGGGAGTTGTAGCTAAGAAAAATTCAATGTGCTTATGAGGTATAGTACGGTTGTCCAACAATTTCGAGTTCCGTAGCTGTTATGCTCTTTAAAATTAATTTACTGTAAATTATCAAGGCCATTTGCACATAAAGTTTGTGCACGTCAAAAGGTAATATAACATTAAATGAGAATATAAGATGAAATATTAATGTCATCCAATTCAAGAGTTCAATAGGATATATATATATCATGTGAGTAGCATAGCATGACCCCTCGAAATGGTCTCCGTTTTTTTTTTTTTTTGTCTCGCATACAAATATTTGAACAATTTTATTTATTTTTTTTAAGAAAAAAAATATCAAAATTATAGAAGTTCTAAATCTTGATCCAAAATTTATGGGCAATGAAATGAGTAGAAATTTATTTAGTGAAGGATGGGTAGTGGACCAAGTGTTATGACTGACGGGTTGGCATCAGTCCCATCAAAGTCAAGTACTCCTATGTCCCAACACTCGTTCACCCCCACCACATCATCCTATTTATTGGATGTTGCAATTTGGCGTTAATGATGATTGATGGTGGCGTTGGGGAGGTAGAGGGATGGACGGGGCGATCGTCTTTTTAAATTTATATTGAATTAAAATTCAAAAATGTATAAATTTTTGCATAAATTATAAAAATATTTTTATTGTTTTCTAGAAATTTGATCTTGTTTTTCGAACAAAAAATTCTGAATCGATATGTGGGTGGGGATGATATGGAAAATGTTGAGGCAGAATCACTACAGCATAGGCTGCATTATTTGTACATTACAATGTTTGAGATTCTTGATTGTAAATTTGTAACTATCCATATTTCCTCCATCCATCTGGGGACCTCTTCTGATCATGACAACTATATCTCCAACTGGGACCTCCTCTCCACTCTCTTCTCCAGCCAAACACTTCTACTACAATTTCACTTTGTCTTCCCCGACACCCGCCTCAAGCGGTGGAGCCATGTATAGTTTAAAAAATATATTTGTATTTTCTGATTTTAGAACTATTTTATACATATATATATATATATATCATTAAATTTAAGTAATTCATCTAATCGTTCTTTAGTTTATATTATCCAATACTTTGTAGAACCACGTATATATATTCACCGCAAGACGAGTGTATATAGGTGGGCATTTGGGGGTCCTTTACTAGCTTGAGATGAGATGAGGATGAAAAATGTAGCGTGCTTCTTTACACGGGATGAGGGTTGAAAATTTTGATGAAATAGAATAATCAAATATTACATGTACCTTATCAAGAAAAATGGATGGTGTATTAGTCAATGTTAATCATCCCTTGAGTGCTTTTTGATGCATCAGCCGTTACTCGAAAATTCTCAACTTAAAAGACATTTTGGTAACTTGCACCATCCCATATGTTAGAATGTTTCTCGGAATGATCTATTTTCATCATTACTAGAAAAATTGACGTTTTGTGTTGGATTCTACAACTGATTTTTTGCATTAATCGATCGCAAAACTTGTTGTACGATCAATTTTGTGTCGGATTGAGTTTGGATGGCAGAAACCTTGGTCCCAAAATTTTGCTACCAATTTTGCCATGAAAAAATTTACATCCACTTTTACAACAAATATGTGGAGTCACAAATATTGTTGAAGTGGAGCTTATGCGGCGAAATTCGCGAACCGCATAAGTCAGTTGCAAAATTGGTCACACAAACTTTAGCCTTTGATCCAACCAAAATATGAGCTTTACCAGCTCAAATGGATTTCAAAATAATAATCCAAAGTCAAAGAGAACGCTGCATTTGCAAAATCATCTTAGCGTGGATATTCTATTATACAATGACGTTATATTTTCAGTGGTTACTAAAAAAAGAAAGTATTATTACAATATGAGAGTGTTTAAAAAAATAAATAATTTTTTTTTTCACATCGTAATTGCCTAAAAAAAGTTAAGATTGAATTAAAAAAAAAAAAGAACCGTAGATGAATTTTATCCATACATAAAATGTCAAACAGCGGACGTCACATCCCCCACGCCCTGATGATGGCTCATCTTATCTTTGAGTCTCCTCATCCCGAATAATTCATATCCTGTTCTGTTACACCATAAATTAAAATGCACAGTTTTGATCAAAACCAAAATTCAAAATGAATACAATTAATAATTAATAATATGTATGTATATATGCCGAGTTGGTGGCTTTATTCACGTGTGGCGTTACTATTGCCTCGTGTTGTACTCTAAGTAAGTTTAGTAGGGCTATCTTTAAAGTATTTATGGCAACGACAAGTGTAGTCCATTTTATTTTATTTGATTTGATTTTGAAGCCATCACAAAACAGTATTCAAACATGCATGTTAAACATCCACCATTGCTGCACGTCATGTCATTATCCTACTATTATATTATATTGTACTATATGCACCAAAATTGTCATCATAAAACCTGCTTTCTTTTGCTACAATAATACTTAATTCTAAAATTTTTATTATTATTAATTTTGTAAAATCAATAGAAAAATATCAAAGTCGGATCAAATAATCTGCAAAAATAAGCCTGCCGGCATGTGTGGAGTCATCTTCAAAATAATTCATAAATATTTGACGTACCCCCTTTCTAATAACTTAATCTTTTACATGAGATGATCATTTATCATGAAAGAATTTGAAATATTCTGTTTGGAAAAATGTATCGATATGAGGTGGAGTTGGACTATAAGATCAAATCATCTATAAAGGCAAGAAAATTCTTGTCTGTATCGAATTCAAATATATCAAGACTAATCATATAACAAATATTTTATATTTATTTATAATTGATATACAGTTAAAAAAAAAACCAATCATATAATAAAAATATTAACATATGTTATTTGACTGATTTGATTCGAGAGGATAGATGAGGTGTGGCTTTGGCTTCAAAAAACATAGCCTGGTCGGTTGATGACTTAATATGATAATAATTATGGCATTGCCCACAAAAGTGGCAATTTATTGACTTTCTTGAAAACCCACCCCCATTACCTAATGCCCTTTTTTTTTTTTTTTTTTTTTTTTTCTCAAAACCAAAATTTCTACCATTTCTACAGATGTTGGACCACAAACCAAGCTGGTACATCACATTTCCAGATAGACTGATATGATAATACACGTTAAAAACCGTCCTACAATTATCAATCACATATAAATGCTACTTTTCAGGCTTTCACACCATTCCACGCTCAAATAGATTTTTCTATATTCAACAAGTCTCTTTTTCTTTTGTTTTTTGGGTTTGAATTTTCATCCTCCATTTCATTTACTAATACATGTTTGATTTTTTATTTTCTATAGAGATTTTTCTTTTTATTTATTCGAACGTCATTAAATTAATCCATATAACATATATTGATTAGTAAAATAAAAAATATATATTACACGACTAGAGGGTTTTGTAAGCGCTTCAAAAATATACGAGGCATATAGTTCTAGAGGCGAGATACAAATATATTGTTTTTCTTTTAAGAGAAAAATGTCCCACATACACTTTGCGGAGGTAATTAGTGTGTGTATATATATATATATATTTTTTTTTTAAATTAAAAATTTGTGTAATTTTTAAAATATGAAACTCTCTTTTCATGATTTTTTTTTTTTAAATATGACTTCAAAGTGTATATTGTGTAATATTTTGACCCAAAAAAAATAGGGTCAATATACTAACCCAAGTCGCCAGGAGAAAAGACGACTTCTTCAAATTTCGCCATCAAAGTTGACAAATTTTATAAAATATGAATATTTAATATTTATATAATATTTTATCATATTTTAAAAAAATAATAATAAAATAATACAACTAGCCAAAAGTGGTGGCGAGTTGCTTCGAAAAATAAAAATAAAAAACGACTAAATTGCCAACACTTTTGGCGAGTTAATGCAAAAAAAAAAAATTAAAAAATGTGAAACTCGCCAAAAGCGATAGCGAGTTAGTGCAAAAATATTGCTGCAGGAGAGGCTGCATTTGTGAAGCATGCAACTTTGACAACTATGGTAAGAACCGGGAGGGGAAAAAAAAAAAAAAATTTTTTTACCTTAACTTGCAACAGTTTTGGCGAGTTTCCTTTTTCCCTTTTTTTTTAATTTTTCTGAAGAAACTCGCTAGGAACACTGGCGAGTTTTATATTTTTCATTTTTTTTGGCACTAACTCGCCAACGTTTTTGATGAGTTTAACATTTTTCAATTTTTTTTTTACACTAACTCGCCAAAAGCGTTGGCGATGTAGTCATTTTTTTTATTTTTTCTGAGCAACTTGCCACCACTTTTGACGAATTGTATTATTTTATTATTATTTTTCTTAAATCCGATAAAATATTACATAAATATATAAATATTTATATTTTATAAAATTCGCCAATTTTGATGATGAAATTTGAAGAAGTCGTTTTTTTCCCCAGACGACTTGGGTTAATTTATTCAAATTATTTTTTTTTTATCAAAATATTACACAATATATACTTTGAAATCATATTTTAAAAAAGTCCCTATAATCTAGCCTAACTAATAATGTGCCACCGACATCTATGTTTTTCTCGTAGTAAGCGTGTGCAGAAAGGTATATAAATATAGGTGATGTATGTAGCTAGTAATAGCCCACCCTAGAAAGCTTAAAATTAACATTTTTAATCAAATTTGACCAAGAATTTTGGGAGAAGAAAGGGATTACCCTATGAACAAGTTGATCAATTAAATGCTTTGCCCAAAAGTACACACAAGTGGCACAACATGTATAGCTAGTAGTACCCATTAATTTTCTGGCATATCAATTAGCAAACGTGAGTGTTTCATTAGGGGAAACACCAAGAAGGTCCAAAATAGAAACTGTACCACGTAACCCTGATCTATATTAATAATTAATTTAGGTGTAAAAGTTAAATAAAAAATATAATATTTAAGGGGTTACCACGTGGTTGGAGTAATTATATTGGGCGGACATGGGAGAGCCCTCTGGCGTCGATGGCTCAGATGTAGACTCATCAGTGTCTTGCCACTCTAAGTTCACACCAAATAATCTTAGCCTCTTTGAATTACCTCCAGCACTCGATGATGGTGTTTGCTTCTGTATAACTGATCCTACAAAACAAAACACATTAATTACTTTTTGAAATTCTAGTTCCGACTAATTTGATTGTGTACGACCAACTAAACAATGACAAATTGTACATAAATCAATACTAATTAGTTTAATTTGACAATGCTCTAATTCATAACAAAAAACGAAAACTAAAGTTGGGAAACACATATAAGTTTAAGATATATATATATATATATATATATATATATGATGAATTAACGACAGAATTCGATGTAAATATAATTAAAAAAATTAATAATAAAATATTTATTAATAAAATTATTATAAACCAATTCTTCGTATAAATTAAATTTATAATATATTAATTTGCTACTGAATAAATGCATTCTTCTAGTATTATTTTTACTATAGCACATACATACATTGAGTTTGAAAATTTTAATTTATACGTAGAATTTATAATATATTGGTAAATAAATCATGCGTGAAAATATTTTTGATTAATTTATAGGTTGAATTTTTTAGTATATAAAGTATTAGTAAATGCCATGTTACAAGAAAAAAATAAAAGAAGAAAAGAAAATTTGAGTTTAATTTCCTCTTTACATAATAATTATTCTCATATTAATTACCCAAAAAAACTAAAAAAATAAAAAACACATTTGATAAAAATAATAATCTACCTCGACATATGCAAGAATAAGAGAAACAAAAAGAAGATAGGGTTTTCAGGAAAAAAAAAAATGGTACCAGCTGCATGACGACCCTCAGGTTGGTACGGCACAGATGAACACCCTCTATGCTGGTTCGGATAAGGTTGCCCAGGGTAATTTAACACCCGCCTCATCCACCCACCACCGCCACCGCCACCGCCAGGCGGTGGCTGAGACTGAGCGCCGCCACTACTGATCTCTTGCACTCCTCCACCGGAGTTGATAACATTCCTCCGCCTCCACCCTATGAGCAGCCGGCCGACATCCCCGCGGTGGCGGCCGAAGAGGACGACGTCGCCGGCGTCGAGCCTCTTCTCCTTGACAAAGCGGCTCCACCCTTTCGTCAACACGTAGCTCTGGCTGCTGTTCCAGTACGAGTACCGGAACCTCCACGATTTCCCCACCTCATCCTCGAAGCTCAACAGCAACCCCTTCTCTCCGCCCCCGTCTCCGCCGCCGCTTCCGTGCAACGGGAAATACTTCTCGGCGTGTTGCTTGGGTATGACGAGGCGGTTGAGCTTCCCCACATCGCTCGGCGTCAGCGGTTTCTCGAACAAGGGCTCTTTCGTAATTTCACGTTCGGCTTCTCCTCCGTCGTCGTCTTCCGCCGCCTGCGATTTCGGTAATTCTTCTTCTTCTTCATCTTCGTTGCTGTGGTTGAAAGCCGAAACTAGCCGCGCTTTGACCGCAAAACATGGGTCCAGAGGCGGCGGTGGCGGTGGCCCAAAAGCCGCCGCCGGCGGTGCTGGCGGTGGAGGTGACGACGATTTGGTGGTGAGGAGATGAGGTTTTTGGAGGTGATCCCATCATATACTGTGGCCACCCGTGGGCAGATTCTGGAAGGTTTGATGAGTAGTGATTTACAGACATTTTTTTTTTGTATTAATCCAGATGGGTATTGTACTGGGAAATTTAAGGAAATTAATAGCAAGGGAGAGTTGGGGGAGATATTATTATAGTGCCTTGTTTTTTATTTTTATTATTTCAGGAAATTATTACACGAGTATGTATATTGTTCATCTGGGATGGGGGGGGGGGGGTGTGGGGGGGTGCTGTATTGTCTAATTTATTACCCCCAGCTATTCCAAATTTGGAGTTATATTTTACCATATATTTTCAAAAAATTTCATGTTATCCAGTGCAGTTGGTTATTACGTGTTTTAATCATTAAATTTAAATATAAAAATATTTAAAAAATAAAATTATAATATTATCATATTAAATTTGATAATTGAAAATAATATTAAAATATTATTCAAATAGATAACATCTCATAAATAGTAATTTTGAATTAATTTTAGTATATTACCCGGTTCACAATATTCTAATTCATGATCAAATTGCCAGTTATTTTAATTGCTTCTCAATTAGTGCAACTTGACTAGGACCTATTATTAGATTGTTCTGAAAATTAAGTTAATTAAATATATATATATATATATGTATATATAAATTCTTTAATTAAAACTTCTAAAGTTTAGAAAAATAGGACCAGCCAATCAATATTTTATCCTCTATTTGGTTCTTGAATTATTACAAGACAAAAAAAAAAAAAATCTTTACTTCAAATAATAATATTTTTTATTTTTATTTTTTTTTATTTTTTTTCTATTTTTTCTCATTAAAATTTTTATTTCAAACATAATATTAGGGTATCTATCAAAAAATAAGGCACATCACGGGAGAACTCAATATACTTGTTAACTTTTAAGTTCACATTGTTTGGTAACATCATAGTTAGATTTATAAGGGATAATTAGTTAAAACCATTCATTTCTTCATGATCCTTTAATTATCATTGCAAATCGTTCTTTGATAAAACTATAGTCTTAATCAACAGTTATAGCACAATTATAACCATTGTGGTTTGAGAGCAAACTCAGCCTACTTTTCGACTACGTCGTTATATACATATATATATATATATATATTTGTGTGTGTGTGTCTGTGTGTGTGTAGGTACAAGAGTACTTAAAGTCATCGCGTGATAGGAAAAATCAATCATGATATTCAGTGTGACTTTTCATGTGTACACGGAAATTAGGCTGCACCTAGCACGGAACCATAAAACTCAGAATAACTATTTTATTCTTTATTTTTTTTAGTTTCATAAGTTAATTAATTACACTTCACACCCGTCCCTAAAGTTCCTCTAAATATCAAAATGCACCAAACATATTTTAAATTATGAATATACCCTTTGTGCCATATGTTCAAACCCAAACAATGTGTGTTATTATATAACGGTACATAATTTCGTATACGGCATTTGGATATTTTTGCATAGACTATATCAATTTCGTCTTGATTTTAATCAATTACATTACCAACAAAAAAAAATCACTGCTGTTAAATCCTAAACAGTTGATTAATTAATGACTCGAGGTGGACATTTGAGAGTTTTTTTAGGGGTGAACGTCGGATATTTCATATTTGAGAGGTGCTAATTGTTGTTAACTCTAATTTCTTTGAATGTGCTGAGGAAATAGAAACCTTGTGCCATGTTACTGTGTGGCCTAACAGATCAAGTCGTCAGCTAGTCATACAACGGCTACCATGTACTCTGGTTTTATTTAGATGCACGAAATTGTAGTTCAAGTTAGATTTAGTTTAATCAATATTAATCCCGTTGCGTGTGATTTATATTTGTTATTTAATTAGTATAAATTTTAATAAGAGTAACTCATTACATGGCGAATATATATTAACACTCACTATATAATTGGTTGGGGTCGATCATATCCGACTAAATAAATTGAAGAGAATGAAATATTTATAGCCTAGTTAAAAGTGGTACTGAAACTAACAGTTGAGATTCTATTTGAGGCGCTTGGAATTTCCAATAATTAAGCGGCAACAGCGGGAGGGGGCAGATGAGATAAGATTCGTTGTTAGGCCATTTTTGGTATTGCATTCGTGTTTCATTTTAGTCCCCACACTCTATCAATATTTATTTTTATCACACTGTCACATAATCAATAGCATCACACCCTCTGTCCCAATCTCTTCGTTTGTCTGAAAAAACAAGTCACCATATCAAATTCTGCACCACTCAGTGGGGAGAGTGATGAAGAGATTGATCAAGGAAGTTGTCTTGCTCATAAATTTATATAAACTATTATATATATCTATAAATATATATATATATATAAATAAACTTAAAATGTTATTTTTAAGATATAATTATATACTCTTTTGAATTTTCATATTCCACGCCAATGAACTTGTGGGACGACATGAAAGTTGATTTCAACCCGTTGGGTGCATTTTGATATTAAATTGTGAGCAACTCGTTCAAAAAGAATATTTAAATAATACACTAAAGTTTATGATTCCCGTGTATGTAGTACTTTATCTCACAAGTTCAAAAGATGGCGGCTTTCATGCACACAGTACATTATATTTCTCACCAGCATGCACTTAATTTCTGATTCTTTGACTATCGATCGAGCGGCGCTAATACCATTTGTTACGCCCCGCACACATGAGCCCATTAGATTCAGAAGCGATTTTAGAATCTATTGAATGCACCTTGAAATTAAACTAGATGTGAACAATTTACTTAGAACGAATATTTAAATGATGCATTTGATCGAACTATTTAATCAAACCTTATAAAATATCAACATTTTCTATACTTGGAGTTGGATGTATATATGAATTGCACCTTAACCTATCAAGTGCACATTGAATTCAACCATATATGAAAATTCTACTTAAAAATACTTGAAATTACGTCAAAATTATATATTCATATGTTATCCATTCAATTAGCTGGAACATTGTATTAGGTGTAGCATAAAGTAGGCAATTAAATAAATCATCCATTCACTCGATCAGAATTCCAAGTGCATGAATTCATACTACTCTCAGCCTAGGCCATGGAAAGGTTTGGACATGCTTATTTTAATATTATTAATATGTAATACTTATTAAACACAAATATCAGAGTTGATTGGTCTGATATATGTGCATCTCTATTTTAATGTATAATATGCTGATCACATGCGTGCTACCATGGTATTCATCAATCGGCATATGTCGGTGGATAAATTGTGCAGAAATTTAGAAAACGTGCATGCTTAGACATTGAATTCAAAGGTCCAAATTACGAGCAGATACATATACTCCCCAATTAATTATACACGTATAATCTAAACTTGTCAATGTGTCGATATATACAAGAAATTACATTATTTTATTAACTTACACTTTTATATATATTGGGTAGGACGTAGGATGTGAAGAGCCTATCCTATCTCATGGAAAATAACATAGAAAATTCTAATTCAGATCCGACTCGATCGAATCAGTGTTAATTATATGATGAGAGTTTTACATTTGTCTTATGATTGGTCGATAATTTAGGAAGAGTGATCAATCATTAAACAAGTACAATACACTTACTGTATGAATTGTTCAGTCAGACCAAATAAGGATCGGGTTAGAATTTTTCGTATAACATTAGCTTGTTAATTACCATTTGAGATTTGATGTTATGTGACTGGTTGTGGTAGCGCATTTACTTAAATAAATTTAATAAATCATTATAATTTAAATGAGAAGGAATTAAAATAATGATAAAGAACAAATTTCAATATTGATTGGGGAGGAGTTTGTAGCACTATTCTTCAAATTACTTAGAAAGAGAATTTAAAAAACTCGAGTTTGTGTGTGTAGCATTTCTCTAATTAATCAACTGTTGGCTAAGGAATTTGCAACATCATTGGCACGGCACTGCTATAATGCAGTCGCTGAGATATGGACAAATGAAAAACCTCATGAGATATTCCTATAAATTGATGTTATTAATTTTGAAACTCAATTATTTAATTAGAAAAAAAAAAGATAAATTATAGAGTCCCAATCACCTGGATTATCGGGCCAATCTCTGAGGCACTCTTACACTCAACTCCCTTTAATTATTAGGAAAATTCTTAAATGAATTGGGTATATGAGTCCCCATTCATATATTCTGTGATTTAAATTTAGCCATGTGTTATGTGTATTTTATAAGAAAAATTAATACATAGCACGTGGTTGAATTTGGAATGCAGAACGCATACACCCAGTCCATGGAAGAATTTCCCTAATTACCATGTCACACATATATTATGTGTGCAACACATGCATCCTATTTATATTTACATACATTTTCCAGAAATGATATAATATAGATGATACACGTGAAACTACGAGGTCCAAGCTTTTTTGATAGCAAATATATTTCATGATTGGTGTCACAATAATCGGTTTTTGAAATGTTAATTGGCTTATTAATCGAGCTTGCGTGGTGATTGATCAGCTTATTGACGTATTAGTGATAATTTTTCCAAAACTTAGGCAAGACCAAAAACAATGTATCACAATCTTAAAAGTTGATACGAATCTCAATTTTGTTTGATGGGGACTTGGGTATATATATATATATGTGTGTGTGTGTGCGTGTGTGATGAAGCTGTGAAACATGTGATGTATCTAATATCAATCCATCGACGACTATATATATTTCACTTTCAATATGCATTGGTCTTTCTAATATTTTATATTTTACAAATTGGATAATGAATGATTTTGATGGCTAAAATAATCTTACCTAGATATGGATATGTGATTTTAATTTATCCCGTTATACCTATAAATAAAAAAATTGTTGTTTATTAATGAAATATACTAGTATTATGATATTAAGATTTCAATAATGAAACATTAATTATTGGGTCAAGAATCCACTCAATTATCATTAAGTTTCTTTATTTTTGTTAGAATAATTGTCACATGGAGTACACTATTATCCTTCGTAGTTTCACTTTTCAATGTCGTAATAGAATAGCTCACTCTACCAGCTCTAATCATATCACACACACACACACACACACACATATATATATATATATACATATGTATGTATGTATGTGTGTGTGTGTGTGTGTGTGTCATTTAGTCCGAAATTAATATATATGAGTATCAGAAATAAGCATCCTTGTTTTTGGTGGTTAAAAGTGGTCCTAAGAATTAAGGTGCGGAGGCCAGTATCTTATTTGAAGCATGGCCCACAGTATCCAAGATATAAGGCCCACTTCCAATTACATCCCATACCTGAGCAGAGCAATCATAAATATGCATATTGATGTTTCATTACATGTCAATGCCCTTTTTAGCTTTTTCTAGGTTTAATAATATCTAAATAAATACTTACTCCATTGTTATTATATTATATATAAAAATATCTGAAAACAGTAGTGGCTATTATTTGACAAATTAATATGAAATTGGAATACCAATGTATTCTAGCTTATAATAATTTGTTTTAAATAATTAATCATTGATCACTCTATATCCGGCATCAATAGGTATCGATTAAATTTAAATTCGAATCGATTGAGACTATTCAAGTGTAAAACTCTTCCTATAAAGAACAAGCACACACATGAGACCTTTGAAGCGTTGCGTTAGGCCACACACCAGTGTATTTTTATTTTCTTGGTCTAACCTCATATTTCAGCAGTGTGATGGGGACTGGGCCAATACTAAAGATATTTTAGGGAACACTATTCGACTAGGGGCCCACGCATGGCGCATCCTAATTCTAGAAAGAATTAGAGAGGTAGAACTTAGAAGGGTCTTTATTCCAAAAATACTAAAATTCTACAAGAAAATTCTTAACCGAATCTAATATAATCCAACTCTACAAATTATATGATAATCAGATTTATTCCAGAAATCAATGTAATTCCCATTCAATCCAACTCTACAAATTATATGATAATCAGATTTATTCCAGAAATCAATGTAATTTTCATTCCGATACTTCAACATACCTCCCAAAAAAATATAATTAAGGGTCAGTTTGGATGAGTTTTAAATACATATATATATATATAAATTTTTTTAAATTGTGCTTTCTATAGTATATATATTTTTCAAATTAAATAATTTGGCATTTGAATACAATAGTTAAAAGTGTTTCAAAAGACACTTTTATTTGAAAATATTTTAAATAGTTTTTTTAAAAAAAAGTCCCTTTTAGACCTTTTTATGGTTTCTTTTTTTAAAAAAAAAATCCACCCAAATATATATATATATTGGAACTAGAGTGTTCTTTTTTTCAAAAATTAAGAGTTTCTCTTTTACGAAAAACTCATCCAAACAAGCTCTAAGAAGGGTTTATGAACTCCATGCATTTTAAGAGTTCATAAGACATTATAAAGATTTCAATAAAATTTTTAAGAAAATAAACTTATAAGCTCAACAAAATAAAATATATTACAATAAAATTTTAATTTTTATAAATATTAAAAATATGTTACAACATGTAGAACTTATAAGATGTTTCAAATAAATCTAAGCAAACACCTTTTGGAGTTTTAAGAGTTGAGCTTATATTTACAACCCTTTGGGCCCTCGCAATTATATTCTTTTCTTCTTCTTCTTTTTCTTTTTATTTATTTGGTTGATAATTAAGATGCAATAAGAACAAAAATAACTGCCAAGAAAGTCATATGTCGAAGAAATTGTTAGTCAAATTAACTCCATCCTAGTTGCACCCAACTTTGAGCACCTTCTTCAAAGAACTAGCACACATCAAGCTTTGCACGTGTGTATGTGCGTTTGAACTAACACACATCAAGATCTGTGTGCGTGTAACCTACACACGTCAAGCTCTATCTGTGTGTGTGAACACACACCAAGCGGTGTGTGTATGTGTGTGTGCGTGCGTGTAAACCAACACACATCGAGCTCTGTATGTGTGTACGTGTGTGTGAACCAACACACATCAAGCTCTATGTGTGTGTGTGTGCGCGCGCGCACGCGCATATAAATTAACACACATCAAGCTTTGTGTGTGTGTGCGCGTGCGTGCGTGCGGAAAAACTAACACACATCAAGCTCTGTGTGTGTGTGCCCGCGCGCACGCGCATGTAAATTAACACACATCAAGCTTTGAGCGTGTGTGTGCGTGCGTGTGTGCGGAAAAACTAAAACACATCAAGCTCTGTGTGTGTGTGCGTGAAGGATAAAAAAAATCACCCAAAGTAGCATAGCTTAATTATAAAACAACATTTTACCAAAACTTTCATTGATAGAGAAGCAATACAGATAGATACCAATGACTCAGGAAATTCTCAAAAGTTAACATCATGAATCAACAAGATGTTAAATTCTTGGTACTGATGCAACTAAGAAAACTCAACACTTAGATCTCCTGCTACTTTGCCCTTCTCCTCTACCATTTCCCGTTCTCGATTTCGAACCGGGAGGTTGATGCCATTCCTTTAGTGCACCACAACCATCCCTCAACAGCAACGGTTGCTCCTTTTGCTGGGACGGACTACGACACTCTCTAGCTGATGATAACCAAATATGATCCTTAAAACCCTTAACATGTTTGTGCATCTGTCTCTCCTCACAACAGCTTCTTCTTTGAGCTTCCTTCTCGATTTCAACAACACCCCATTCAACTCCATCCGACACGCTCCTCTGAAGAGACGTGCAACTCTCAACTTCTCTAACGTCTTCCTTTACTTTCTGACAGGAGCTAACCCGGGCCGCGCCCTTGTCTCTTTTAGTGCCTAGGAAAACTTCCAACTGTTTTCTCAACTTGCTAATGGCTGAATTTTTCTCCTCGAATCGATGTTTAGCTTCACAAAGTTTCATCTTTACTCTCTCCTCATGCAACTTCTCAGCCAATCCCATCATCTCTTTTTCCTTCTCTGCCTCTTCATGAGCTTTAACGGACTCATTTTTCGGTCTCTCAACTTCACCCCTATCTTCATCAATGTTTCTTGCTAATTCATCACACACCTGTTCGGTCATCTCTCTCGCCCTCTTCTCATTTTCAAGCTCTTTAACTGCCTCTATGAATGATGACTTCAATTCTGCTAGCTCTTTACCGAGTTCTTTGTTCAACCTCTCGAGCCGTTTCCTTAACTTTCTCTCTGCCTCCAGTTCGCTGGCAATGGACCCAACAGCTGCTTCAATGGCTTGATGTTCTTTAATTTTCCATGATGCTTTTTCTTCGGCATAAAGCTTCATGAGAAAATTGATCTCGGTCTTATCAGAGTGTTGTTCTTGGATGAGGTGATTAACCTGGATGCCGGCTCTCTCGAGCTCTACATGCAGGGCGGATATGACAGACATGCTGGATGAAGGTTGATCTGCACGAGCCCAAATGCGGTTGATGATTTTCAGCAGCTCTTTGGAAGTTGTCAAAGCATTGCTTATATCCTTTAGACGATTTCCACCTCCACTAAGCAAGCCAGTTGAAGTTGGGGCACGGGATCGCGTCTCAATCTGCAATTCATATTATTTTATATGTTTATGATATGTTTGATTGCAATTTTCAAAAGCCCGTCTCAAGTAGATAGAAAACGTGTCGAAATTTGGCCAAATAATCCATACCAAATCAATTTTTAAGGTAGACAACGATGAAAGTTTACCTCCATAAAACTGGCATTGCTAATGGAATCACAAGCTGCAATATTTTGTTCAGCAGACCTAAGCCTCCGAGAAATTGTTGGGGTTCTCTGACGACTACCTGTTCCAGATCGATCCATTTTCTATAAAATATCAAAAAGAAGATTTAGTTCTAAAATTTGGCCAAACAATCATGCAAAAAACTTGGGGACTGACGGATATAACACTTTATGTTGGATGTCAAAGTGAGAAAACAGTGAGAATGGACATGTCTATTCCAAATGGCTAAAAACACATTAAATTAAAAACTGCATCTTGGAGGCTTAACTACTACTAAACTATACCCTTTGGAAATGCATACACAATCTACTTAGTATGATAGCCAACCGACAATCCGACAGCCAGTGGCAAAGCTAGGACCTCGGTGTCAAGGGGTGCACTTAACCGCCTATAGGCTACAGACAATACAAATGACTAAGTTAGAAAAATCAAGGATGCACTGAAAGACGAACAGGGAGTGCATTAAAGAAGAATTAGAGCAATCATTAAAATCTAACCATATATATATATATATATATATATGGTGTAATTTTGTCGGGGGTTGCACAGGCACCTCTTGAGCTATATGTGGCTCCTCCACTAACGACCACATTCTTGAGTATTCCATACTTGAACATAATACAACCTTAAAATTATTACACAAAACTGCACACATTTGTGATTTCCTAAGAACTCACAAATTAAACTTCATGATTGGTATACAAAAAACAACTGCTAGGAGCACATCCCACTTCACAAAAAATGTTATCGGAAGTTTTGATTCCCTTGCATACAGGTTTTAGCATTCAAATCTATCCCCATGAAAGAATATAAACTTAACAAAATGAATAAAACCAGAAAAAAGCATCAACCCACCTCCAAAACTGTCGGACTGTCCGGTGGATCCGATACATGAGGCAGCAAAGAGCCCGAACCCGATCCTGAGCCTGAGCCCGAGCCCAAATCCAAATGCAACCCCCATCCGGAATGCATTTTCTCCCTCTTAAAACCCATCTTACTCGCATTACTCTTCTTCTCCATCAGCTCCAAATCACTCTCACTCATTTTGGGTGGAGGCATCTCATTCATTTCCCACAGGGTGGCCGCCAGCCTCCGGGCCGATACGGGCTGAGTGGACCTCCCACTAACAGAACGATTGGGAGACTCAATGGCGCTCCTCAAAGGGTTCATCCTCCATGTTGGCAATGGGGTGCTGGATCTGGACCCTCCAAGACCGGCCCGATTCTTGACAACCAGAATGGCCCGCTTATTCAACCTGTAACTGCGGATTCTTGATGATGAGGACGAGGATGAGGAACAACCCCTTTTCCGGATCTTGGTGGGCATTATGAGACCCTCCATTAACAACCCTTCATGCCTTTGCCCCGACATTTTAACTATTTAACTGATTTTTCACTCTTCTCTACCGATATTTACAGCTAAATTTATTGAACTTCACGTGATCTGTATGAAGTGAAAAAAGAAAAACTTTGAGATAGTATATACAACCACAGACACCCAATTAAGTGCATAACCAAATAATCCAAATAAAAGTTAAAAGCATTGATTTTTGAGAGCAGAAAGAGAAAATATGAGGTGGGGTTTCAACTTTCAAGATCTTACAAAATTTTCGCTTCTCCACAGCATCCCTTTATGATTTAGCCCTTTAAAATCTGCAAAAGAATAGCAGACAAAGATTGAGAGCTTGTGATCACCATTGAAATTTTTCAGTGGGTTCAAAGTGTTTCTCTTTTCTCTCAGAATCTTTACAGCTCGAAATGCTGAGCACTTCAAAAATGGAACTAAAAATCTATTCAGGCCATTGATGATTGATGGATTTTTTTTTTCTGATATGGTTTTAATTTAAATTGACGCTACAACTAGAAAGAGCAGAGATCGACTTCGATTTGATTTTCTTGTGACTCATTTGATTCAAAGCTCCGTTTTTTTTCTCTTTTTTTGGGTACAGTGTGCACTTATTTGTAATACATAGACAGCGTGAGTCACAGGTAGACAAAGCGGCAGGAAGAAGCAAAGGAAAATAGCGAGTTTAAAGGGCACGTGAGAAAAAAACGTGGCTGATAATTAGTGGCTCTTACCAGAATGTTTATTTTCTTATTTAAATTTGTTGGATTTGTCTTAAATTTCTTCTGTCTGCCACAATAAATACCTTTCATCTATTTTTTCTTTTTTTTTCTTCTTAATAAAGATAAACTTTAATAAATTTAATTTATAATATGTCTAAATTTAGTTTTTATAATAAAATGATTTATGCTTTGAAATTTATGGTGACCATGAGATAACGAGTTCGAGCTCCACCAATGTAAATATTATAAAAGACAAACTTTCATAAATTTAATTTACAATGTGTCGAAATTTAGTTGTTATGATAAAATGATTTATGCTTTGAAATTTATGGTGATCAGATCACGAGTTCGAGCTTCACCAATATGAATATTACTTTGATAAATTACAATGTATAGTTTACTGTATTTTTATGTTTATTTTTTATTTTGGATGATTTACACTTTGCACCTTAAAAACACTTTAAATAGTCACTTCATAATCTTAGGAAAAAAAAATAATAGTAGATTACACCTCAGAAAAATATTTAATTTTAGCATCAATACCCCATTATCATTTTCAAACAAAAAAATCCATTAAAGTTGACTTATTGTGAGAGTAAAATTGTCGGCCTAAAAAACAAATATTTTTTTTCTCTCTTAAGCCCAACATCTAACATAAAAAGAGTAATAAATACCAAATCATATATTAAAAATATGACCTTTTTCTATTGAAGTTTATTATTTTACAACAACATGACAATTCTTAAACTAGATCACTATTTTCCCGAACAAACATTTAGAGTTAAAATACAAATGGAAAAAAATTCTTTATTAAAAAAATAGGTGAAATTAGTTAAGGGGGGAAAAACAAAAAACATGACCTTAATTAATAGCAAATGAAGCAACATATTTTAACTTCATGTTAATAGTCTTGAAAAATTCATCATTTGGCATTTTCATATAAATTAACGCAACTATTATTTATTATGTTTAAACAAAATTTTTCGAAAAAGATATTCAAATTTTCTTTTGTGAATAAATGTAACAAGGAGCCTCACAATCATGTTGAATAAATGCAACAGGTCTTTCTTTTTGAAAAATTTTCTTCTTACCGTAACAAGGAGCCTCACAATCATGTTGAATAAATGTAGAACTTTTGTGCACTTCTCTCAAATTTCATACCATTGCTTCAGTTGCACCTGAATATCTCAATTTACTTTTGAAATTTCTCCCAAAATTTACTTGAAATATGAAGAGTTTTAGATGCGAAAAATCCTAATTTTGCTTTGAAGATTATTACTTTGTTTTTTTCATTTTGTGAAAAAGTAAAACACCTCAAATGGATTTTACAAATCTTGTTCAAGATTTTGGAGGGAGATTAGTATTTTTTTTAGGCTGACAATTTTGTTCATGGAAGAAGTTAACTCTGATGGATTTTTTGGCTTAAAATTGGTGATGGTGCATTGATGTCAAAATTAAAAAATTTTTAGGGTGCAAACTGCTACTTTTTCTTTTTGATGATGAAAAGTTAATATTTAAAGTGTTCAAGGGTGCAAAGTGTAAATCACCCTTTGTTTGTATTTGACAATTCTTAATAATAATTGTAATAATTTGATCTTAATTTGCGAGTATTATTGTAGTAATCTATATTTTTTCATTATTATCTTCAATTCTTCGATTTATTTGATTTGAACTGCACGACCTTATCGTACTGCCTATATCAATATTGGTTCATAAAATACTATTTACTTGGATAATACCAAAATGGTACATATAATTGCTGAATTAAGTATGATAATATTATAATTTTACTTTTCAATACTTTTTAACAGTATTATATTTAAATTCAATGATTTACTAATCGAGTAAATACACAATTGAGTATGATGAAAATTTCCACCAATGTCTATGTCATCTGTAAACTGTCACAATAATGCGTATGCTTTTATCATGGTAAATCTGCAATTCGTGTCTATTTTTTACCGTACAGCTTCTCTTTTTTTGCATTTACTTGTACCTATCATCAACTGCATCCAACTTTTCATTTATCTTGCCAGTGTAGACAGCAGTTGTAGTTGAAAAATAATAACTAATAATTGGTGCCATAATAGAACAAAATGCAGTTGGAATAGCGTCTAGAAATCAACGGAAAAACATTACTGCTATGGCTCATAAATATCGGACAGGCTGATGCTGTAAATTTTAAGCTATTATGCACAATTATATTATATATTCAAACTTCAAAGTGATATTATAGGGTATAGAGAGGTAGCGAGATTCTTTTTTTTTTTTTTTTTTTTTTTACTTACCTCCTATAAGGAGCAAAATGTCAAGTCGAAAAATTAATGTGACATTCCTAATTAAGAAAACCTAGTCAATATGAATTTTTTTTTTCGTCAAACTTCTTTGGGATTAGGTCTAAATTAATTATTAATGCTCCACCAATACACTAGTAAATGAAGCCTCATACCTTACTGAATTAGGCATTAGGCATTGACTACAACCACCGATATTATCCCCAAAATAATCGAGGGAGCGAACGCAACTAAGAGTCCATTTGGATGGAATTTTATTAAAAAAGAAGCACTTATTTTTTGAAAAAAAAAACACTTCAGAAGAAAAAATTATATTTGAATGGATTTTTCAAAAAAAAAAAGCTTTTTTTAACTTCAAATAAAAGGACGATTTATACTTTGCACCCTAGAAAGATCTTAAATAGCCACTTTGCACCCTTAGAAGAAAAAAAATAGCACATTACACCCTAGAAAGTCTTTAGTCTTGGCATGGATGCACCCTAGCCATTTTCAGGCCAAAAAATTTATCGAAGTTGACTTTTTGTGAGGGCAAAATTGTCAGCCTAGAAAATACTAATTTCCCTCCAAAATCCTTGACATGATTTGCAAAATATATTTATGGTAGATTACCTTTTCATTAAACGTGAAAACAGAATAACAATCTTAATGGAAGATTAGGGTTTAAAAACTAAAACTTTTTATTTTTCAAGTAAAATTTGGAAGAATTCAAAAATAAATCCAAAAATTCAAGAATAGTTGGAGCAATGACATGGAAATTGAGAGAAGTACACAAAAGTTCTTCCTTGAATCAAAATGGTTGTCAGGTTCTTTGTTATGGTAAGAAGAAAATTTATTTGCAATTTATTATATTGAATATGTTTTTTGAAAAAATTTGTTTAGGCACGGTGAATGATTTTATTTAGCTAAATTTTGGTTTATAATGGATATATTTTGGATATTGATTAGTACTATAAGTTGATTATATTCTTTTGATGATATTATGGAATATTTTATAACATAAAAAACATGTAATCTATTGAATATGTTGTTAATGCAAATTCGATATGCATATATTTAGTTGTCGTGTATGGAGATTGCTGCTTCTTGTACAAAAAATGCAAAAGGTAAGGGTTTGTGGGGCTTATAGTAGTAAAAGATGAGTGGTGCTTTTGTTAAAAAGCAATGTTAATATCTACACACACTACAGGTTGGACAAGTTGAACAAGAGTGTCCAATTTCATAACTTCTGTAATTGTATTCTCTTTAAATTTATTTTTGATTGTGTTTTCGTTCTTGTTTTGCTTTTTTTTTTTTTTTTTTTTAATTCTAGCTTTTGCTTTTTTGTCTTTGTAGAGCCATCGACAAAATATTTCACTATAAAGATGCATCACACTGGCCATTTTCTTGAACTTAATGGCAGATTCTATGTGGATGGGCAGGTTAATTTTTTTGACTTTTGTGATTCTTCTGAGATGAATCTTGGTATGATAAATGATATGGTTAAGGAATTAGGCCACAATGAAGAGTTGATTATCTATTATAGCCTGAGGGTCCCGGATGATTGTAATGAATTAGATTTTTTGGGTCATGATTGGCATGCTAGGAATCTTATCAACTTGGTTGATAGTGAAAGCATTGTGGGTTTATTCATTGAGCATGTTGGGGGAAATTCTAAGTTGCAAAGTCAAGTGGGATCCAACCTTCTATTTTCACAATCACAAATATTGAATCATGAAATAGATGTCGGTTATTATGGTGATGAAGATTTGCTTGAAAATCATGATGCATATATGAATGAGGGGATTACTCAGGCAAAATCAGATAGCAGTACTGATATAGAAACAAATGAAGGGGATATTTTGTTCTCGGATGAGTTTCAAGATAGTGATTTTGCTCTTGATGATATGTTATTTGATGAAAACATTGATGATGAGGTCGAATGGACTGGTATTATGCATACCAATTTAACCGAAACATGTGATCAATCAAAGATGTCTAAAGGCAATATGCCAACAGAATATGTAAGTGCAGGAGGCTCACAATTTTCAATTTATAATGGTGAAGCTGATTTGTCTGATTTTGAGTTTGATGTGGGTTTATGCTTTAAGACTGCTGCTGAGTTTAGGTTGGCAATAAGGAAATACTCAAATAAGCAAGGAAAACCACTACGCTTCACTAAGAATTGTAGTGACAAAGTGCAAGTTACTTGTGAGTGTGGTTGGGTAATTTATGCTTCTTACAAGTCTAAAAGTGAGAAAACTTTTCAAGTGAAATCAATTAAAGGTGAGCATACTTGCTACAGATCTGCAAATTCTAAGCATTGTACTTCAAGATTTTTGGCCCAAAAGTACCAGCAACACCTTCGAAGTAACCCTTCTTGGCCTGTAAGCTCAATGCAAGAAATCATGCAAATGGAAAATCACACTAATCTCTCTATTTGGAAGATGTACAGGACAAAAAAAAAGGCTATGGAGTTAAACAATATATCTGAATTGGAACAATACTCAAAATTATGGGATTATTGTGAGGAGATTAGAAGAACACACCCTGACACCACAATTAAGTTGCAATGCAAGCATGCCATAGGTTCTGAAACATCAATTTTCAAAAGAATCTATATCTGTTGGGGGGCTTTGAAAAAAGGATTTAAAGCAGGTTGTAGGCCACTAATAGGCCTAGATGGTACCCACCTAAGGACACAAAGAGGTGGAGTGTTGCTAACTGCTGTCGGAGTTGATGGGAATAATAGCATGTATCCCTTTGCCTATGCTATGGTTAAGAAAGAATGTAGAAAAACATGGGAATGGTTTGTTAATTTGCTTATTGAAGACTTGGAAATTAGGAACAGCTTTGGATACACATTTATATCTGACAAACAAAAGGGTTTGATCAAGACAATTGAAACCCTCTTACCTAATTCTGAGCATAGGTTTTGTTTGAGGCATTTGTACAATAACTTCAAACAACAACATAAAGGGTTAGCATTGAAAGACATGCTTTGGAGGGCAGCCACGGCTACCAGCGTGGTAGACTTTAATAAGACAATGGAACAGTTGAAGTCATTTGATGCTGCTGCATTTGATTGGTTAAAAGAGAGACCTGCTGTGAATTGGTCGAAGTCTCACTTTAGTACTTGGCCAAAATCCGACATGCTTTTGAACAATTTATGTGAAAGCTTCAATAGTATGATTCTCAAGGCCAGAGACAAGCCGATAATAACTATGCTGGAGGTAATCAGACTGGTGTTGATGAAGAGGATCCATAGCCAAAGGGATAATATATTGAAATGCCATGGTGATCTATATCCTAGTATTCAAAAGATTTTGGAAAAAAATAAGAAAAAGTCCCATGAATTCATATTGGAGTGGAGTGGCAGTGACAAATTTGAGGTGAAGGGATGGCAAGGTGATAAAATGGTTGTTGATTTGTCAAATAGAACTTGCAGTTGCAAAAAATGGGATTTAACTGGAATACCATGTGTTCATGCAATTGCATGCATATTCCATAGAAGAGAGAGGGTTGAAAACTACGTAGAGCATTGGTACACAAAAAGAACATTTACCAAAGCATATGAACATTTGCTTAATGCAGTGAGAGGCCAAGAAGAATGGCCTAAATCAGGATATATGCCATTGGTGCCATGGGTTGTTCCTCCTAGAAAGGTTGGTAGGCCTTTGACACATGCTAGGAGAAAAGAACATGATGAAAAGATAATCCAAAATGAGTCGGGCAAAAAACTTAAAAGAGGTGGCTCAAAGTATAAATGTTCCAATTGTCAAAAATCAGGACACAACAAGAACGGATGCAAGGAGCCACCAATGATGGATTCATCCAATCAAGTCGCTAATGCATCTAGAAAGAAAAGGTTTAAGATTCCGGTAAGATTTATTTTTCTCTCTTGTATGATATTTGTGTAATGTTTGATATTAAATGTTATAATTTAATTTTGCATATTACTATTTTCAGGTGAAGAGGAAATCAGACACACAAAAAAATATTAATTTACAATCAAATAAAAATGCACAGGTTAGTTGAACTATCTCTTTCAAAGTTAATAGTTTCATAGTATATAAATCTAAAGCTAACACATACATACACACTTGTTTTGTAGTATGGACAAAATGCAAGGAGTGGAGTTGTAACCAGGATTTTCAATATGCCATCCAGTAGCAATATTGTGACACAACATAGTGATGGTGTTTCAACTATAACAAGGATTTACAATAAATAGATTTTTGCACTCTAGACTTGAAAATTCTATTCTAAACTCCATAGTTTATATTTTTGAACAATTGTTTTTTGAACTATTTTGTGGACGAACTCCTATACTTTGTCAAGTGGAGTTATGTTAAATTTGTAGAAGTCTTTGTTGGAATTTTTGAGATATTTTATTGCTATATCATATCTTTGAACATAAGCTTCTTGTATGTGAATAACAATTAAGTTAATCTCTATCAAAATATCAAATGATATATTTTTTTTTAGGCCATTAACATGAGGTTAAATTTTGTCGCTTCATTTACTACTGATTGTGGGCATATTTTTTCTTTTTTTTTTTCTTTTTCTTAACCAATTTCACCTATTTCATTATAAAAGAACTTTTTTCCATTTGTATTTTAACTGAAATTTTTGTTCTTGAAAATAGTGATATAGTTTTATAATTGTTATGTTACTACAAAAGAATAAATTTCATAAGCAGATGTCATTCTCTAATACGCTAGGAAGATTTGTTGCATATTATTCTTTCCATATTAGATGCTGGAGTCAAAAGCTAAAAATATATTTTCTTCTTTAGGTTGACAGTTTTACCCTCAAAAAAAGTCAACTTAAATGATTTTTTTTTGGCTTGAAAATGGTGAGGGTGCATCCATGCCAAGATTAAAGACTTTCTAGGGTGCAATCTGCTATTATTTTTTTTTTGAGAGTGCAAAGTGGCTATTTAAGGTCTTTTTAGGGTGCAAAGAGTAAATCGCCCCAAATAAAAACACATTTTAAAGCATTTTTAACTCTTGTATCCAAATATAAAACTGATTGGCTTAAAAAAAAACTCCACTATAAAAAACACAATTCGAAAAGCATTTTTTTTAAACCTATCCAAACGGGCCTAAGAGGAACTTGATGGCGGAAGCACTTCCTTAAATTTATATAATGTTATATATAAATGTATTTCTGTCAGAGTTTAAAATTTTTACTGCATAAAAGTAATAAATCATACTTCTATAAAAATTCATCATCATTCATCAACAGTCATGCATCCCAAAAGAGTTCGAAAATATAGCGGGCTCATAAAATGCTACCCACTTAAATAATCCCTTAATAATATTTTCAGTAGTTAGATTGAGTATAATGATGTTATAATTTCACTTTTTGATATTATCATATTCAGATATAAGAATTAAAAACATCATATCAATAGCGTGAAAATTTTCTAAATAGTAATAAAAACTAGGTCACAAATTTAAGTTATATATAAGTCACGGTGACTTAGGCCTCTTGATTTATTATATTAGATTGTAATATCAAGAATAATCCATCTAAAATTTTATATTTGATTTTTGATTTTGTCATATATTGAAATGGCTCATTCCATGATATTATAGAATGAAGACATCATTTAAGCTTGGATTCAGTCTTTGGGGAAAGGATGCAACTGAGGAAGTTAAAATGTACTACTTAATATTCTAAAATTAAATTTACCAAATTGTCCTTACTATAAAATACTCAAAAACTAATAAGAAATAATTTTGTGGGCAAAATGAAATTTTTGTTAATAATCTAATATAGTCCATAAAATCAAACGAGATTGGTAGTACCATTGAAATTTGAGCCACGAACTGAATCATACAAATCAAATATAATAATTCAATTACAATTGTCCAATCTAACATCCACGTAAATACTATATACACATCAATTTAATCCGCAAAATCTAACAGAGGCCTTAGTTTATCATTGCTCAATGCGTCTTAATGCATCATGCGGTCACATCAGTACATCTCGTGAACATTTTTAGAATTTCAAGAAGTGATCATATATATATATATATATATATATATTTGGATTTTGAACGCTTATCTAGATGATGGGGATTGCTCGGTACACACTTACGGCAATTTTCTTTATTTAATTATATTATCCTTTGTCCATATTTTTTTCTATGAATAATTACATCTACATCCTTAAGATTTGGTATAATTATCGATACACTCCCTCACATTTAATTATTTACAATTAAACCCCCTATATGGAGATCTAATTAGAAACCCCAACAATTTTATAAAAATAACATTAATGACCTTAAATAATTGTATAAAAAAAATCAGAAAAATAGTAGAATTTGTTGACTGTCAAAAATACCCCTATATCCCTATCTCTTAACTTGTGTAATTTTTTTAAAAACATTCGTCTTCTCCTAACAAAAAATCCTAATCTATTTGAAAAAGAATATGCTATTTGGGTTTTCTTGCCAAAATGGTGTGTACACACACACACAGTGCACTGTACACATACAGATGTATACACATATACATAGATCTAGAGTTTTGTACCAAAAATTGTTAGAGATGTAGAAATTTGGACCATAAATTGTTGGAGATTTGGATAAAAAACTATTCATTCCCAAATCTGAAAATTTTGACTTAAAAATTGTTTGGAAATTTGAGGATTTGGAGATAATGGGTAATGGCGAACGTTGTATGATGAAATGGTGGTGGCAGCAGCGGCCGATCGAGACGAAAATGGGGACAGCGACGGTGGACCGGAACAAAGTGGGGGTGGTGGCAGTGATAGGTAGTGGAGCTAGAAGACGATGAAGATAGAGGTGGTTGTGGTGGTTGGCAGCGGCACCAAAAGATGAAGAAAATGGAAATGGCGGCAGTGGTCGACGACAGGAGGAGGATGGAGAAGGTGGGTGTTTGGATGGGGGGAGGAGATGATGAAAGTGATTATTGGGAGTGAGGAAAAAACAAAAAGGAAAAATTGATTAAAAAAATAAATTAATTATTATGATATTTTTTTAATTATGTGTAAGAAAGAAGGGGAAAAATTAAAAAAAAAAGTAGAAAGAATGAAAATTCAAAAAAATAAAGATTTTTATTATAAAAAAATATAAAAATAATAACACAATTTATATTTATATTTTAATATAAGAAAAAAATTATTTTTATAAGAATTATTTGATTGTTTTGTTGACTTTTTTCGAAACTTAAATTTACATCTCATAAAGTTTTTGAAAATTACAAATACCCCCTCAAATATTTCAAGGTCTAACTTATGCACCAACACGGGCATTATGATCATGCAAAAAAGTCATTAAAAAAAGGTGCCAATTAATTTTCTGCTCACGAAGGGATATTTTTGGAAGTTCGCAAATGAAAACTAACGTCCGTAATCAAAAACCCTAACAACCACTAATGGATGGAGGTATTTGTTAATAGAGCAAACATGGAGGGGTTCTAATTATAAATAGTCAAATGTGAGAAAATATGTCGGTAATTACACCAAACTTTAGGGGATGTAGATATAATTATTCCTTTTTTGCTAATTAATCAGCAAATCTCGAAGGTGATCCTTTTTGAAATTTTACAAAATCTCCTTGTTTCGAAATGAGGGAGCCAAAGAAACGAGGAAAACGCAGTGCAAAAATTTAACATTATTGTCTTCATTTTGTCCATTATTCTCACTACCCACAAAAAAGTTAGATGCACACAAATACAGTTTACGGAAAATTACACTTAAACCCCTTGAGATTCGGTCAAATTACAGCTAGACCCCCTTAGGTATGGAAAATTATACATCTCCCTTGAGGTTTAGGTCAGGCTAACACGGAAATAAAAGATAATGAAATGACTTCGTTATCCTTGTCGGAATGTTAAGAAAAAATATGAAAAAAAAATTCCATAATTCAGGTTAAATATAAAATGATAAGTTTTTCAGTTTCTTTTATGACAATTATCAATTCTAATAAGAGTATTGTTGTATACAAAAAAGTTCGAATTTTTGGAAAAAGGATAAAATTAAAGTTCTATTATAACTTTTTGCTTACATAAATAAATCACGGTGTATCAATGACCAGAATGCGCTACCTGTTAGTCAGACTCAAAACTCAAGGGAAGTACGTATAATTTTCCATACCGAAAAGTAGGGATGGCAATGGGTCGGGCTTCACAGGTCCCAGACTCGGACCCGACCCGTTAGGGGCGAGTTTAGACCCACTGATCGGGTCGCGGGGCCAAAATTCTGGACCCGTTCGGGTTCGGGTATCTGGTCCATTTAAACCCGACCCGTAGATATATATAATATACTTATATATATTTATATATATTTATTTATATACTTTTGAAAAATAATATTTCTTTCTTTTACATAACAAGACAACAAACTTAGTTATTTACCACCAAAAAAAATAAAAGACAACAGACTTAGTTTTTATCTGTGTGTTTATCTCTGGTTCCTTTTACACAGAAATGGGGTTTTCTCGCTCCATTCACATCCCAACCTCTCTTCACCACCACCCACCCACCCACCGCCGGTCCACCGCCGCCCACCAGTCGCCCAAGCCACCAGCAGCTGCCACAGCCCACAGGACAGTAGCAGCAGTGCTCGCCCAGCCTCCAGCCTCCGCGCCCAGCCACCCGCAGCTGCACCAGGTCTGGCAAGTCAGCCTCTATTTTATATTCTTATTTTTCTTTCTATTTTTTATTTCTTAATTATTTTATTGGCAACGAAAAATGCAATCTGAAATTTATAATTTTCTAAAATCCTTGAAATCAATTGAATCTTGGGCTGTTGAGCTTTTCAGATTTTGGAAGTAATTTTATATTAAAAAGTTCATTTCTTTTGTTATGGAACCTGAGAAAGGACTGTGTGTGCGTGTGATTTTGGGTTTTCTTGATTTTGATTGTTTGGAACCCATCAGGTTCGGCTCTAATGCGGGTTCGGGTCGGGTCCTGGACCCGCCGGGTCTGGAACGGGTCTCGGGTCTTAAAAAAAGTCTCACGGGTTGGATCTCGGGTTTGGCCAAACCCGTACCAGACCCGATTAGTTACCATCCCTACCGAAGAGAGTCTAGCTATAATTTGACCGAATATCAGGGGGTCCAAATGTCATTTTCCCTACAATTTATGCACAAAAGTTAAGTTTATGCAGTGTCCTTAGCGAAACTAGCTCACTCTACTCATAGTTCCAAAATGTACTTATGTTAGAAAAAATTAATATATAATTATTTTTTCTCACAAGGCTAAACAAAAAAAAAAAAAAAGGACTTGCAAGAGTTTCTCATTGAAACATGTCAAATCTTTACTGAAGAAATTCTTTTACTTTTCCACGTGAGTTCTTATATAGAACCATAAAGTGACAAGAAATAAGAAATTCGAATGCGCAAATTGAGAAAACACAAGCCCTCCTAAAGCGTTGCTCAAGCACTCAATTTTCCAATTCGAGCTCTGGGCACTAAAGAACAAGGAGAAATAGCCATAGATTAAGGGGAAAAAAGGACTTATCTAAAGACATGAAGTCTAAAAGCTTGTCATCTATCACATATCGGTCCAGAGATTTTGAATTTCCGAAAGGCATTTCTGTATAGTCGCCGATGTTCTCGTGTGAATTGGAGAAGCCAATGCAGCATTAATCCCTCCCTGAAACAGCCACAGCAATATGTTGAGATGGTCAAGTTGAAGTTTCCTTATAGACAGTAAACATTCATTACAGCAGAAAAAGAATTAATGGGTCATATCAAGAATAGATGAGAAAAATGATACTTTTAAATAGTAGGAGATTAGAAGACTCAAATCAGTGCCCATAATACCTATTTGACATTATGAACATACATGGTTTGCAGAACTATTTACAAATTAGATATACCTTTGGAGAAAATCAGCCGTGATTTTGATGCAGATGGATCTGTTCAAGAAGCCGCTTTCTGCTCCCATTTATTCCATCTAAACAGATGAACAAATGATCCTTCAGAGAATCAAGCCGTTGGACGAAACTCGGACGGTTTCTCTGAAGCTGCTTCAAGATCTCCTGAACGAGATACTTGTCCATGTCCCTCTCCAATCCCATGCGAACATGAAACTTGTCGTTTTCAACATCATTATGCAAATGCCTGACTAGGCGATCTATGGTTTCTAGATCATTGTAAAGTAAATAAGTATTCCTGGTTGCAGCATCGAGTTGAGCTAAATGGATCTTTTCTTTCCCAGGCATATTGGAAGGGAAAACTGCTAGGCATACCGGACTTCCAACAAGGGCAACCAGACCATGGGTTGCAATGGCCACAGCTGATATGGCCACACCAACACCAGCTGCAATCAAACACAAGGCAGTTCCCGTTGAACAGTAGCGTTTGCGATGGACCCTCGACTGTGACTTTCTCAGATGATTGTCAACCTGTTGTCTGAGATCGGAGAAGCCTTGGCGCATGCCATTGATACTCTGCGTGTCGGGAGACAGGAAGGGATTTTCAAAGCAGTCAAATTGGAGAAAGATATCATATGCAGAGTCACACTGGGATTGGGATAGGGAATAAGAGACAGACTCGAACTCAAGGGGAAGGTCATCGAGAAAGTTATGAATGCGGCTATAGAGGTGGCGAGCACGGCGGACACTCTGGTAGAGAATGAAGTATAAATGGGAAGTGTGCTCACTTTGTTCAAAGTAGGAAGCAACAAGGGAAGTGATTGGGCTAGACCTAATAAGTGAAACTGCATCCTGAACACACTCACGGCTTGGTTGAAGAACTTGTTCCAACAACTGAGGTTCCTCAGAGATATCTACATGTTCAATGTTTACATTCTGGTCAAGAGAGCTATTTTGGTGAAAGATTCTCCGAATCTCACCATACGAATTTGTTTGTACTGCTAGAGCAAATTCATGAGTAAGGTTAATGATGGGAGACAGTTGAGCACTGGACCTCGGTGTATTCTCAACAGCATGACCTGAATAATGTTTACATCAGAGGTGTTAGAATATCGTTAGCAGATAAATTAACACACAAGATAAGAAAGGAAAACTCTAGAAACAAATAGAAGTCCCTCGAACAGTCTTGCGCCCTATTTGGAGGAAGGGAGGAGTATTCATATTCTTTTTATTTCTACCACAGATATCCTGTGTGTTTTGTATGGATTCTTGATTCCTTTATTGAGAACAGGTATAAACATATTTCTCTTTATAAACCTGCACTTTTCTCTGTAAAAAAGTACCTTGCGAAGCAGGTGATGAAAAATGGTTGTTCGTTGATCGTGTAGGCAGCGGCTTCGAGCAAGACAGCATTGGACCCTGTCCTTTGATGCGGATGACCAGCACAACCAAAAATCATTTCTATACAAAACACTCGTGTTCAGAGTCCATAAAAGGATTTATGACAAACATATACAAAGACAAAAACCAAATCAGTTAAGTAAAGCATTTTGTTGAATCAGAAAGATTCTAGGATAAAATGGGCTACTTTTGAAATAGTTTAACCACAATCCACTGCCGTCCTTCCATGTATTTCCCCCAAAGCAAATACATAAGCATTCTCTCAAAGAGCAACAATTATAAATCCAAAACTTGCAAAATGAGTCAACACTAAATACCAACTGCTAATAGAGCCTATATTTGACAATGTGGTGTTCCCTTGAATGCTACAGGTCAAATCACCTTATGACGACTTAGGAGGCTGGGGTTAAGAAACAATTTAGCACTGACCTAGCTAATCTTTTAGGTGAAACATGCACATACTGGTGTTTATCTCACAAGGATGGTGTTTCTGGAGGTTTATAGGATGAGAGAAGAAGTTCGCCATTGCAACTTGAATAAGGCAAAAACAGCAGCAGGACGAGTTTACTTTCTCTTCCTCTTTAAGATTTGAGTAAACAAAAAGGTATTTTAAGAAAGGCTTAAAAGCACTAAATCCTCACATCACAAAACTTTCTCCATCATGCAATAACTTGTATTGAAAACACGATTTTGTTCAACAATATTAAATATCTTCTCTAGTTTCCTAGGCAGATGATGGCAATTGAACTGCCTCATTCGACTCACCTATGATTCTCAATTTCAATGCTTAAAACCCTAAATTCTTCCAAACCTACCATCAATTTTTTTTTTCCCCAATAACATCACTTGAGAACTACAGAAGCATAAGTGCATAGCACTCCCCAAAATAATGAGTTTCCATATAAACCATATGCAACATTACCAAACAATATCCCCTTCACCAGCCAAAACAAAATTACAGATTCCAATAAATGGAAACAACGGACAAAATTTTACAAACAATTGGCATACAGAGATCTCATAAACAGAAAAACTCAGTCGAAACTCACAGACAAGTTATACAAAACCCAAACCAACAACAGAGGAATGAATCCAATATTACAATTTTTCACCACTTGCGCTAAAAATTGAGCTAAATTAGGTTTAAAATCATTCAAGTGACAAAGTGAGAAGTAAAATTGTATTAATTCTTGTACCAAGAACAACCAGCGGTCGGATTAATCTTCGAGGAGTTTTCTGAGACGAGCTTTGACAAAGTCCTTGCGGGCCTGAGCTCGGGCCTGTTGAGGGCCGATGTTGATGAAGGAGAGGTGGGCACCGACGGCGATTAAGGCAGCACCGGTGATCAGGCCGCAGATGGTTAGGGTTAACTGCTTTTGCGACGAGTATGGCCACAGTACCATCTCTGTCCCTAACTCCAGTTTTATGAGGAAACTCCAAATAATCTGTGATATAGACAAATTAGAGACGGATCCCAAGTCTTGCTGGAGCTTTGACTGGAATGCTATCCCGGACCAAGGAGTTATGGGCGGGGAGAGTAGGCTAATTGATCAATATGTCTTTTTTAATTTTTAAATATTACTCTTAATTTTATTTATCGGACAAAAAAGTCATAATAAAACCTTTTTCAACATTTTATATTTACATATTATATTAATGGGATTATAATTATATACTATCTTTGCGTTCTTTGTTAGTTACTGTCTTCGTGTGTTTAATTTGTTCAATTTTATTTAATGATTTGGTATATATTTTAGATGTTTCAATTTTTTTTTACTAGTAATATTTGTTTTGTATTGAATAAATATGACAAAGACAAATAAAAAGGTAAAACGAAAGTCCAAATCATGGTTGTGATCTCATTTTATAACTTAAAAGTGAAAATGGTGAATATATTAAGCAAAATAGGATGTCGTTCAAATTAATAAAAATGGTGTTTTGAAATGAATGAAAATTTTAATTGATTTCTTCATTTAGAAAAAAAAAATGAAATGCAAAGAATCATTTTGGAGCACAAATATCAATTACCTAAAAGAATTAAAAATATATAAATTTATAAGCTTCTAGCAGTTTATTTTTTAAGTTTGTAAATTTCTTTATTTAAAAAAATTACCAAATACTCTCTATGAGAGTGTTTGGCTGAGCTTATAAGTTCCTACAAATATTTTAGATTTCTTATAATATGTTTGAGAGTTCATAAGCTCCTAAAAAGTGTTTGGTAATTTTTTTTAATAAAAGAACTTATAAGCTCAAAAAATAAGTTGTTAGGAGCTTATAAGCTCCAAAAAAAATTATGTTCCCCCCAATTTTTTTTAAAAACAGCTTATAAGTTGTTTAACGCTAAAAGAAAAAATAATATAAATATATTTATTTTTTTTCAATATTACACTTCTACTATTTCAAAAAATATTTATTTATATGAAATTAATTTTATGTTATTTTTTTCGATCATCATTTTTTTTGGATATCATATGCTCAGGATTGTTCTCTTGGTAGTTTCATTTCTCTCTTATAACATATCGTTGTACAATGTATCACCTATACAATTAGGGCCTAAGCCGACCTAATCATTCACTAGTTGTAAGTTACACGAGGTAAATTTAGCCAAGATGTGAGCCGCGCGATTCGTGGATCGTCTGGTATGGCTGAACGAGATGCTAGAAAACCTTGTACTCAATTAGATGATTTCCTCAATTTTGTCTTTCCCCCTTGAAATGCATGTGCCCGGGTTGCGAATAAAGGGGGTCGCCCATAGACAATCGCTCTCAATCTCTGCATCTCGAATCTCCTACTGTAATAACCACTTCCCCCCCTCAATAGCTAGGATTTCCATGGTTAAAGGTTCCATCTCCCCATGCATTAATAAAGTTCGAGCACCCAAAAATAGTTCCTGGTGGTCACGGGCAACCATGCCCAAGCCTACAGTCCCCTTTTGAGCATCACTTGCCGCGTGAACATTACATTTGACAACCCCTATATTCTGGCGGTGCGGCTTGGACATTGGGCAGTTCTTCCGCTTGAATTTGTTCAAGTTCATGCAGGTACTGCCTCACCCAAAATTGTGTTCTCAAGAAATGAGGGACTCTACCCTCCATATAGTATTTAATTCTTGTTCCCCAAATGCTCCAAAGTGTAACCGTGAGTCGAGCGAACCTGTTGTCATTCGACTTCTTACTGATCGACCGTAGCATTGAAGTGATAGAGCTTGGTCTGTTGCTTGGATTGAAAGGCAGTCCAGTTATAGTGAATGCCCCCTCTGTTTGGGGGCATTCACAAAAAAGATGGTCTCTAGTCTCCATAGTAGTCCCACATCAGCTGCAATTTGGTTCAATGTTGAGACCATGTCGGCTAAGGTTGTCTCTTGTTGGAATTCTATTTCACACCAGCCTCCATGCTCAAATCCTGATTTTGACCTGCAACTTGGCCCTCTAGATCGCCTTGTAGATTGGTGTAAGCTCATGAGTTTTAGTCATGCTCCCCCCTAAGCTCTCCAGTTTTATGCGATGGAAAAGTTTATATGCTGATTTAACTGTGTAGAGGCCCCGAAGGCTCGTGAGCCCAATAGGTCCTGTCCTCCCTAGCTATGTAAAGGTGGATATGGCTAAATGTCTCCCAGCCATACATACCTGCATCTGCCACAATCTGTGCTATCGCCCATAACCCTGTTTCGTTCTATATATAGTCCGCAACCCTTGAGAGCTGTTCAATACCCTCATTCCAAGGTAGCATTTTGTGTATCGGGGCTAAGGTCCAGTTATCTTCGAAGAAGCGCACCCTACGGCCATTGCCAATTTGCCACCCAATTCCTATTCGAAACCAATTCTTCCCCGTAATAATACTCTTCCACACGAACGATTGGATTTGGCTCGCTGCACATTCAAGAAACTCAGCATTCGAACAATATTTATTTAGCAGTACCCGACACGCCAGGCTGCTCGGATTTGTGAGACACCTCCACGCCACTTTTGCTAAGAGTGCCCTATTAAAAGATGTGAAATCCCTAAAGCCCAAGCCTCCTCCGGCCTTCGGTACACAAAGTTGTGCCCATCACTCCCAAGGCATACGCCTTTTTCCATCCTTCTCTCCCCACCAAAATCGGTTGCACATCATATCAATCTCATGACAAAAGTTTCCCGAAAATTCAAAAATTCCCATTGTGTACATCGGAATGGCCTGAGCCACCGTTTTCACTAAGACTTCCTTTCCACTCATTGGTAGCAATTAACCCTTCCATCCTTGCAAACAATTCCAGATTCGATCCTTTAGCTAGCTGAAGCTCTCCCTCTTAAACCTACCAAATGAAATTGGAAGTCCAAGGTATGAAGCCATGGGTTGATCCGTACACCCAATTAAACCGTAAACCATCTCCCTTGTGCTCATGGACGTATTTGAGCTAAAAAAGAGAGACGTTTTCCCTAGATTGACTTTCTGTCCCGACCATGACTCATACTTAGCAATTGTCTCAAGTAGCGCCTTCATCTCATCTTCATTAGCTCAAGTAAAGACTAATGAGTCGTCGGCAAAAAGAAGGTGACTTATTCTTGGGCTGCCACCACCAATTCTCACGCCCCCAATAAGCTCACGGTTTTGTGCTTAGCACAATAGAGCCGATAATCCTTCTGAACACAATAAAAGAAGATACGGCAATGGGGGTCTCCTTGCCGCAACCCACGTGACGGCCGAAATTCCTTCAACAGACGTCCATTGACACACACTCGGAAGTTAACAGATGATACGCATTTGAGTGTCCAATCAATCCACCATTGGGGAAAATTCATATTCTCCATCATGCACCTCAAGAATCCCTATTCTACTCTATCATACGACTTCATCATGTCCAATTTGATTGCTACCTCTTCAAGATTTCCTCGCTTGCGATTTTTCAGCACATGAATTGCTTCGTGCGGCACTATAGCATTATCATGGATTAATCTGCCGAGGATGAACACACTTTGAGTTTCGGAGATAATGTTGTTCAATACCCTTTGTATTCTGTTAGCTAAGACTTTGGCGATTATCTTGTAGATGACATTGCATAAGCTTATGGGTCTGAACTCGGTAATTTTATCAGCTCCCTCTTTTTTTGATATGAGGACTAACGTCGTCTGGTTAATAGGGGTTACTTGAGCCTCCTCCGAGGTCAAAACTGGCTACAACAGTACACAACATCCTTCCCTACAATTTCCCAATACTTTTTTCAATCATCATTACACTTAAAAAATCAATAAGTTCTAATTTTTACCAAATAAAATTACAATTTATAAGCTCCAAAAACATCTTATAAGCTATATGATTTTATTTTTTCTAAATACTTTATGAACTTATTTTCAAAATAAGATATTGGAGCTTATAAGTTTCAAAAATATCTTATAAGCTCTTTAAACTAAGTATAATCAAACACTCTCTAAATGCTACAAGACACTTGAAGTGGCAAAGCATTAAATGCATCGCAGACTGATGTGCACTTTCATTAAATGCAAGGCTCCACATCAACATACGAGTTTTGTTAAAAATTTCTTGATATACCTAAAATCAAGTGCTCGTTTAAACATTTTGTCAATATGCCCTCGAGGATCGTTCTCGAGTCCAAGGTTGGGGAAGCTCCTTGTGAGGGGCTTGGCTACGACGGTCGGGAAGCTTGTGCTTCCATCATTTCAGGTGTTAAGGCCTGGAACTGTCTCCTCAAGGGTACTTCATGAGCATTAGTGATCTGTATGACTTGTGCTTGGGCTCCGAAATTTGGCCACTGACATAATTTAGGATATACCACATTAATATGTTTCAAAGATTTTGAAAATAATTTTTTATTTTAAAAAAAATTACTCCATCAACATTTCATTTAAAAATGCTCAATCACCAACTTTCAGCTTGTTTACGAACAGAATTATGCTTCTTTTTATTCTTTTCTTTATCGATATTTAAATATGAATTCTTATTTATCCATATGAATTTATATGTAGAAAACTCTATCACATATGGATACCCAGTTACCCACTCACTTGGATGGCCATGGGCCCACCATCCATCTTTGAGGTTGAGATCAATATGGTAAATCACAACTTAAAAAATCAAAAATGTTATAATAGTTAGAGATTTGTAAAATTTAAAATGATACAACATATTGAAATATTTGATATTGACACCAATGTAGCGGATGAAGACTTCTTTGAGGTCAAAGTCAATAAGCATTTGACGTGGGAGTTGAGAGTCCGAATGCATTGTTGTTAAATAGGGTATAATATATTCATTTTATATCACATATTTCATAGAAAAAATGCATCGTCATAGAACAAGGATAAATTGGGTTGGGAAGAAACTACAAACACTCAATCCATTATCTGTCAAAGGGCAATTGCTCCTTTGCTTGGAATTCATCCAAGAGTTACACAAGCAAACAAAAGAACTCATAAATAATTCATCTCAACCAAAAAAAAAATAAAATTCATCTCAATATAAAGTTATTGTAAACTTCAGGGGTCGTTTTGATATAAACAAACAATAGCGGTACCCAATGTAAAATCTCCACCTCCATTTATAAACTGAGAAACCCAAGTTCTCACTCCCACCCCCAAACCCTAGCAAACACTATCTTCATCTCGCGCCCCCAACTCTCCGCCCCCCGCCGCCGCCGGAACCGCCGCGAAGAAGATGGGTCGTGTAAGAACGAAGACCGTGAAGAAGTCCTCGAGGCAAGTGATCGAGCGGTACTACTCGAAGATGACGCTGGATTTCCACACCAACAAGAAGATTCTCGAAGAGGTCGCCATTATCCCATCGAAGCGCCTCCGCAACAAGATCGCCGGGTTCTCAACTCACTTGATGAAGCGCATCCAGAAGGGGCCTGTCCGTGGGATATCGCTGAAGCTGCAGGAGGAGGAGCGCGAGCGCCGTATGGATTTCGTGCCTGATGAGTCGGCCATCAAGGTCGATCGCATCGAGGTCGACCAGGAGACGGTGGATTTGTTGGAGTCGCTTGGCATGAAGGATCTGCCCGGCGTCGTCCTTAGGGAGGACCAAGGACCGACTAGCGTTGCGCCGCCCATGAACTACGGCCGTGGAGGCGGCAGGAGATACTGAGGTTCTATTTTTCCAGTTAAATGTATTGCTTTGGATGTTTTATGATAATGGGTTATTACTAGTTTTGCTGAAATTTGTGTACTATGTACTTTTAGATTATGCATTTTTGGGAACTTGAGACTATTAGCGTTTTTGAGACAATCGCTGAGATATTGAGAATTTGCTATTTAAAATTCAAGTTGTTTTTACTTGCGTTGTGCTTTTTGTTCCGGGAACTTCACTGATTTTTTTTCATTTGTCAATTGCTACAAGGTTATTTCTTTGATTTTGTTGTACTGAGAATTGATTTTTTCATGCAATAGAGTTTGTTTGCTCTTCGTTTAATCAGTTAGTAAAAAAATGCATTGTTTGAACATCGGGTACAATAGTTTCAGATTAAATAAGCTTCAGTGGTGGTGCCTCATTTTGACTCAAGGAGATTCGATGATTGCTTGTCTGAATTAAGGATAGCCACCGAGCGGGATGTTAATCTAAATTTTGCCTTCTCTGTAATGGTCCGAAAATTTTTACTCGGACTTGATTTGGTCAAGTCCGATAAATCATACGACGAATTAGGTTTGATCAAACTCAAGGCCAGTGTGATAATTCTCTTTAGTGTAAAACCACTTGTCACTTGGACTGGTGGATTATGCTACGCTTGATCAAACTCAAGGCAAGCGTGGTAATTCTCTTTAGTTTCAGATCGTACTTGTGAAGAAATCAGTCCCCGAGTCTTATGTTACACTTTCTTACAATCTTATGCTTTTGTAATCAATCTGAATTCACGTTTGTGTTAACACGCCTAGGTAGTAGTATGCCTTGGTATGGGGAAAATTCTTCTATGAACCGGGTGTATGGGTTCGATGCATGCATCTTGTGCGGTTCAAAGTCAATCAGGTGTTATATATATTTTATATAAAAAAGAAATATACAACACATGGTTGAATTTGAACTGTAGGGTATATATACCTAGTTCATGAAAGAAATTTTCCTTTGTAAGGGGTCAAGACTATGAAAAATAATCTACTGTTTCTATTCACAAAATTTAAATACTTTAAGAAGGGTCTCATGAAACACAAAATTTAAGTACTTAAGAAGGGTCTCATATTTGTTGTCCTATCGAGATATTGAGAAAAGTTGGTTTGATTCTTGCAATTATTGTATACTTCATTGGAGATAGATTTCGGCAACGAATAAGTGCAAAAAAATAACTTTGGAGTTTTACCAATTATATATTTTATCCTAATGTGCTATGAATTTATACTTTAACATCAGCGTTAATGTCCAACACCAGCTAAGAATACACTATCCAAATGGTGCAGTTGCTGGGCCAATTGTGCTAAATGGAACTTCTAATGTTTATACAAACACTCGTGAACTTCAATATTTTACAACACTCAGTAGATATGAATGAAGTCGAAACTTCAGCAAAACAACTGGATCATTGGATAGTTGAACACAGCACTCAATAATTCCGGAATGAATTAACCTTAAGGCTGATGGCGAAAAGAGGGACCAAGGCATTACTATATTACTCGCTCGAGTTTGCAAGGCCTACCATATTAAGCATGTGGCGATCCTCCTTAAACCTTTCAAGCACAGTGCCCTTAATAACTTCAGGCCTGTTCTGATCACCTTTTCTTGGAACCACTCCCCAGCATTCTATTACTTCTGGGTGTATTCGGGAGGTCTTTGACAGGCATGGGCTGCCAAAAGTTGTGCATAAGAACGTGTGCCCCTGATCAAAGTTTGCTGAAAGGAACAGCCCAAAATGATTCACTCGCCCTCCAAAACCAATGCCGTTAGGGATGCTCTCCGAGCTGAAATTGACAGCACACTGCAAACAGAAGGATCTTTTGACATTATTGAAACAAATATGATCAGATAACTAAGGTTACAATAGTATTTGAGTTCAATTAAAAGAAACAGCCTCTCTAGAGGTAAAATCAGTGGTTGCTATTCCCATACAGTTGGCAATAAATCGACTTCTGAGTTGAAGAAAGAAGACTACAGTCTAACATGTAATTAGCAGTGTTGAATACTTTATCTTTGGGTCACCGAGACTCAATTCACCACTATAATAGTCAGAACAGCCAAATTACAGAAAACATATGGACTCTGATGCAAAATTATGGGGCTAAAGCACATTTCTTTCTGGCAATGGCTATGTAGAGAATGGCATTAACAAGAGTCATTTCATAATGGCCCTACACAAATGACAGGGCAAAAAACAGGATGTTTATGACCACCTGGTACCAATTGTATGCCGCCACTTTGTTCAACTCACCATCAGCCAATTCATCATAACAAAGAATAGTAAAAACCCCTGCTTGCAAAGATGTGCTATACGAACACATCAGATGACAGTTGTCCAACGAACAACACCTTTTTGTAGAACTTACCCAGCTACACAATCTAAACTCATGATCAAAAATTTGTGTCTAGCAAAAGCAATCACTCACTCCTAGAATGATTCTCAGTGCATTTTGGGTCTACATTGTATCCTTGGATTATTAAATAAAATTAATCATGTTTTCAGTTTGTTTTGGAGCGTACGAACATTCAAGTACTTACCCATTGTAAATTATGGTTTGCTCCAGTAGGTCGAAAAATTGATGCTTTTGGGTACAGCTGAAAAAGAAAAGATCTCATATCCCCATAAAAGTCCGGATGCCTTTCCCATGGCTGAGAGGCATAGCCACCATAAATGTATCCTTCTTTATCTTTGATGATCAATACAGTTGGTCCATCATTTCTGCAGGTCAATTGAACAGTTACCCATTCCACCCCAATTAAAAGATAGAAGCAGCAACCTAGAAACCGGCATAGAGATACACAGGATTTAGCCTTTACACCTTTAAAAAACTACACACCATTGCAAACAGACAAAATTGATTCCTTCCAATACATCAAAGCACACTGATCAGTGTACATGCATGCCGGAGTACTTGGTGGTGTTAATACAATATCTAATTGGATAAATTGTGCACAGATCTATGTTCTTAATGGAAATTGGTAAACCATAATGATACAGCCCCAATCTGTGAAAATAGATATGTATAGCACACCATGGATGCCTAGCATATCATTGAGGACAACTAACTAATGTAAGAGCATGCGTGCATGCCACACATACACACACGTGAATCAGAAGAGCTGTAAACCAGAGCATGAGAAAACAAACAAAATATGAAGGATGCTGTAAACAAGCTACTCACGATATATTGCCCAAAAATGTGTTGAAACTCAGTCCATGAAGAGCACTATGATACAAAAGTTTCCACTCATCCAGTTCAGTTGGGGACAGGGCTCCTCCAATATGCCAAGCATATTCCTTTCTTAACAAAATTTGAATAGTATCAATATTGTCCGGATGCTGTAGCTGCGGTACTTGAGAACCTACAAAAGTATCTCATGGAAGTACCACTGTCAGAGAACACAAAGTAATCGTATGATCCAGATTATCTAGATTCCTTAATGAACTATTGTACTTAAAGAAGACCTTGTGCTAGTACTATCGACTAGACATGACCAGAGAGATGCAATGAGAATATTCTTGGAACACAATGATAGTAAATCTTAGCTGAAGCAGCGCATTATTATACTCCAGATGCCACAGAAAAAGTCTGCATTTGCGTTTGCATTTGTGCGCGAGCATGTGTGTGTGTGAGAGAGAGAGAGAGAGAGAGAGAAAGCATCATCCAGAAACCTGAATCGAAGGCCGTCAACAAACTACCCAGATACTTCCTGGCTGCTATAACCAGGGTACACCATTTCTGGAAATCTTCAAAAGACATGCTATCACTAGTAAAATTTGCAGCATTGATGAAAACCTCAACAATTTCCTTGTGTGATCCTGGCTTACGCTCAGAGCATTGTTGATAAAATAGGTTATCCAGCATTGAAGTCAAAACGACTTCAAGATCAGACCTACCAGAAGGCATATAATATATGGTGTCAGAACGAAAGAAAAGGGTATGCAGGAAAGGAACTCTACAACAAACAATTTCCTCATTTTACCTTCTGACGGAGCCATCACCTGAGACATCTAATAGCTGGTAAATGAACTCTTCAATGTCCTGATTAGTTCCCTTCTCATACGTCCCCTAAAATATGAAGAAGCAAGAATAAAGACAAATTCATGTTATGTTAACCATATATCAAAGGAGTACCAGCTGTATAATAAAATGTTTACTGAACATTTATAGGCGCATATGGCGCTCTGGAAAGTAATAAAGAAAGCAGGCAAGGTTTAGGAAGAATTGCATGTCTCTTAATTAGATTTGAATTACACCTTCAAGTTTCAAATTATGTGTTATTTGGAATTGCAATAAAGCGAATCATGCTAATAATGCTACAACATTTTGTCCTTTTTAGAGTAATTAATCTAGCAAGTAAAACACTACACCGGCTCTCTCACAACTCCATATCATCTCTATGTAACATATTAATTCAACTAACCTCCCAATACGCTCTGATGTAACTTCGATGATGCGTACGAGAATAAAACTTTCAGATAAAATGAAAATTTCACACTCTCTCTGTATATTACGAAGCGAAGAGGCCTTAAAACTTACCTTCGCAATAACGAGGTCTTCATAAGTAAGCTTTTGATCCTTGCGTCTCTGAGTAACCAAATCGAAAACCCTATCCCCCAGAGGCCCATCAAGTCCAATATACCCCTGTTTATGCAGGCTCACACACATTAAACACAGTAATACAGAAAAATCACTTCAAGTATGCAAAGAAATCGAAAAAAACAGGGCATCGAGGTTGAGAAGAAAGGGACGTTGAAAACGCTAGGAGAAATGTATTTCCCATTGCTTTGGGACTGGGCAGCGAGTGATGCGTGGAGTGATCTTAAATCTTCCAATTCCTTCTGAGTAAATGCCCTGCAATAGAAAAACTCGTTCGGTGATTATCAATAGCATAAGTTGAACAATTCCGGCAAGTGCAACAGGCGAACCTAGCGGCGGAGGCAAAGCGGGGATCGGCGGAAGATGATTCGGAGTTGCCCATTGCTCCGTCTCTTCAACAGTTCGGTTATTCGGTTCTTTCTTTTTTATGTTTTTTTCTGATAAATATAAGACTCGTGTTAAATATAAATTCCAGATTTTAGAATAATGGCCTTTCGGGGTGCGAAGAGTTGACAATGTAGCCAAAAAAGAGACTTGTGCCATGTTTGGATGGGATAGCAAATGTTTTTGAAGATAATATATGTACATATGTATATATATATACATATATATGTATTAATGATTGAAAAATAAATTCCGTTTTCTAAGCAAGGCCGAGATGAGACTTTAAGATTATTTAAATTCGATAACTTAATTAACTTTTTATATTGGTTTTATTCATTTTGTTTCGGCAGTATCTTGTTGGTGTTGATGTTGTAATTATTAGTTTTAACCATTTTATTATATGAAATGATGAAACTTCTTTTTTTTTCCCCTCATTTTTCTTAATCACTTGGGTTCTAACTATTGACCAACTAATCCGCATTCGACATTCAAGTATTGAAGATATCTAATATAAAAATAATTCTCTCAATCCACGTGTTCTATATTCAGTTATTCTATTCACAATTTTAAAATTTAAATAATGAATATGGATGTCACTTAAGGCAACAATTAGAGATGGGACTGAAAGTGCTACTAGGGCATCAATCCACAAAATCTTGGTAACCCAAGCTGTTTTATTATGAATTATTAGGGTTAAATTTTAACAAATTCAATCTGGATGAACAAGAAGATATTGAGCCTGTTTGTATTGACTTTTTTTCAAAAGAGGGAAACTTATCTTTTAAAGAAGAAAACACTTTAGTGGGGAAAAAAAATTATATTTGACTGTGCTTTTTTGAACATTCAGTGTCTTTTATTTCAAACTGTTTTTCTTCTCTAATCTATTTTGAAAAGGTAGAAGCTGAAAAAAAAAATCCAAAACTAACTTTTTTTGAAAGCTATACAGCGATACTTAAAAAAACACACATTTGAAAACATTTTTAATTGCTCCATCCAAACACAAAACTAATTCACTTTAAAAAGAAAAAAACTCCACGATAAAAAATACTATTTGAAAAATATTTTTTTTCCCAAACCTATCCATACAGGCCCATACTTGTTCAGTAAAAGATATATCTCAAAAAGAATAATGTACAAAATTCAAATACAAGTTACAAAAATGATGTAAAAACATCAACATTATTCCTGTCATTCTTGCACAAATTTGACATAAGCTGGAAGACTTCACAATGTTATGCAACACCGTCCACTATAGTAGAAACATAAAAGTACAAGCAATACGAGAATACTACAACCTTTTTTTAATACACAAGTTTTCTCTTTCTTATTTTCAGGAAATAAATCAGTGCATTTTGTGCTGATAGACGACATATATAATCGACTCATTCCAGCAAGCGTCTGTACTTGCACCATGTAATTGCAATCACATACAGGAAAACGGTGGCTGCTGAACCTCCTCCGCAAGTCCACAGAAATCGATTCATCCCGTGAACTTCATCCTTAAAAAGTTCGATTTTGATGTTCATACCGAAAATACCCGCCACCACCACGAAAGCACTCACAACAAGGGTTGCTGTTGATAACATCACCCCCATTTGCAGCAGATGGTTCTGCTTGTCATCCAACATTATGTTGATATAATCTTCTGTGTCGTCCACGTATTCCCTCAGCTTCATCAAGAGCATCGTAAGGATAAGAATTTCAGTACCTTTAATCGAGAGATTTTCTATGACTATATATATAAGGGTCGATTACAGTAACCATCCTCTCTAACTCTGTGTAACACAAACTACCTCTCGTAGTTCTAAAATTACAAATGCCCCGTTTTTGATCTTCAAATCCAATCAAAATGGAAATATTTGTAATTAACAGAGGGGGTAACTGTAAAGTGGAAACAAGTTACAAGGGAGGTATGTGTAATTTTAAAATCAAGGGGGATACCCATGTAATTGTTTATGGTTGCATAGAACCGTAATTATTGCAAAAATTGAGATGAGTTACATACAGTGGACAACTTGTTGAGTGTACCGTCAATCTGAACAAAATACGCTTCTAACAGCATTTCTAGTTCCTCCACATCTAGGTGCTTGCTCATGGCGCTATGCATGCTACTATGGGTCCCACGACTGCCTCTGCTGAGGGCATTAGAGTCATTCCGTTGAAGGTCAGTATCAGAAACCATGGAACTCTCGTTACCTTCCATCAATATTTCATGAGTCCTGAAGAACAACAAACAAAGGGTGAATTTCTTAAATTAGTTTTTCAAAATGCATGTTATTAATTTATTGTTGCAACACAGATTGCACATGCCTATCATCATCATGATCATCATTTGCATCATCATCCAACCCGTCTTGCTCGTTTGCAGAAGCAATAGAAGAGTTTTCAAGCTGTTCTTGCAGTTTGTCTGTTAAATACATCTCTGCCATATCATCATCATCATCAAGCAAGTGTTCCAACTCATCCCTTACCTGAATAAATCATATCAGAATAACTAGATTGAAGAAGATTAAAAAAAAAAATCGCATCTCATTCCGCACTTCAACTATCAAAAGATTAACGCAACAAGGGTTATATAGATAAAATGGAACTAATCAAGAATTCATCAATGATCAGTACAGACTGCTGAAAGGTATATGCAGATAAACTCACATGAACAAGAAAACTCCCAACTTTTAAGACTTTCACAGACTTAAGTAATCAAAAACTTCATAATCAAACCCAAATAATTATATAAGTAAAAGCACCGCAGAAAAGGGTAACAGAAATATGACTCCATCCAAACCTTTTGAACACGTCCAGATATAGCAACCAAGCGGCTCTTAATTTGTCTCACACGTTCCAAATTGAGAGTACTAATTTTTGAAGTCAATCTATCTAATGCGGGATGAGCTTCTTGCTCCAACGTCCTTGCCTGAAAATCAAAAACCAAAAATGAAAATAGAAAATTAGTGAACTATAGGAGCAAAAATGGCAGACAAATTGGAATTCATTGATAGCCAGACTAGCAAAAGGGTTGTGTACTTCATTGTCCAAGCAACTGCAAGCGGCCTCAAGACACGCCTCCAACGCAACAAATTCAAAGGGAAGCAGCTTTGGACCATCCCTATTCTCAGCAGATTGTTCTTTTCCTTCTGCCTTTGTCGCCTCTTCTTTACTTGGGAAATTTGTAGAATAACCTGGAGGAGTTACGGGCGTTGATTGAGGCCCCTCTAAATCATATAAGTTTGTCCAGTCTGCATTCTCACCATCTCCGGTTTCCTGAACCACAATCGCCCCACCTCATCCAACTTATGCGAGGCTTATAATAAATAAATACATGCTTATAAGAGTTGATGAAGAATACGCACCATAAAATATGGACTCCCATGAATAGGCTTTCAGTGTTGAGAGAAAAAATTGGAAATCATTCAGACTAGACATAAGGCTCATCATATAAAACCAAGCCAGAAACATAGCAATTGAAAAAACCAATTCATCTACTCAAATCTCATCACTATAACATCAAACACTAAAGAAGGCAAACAAGAGATTCTAAAATTGTTCTCTCCAACAAATTCCCATATCCATACAAACCACCAACTTACTATTTTTAGGCATCAATTAGAATAAAATTAGGAAGAGGCATCAACATTCAATCCAAGCAAAAATCATATCTACAGCCAATCACAACAAATGAATTTGAATACCCAATGATAAATATCTTAACAAAAAATTTCAGAATTAGCAAAATTGAAAATCTGCGAGGAACCTGAGACATGACAGCCTGATGATGGCGTGCGATTCTCTTTTGAAGCTCATCGACAAAAGGGATGACCGAGGGGTCCCTCGAATTCTGCAGAAGAACCTCTTGGGCGGTGATGATGGCTTTTATATGCTCCAGATTGATAACAATGGCCCGCTCACGGCCAAGCACAGTCGACGGATAAGACAACAGCGGATCGAGTATCCGGAGATCACGCGCCGGCAGGCCGGTCCGCCTCATGATGGCGTGTTTCCCGGCTTCCACCACCTGGGCCTGGCCCGTCGAGTCCAGCAGCAGCCACATCCGAACTCCCACCGCCTTCTTCCGCATGTTTACGCCGCCGGCGGGGGGCCGCAGCACGGGCTCTACGGTGCCGTCGTCCTCCGCCTGCGGCAGTGGCTGAGGTGGGGCGCCTCTCATTTTTGGCGGATTTGGTGATCGGCTGTCGGACCTTGCGTTTATTTGTTGGATTTTCGGGACTTTTTATTGAAAATTATAAATGATTTTAAAGTAAATGCAAAGAGTCAAATCCTTAAAGTTGAAAACAAGTTGGAATCAAATTGTATTATTTTCAAAAGAGAAAGAAATCAGTTGAATTCTGTCTTTATTTACTAAATAACCTAACAAAATCACTATTCTAGAAACTAACCTGGCCAATTTATTTTTTAATAAAATAGTTTACCATAAAAAATAAAGGTGGATTTAAGGCTTGTCCATATTTAATGGCTCTTTTAGAGAGAGAGAGAGACAGAGAGAGAGAGAGAGAGAGAGACCGAGTAGTAATTCAGGCGGGTAATATATATAAAGATTAATTTGTGTAATAACTCGAATCTCTTAGAGAGAGAGACAGAGAGAAATCGGGTGGTAACTCAGGCGGGTAATATATATATATAAAGATTAACTTGTGTAATAACTCGAAAGATTCCTGTTGCAAAATGCGTTCGAGCAAAGTAATAAAATTATTTTCACAAAATTTAATGTTAAAGTTTTATATGTTCTGAACTGAAAATTCTTACCTGAACCTAATTTAACTAATCCTAATAAACTATATAACAAGTGTATTGTATTGTATTGTCGAGTGAGTGATTACTCTCTCTAAAATTTACATCATCACATGACAGGCGTAAGACACTCAGCCATCACATGACAGGCGTAAGTAAGACACTCAACCATGTGATTAACACTTGTTTAGTCGAGCTGAATCTCATGTCTTTTGTTCAACCAACTTAAACGTCCTATCTTCAGGGCCTAGAAACTAAATCTAGTTAATGAATACACTTTTTATCTACTAATACACAACAGTACAACTCTAAACTCAATCCATCAAGCGTCTGTGTTTATACCATGCAATTGCAATCACATACAGTAAAACAGTGGCAATTGTACCTCCTCCACAAGTCCACAGAAACCTATTCGTCCCACGAGCTTGATCCTTATAAAGTTCGATTGAGATATTCATACCGAAAATACCCGTGACAGTCAAGAAAACGCTGAGCGCAAGGTTAGCTGTCGATAACATAACTCCCGTTTGCAACATAATGTTCTGTTTGTCATCTAACATTATATTGATGTAATCCTCCGTGTCCTCCACGTACTCCCTCAGCTTCATACAGAGCATCACAAGGTTAAAGAACATTAGTGCACCTTATATGGACACAGGGGCATAACTGTAAAGTCGGAATGAGTTACAAGTGAAGTACATGTAATTTTCGAAATGCAAACGGGGTCTTTGTGTAATTATATATATAGTTACGTACCGTGGATAACTTGTTAAGTGTACCGTCAATTTGAACAAAATATGCTTCCAACAATATTTCAAGTTCCTCCACATCTAGGCGCTTGGTCATGGTGTTGCGCATGCTATTGTAGCTCCAATGTTTACCTCTGCTAAAGGCTTTGGAGTCATATCGATAAAGATCGCAATCAGAATCCATGGACCGACGACTACCTCTGCTAAGGGCACTAGAGTCATTTTGATATACCATGGAACTGTCGTTACCTTCTGTCAATATTTCAGCATTCCTGAAAAACAATGGATGATTAATGGTAAATTTGTCAGATCAAATTTTGAAATCGCATGTGTTAAACGGGTGTTGTCATCAAAACCTTTAGCTTGTTTGAGCGAATATTGTTCACAAAAGCTAATAGATGGGTTTTCTTGATAGATCAACATTAACGTCAAGGAAGGTAAGTATAATTATGCAAACTACAGGGGTGTCTTAGTGTAACTATCCTTTTAATTTATTATTGCAACACCAGATTTCACATGCCTATCGTCGCAATCAGTATCATTGTTTGCATCATCATCCACCCCATCTTGCTCGGTTATGGAAGTGGCGGAGGAGCTCTCAAGCTGTTCTTGCAGCTTTTCTGTTAAATACATCTCGGCCATATCATCATTATCGTCAAGCAAGTGCTCCAACTCATCCCTTACCTAAATGAAACAAGGAAACTCTCAACTTTCAAGCTCGAATGAATGATATTAGTGAATGTATCGCAAGAAAAGGGCAACAAATTTATCCATTCAAACCTTCTGCACGCGTCCGGACATAGCAACCAGACGGCTCTTAATCTGCTTAACGCGTTCCAAATTGAGAGAACTAATATTCGAAGTCAATCTATCCAATGCCGGATGTGCTTCTTTCTCCAACGTCCTCGCCTAAAAGAACAAAAGAGATAAAATAAAAATCAATAACAAATTATCCAGCAAGAGCATCCATAAAAGCTGTGTATACCTGATTGTCCAAGCAAGTGCAAGCAGACTCGAGGCAAGCCTCCAATGCAACAAATTCAAAGGGAAGTAGTTTAAGTCCATCCCTATTATCAAGAGATTGTTCTTTGCCTTCTGTATCAAATTTTTTACTTGGGAAATTCTTAGAAAACTTTGGAGGTGATACCTCTGCATCGTATGCTTTTGTCCAATCTGTATTCTCGCCATATCTGTTTTCCTAATCCAGAATCATGCACCACATGCTCATAAGAATTAACCAAGAAAAGGCCCTCGTAAATATATTTTTTGTGTGGCATTTTCTGTTATATTCATGAGTACATGCTACGGTGTATTGGTAAGCGATGGGAACTAGAAAAGAGAAAATTTTATGACAAAAAAAAAAGACTGCAGGTTCTCTTTCTATTCTCAACTGCTCAAAATTTTTACATGATAATTGTAGTGGTAATTGTAATAAAAAATATTACACAAAAGTGTTACACTCTTATCGAGGAAAATTGGAAATAAGTCAAGACTCCTCGTGTAAATAAAACCACCAAAAAATTATTTTCACCCATTAATTAGAATGAAAAGGAAAAAGCACAAATACATAATCTATCCAAACAAATTAAAGATCATATGTACATGTTGAACGCCAGGTGGTAAGGGGCTCTGTAGAAATATTAGGGGTTTGGGCCTAACTCAACCCTAAAAGCTAGCTCAAGAGGTGAGGATTGCCCAAGCCTTTATAAGGTAGACTACATCTCAATATTTATTCGATATGGGATAGTTAACAAGCCCCCCTCACACCCAGGCTTGAATATACGGGAAATAGCCTGGAGCATGAAAGTAGTATAGCGTAGAGCCCAATTAATAGCGTATGACCTAGCCCAACCAGCTCCAAGTACCACCACTCTTTTTGCTCTTTCCATCAGCCTTAGTGGAATTGGCAATATTCATTCCACCCTCTCATTTAGCGTCAAATAACGCCACAAGGCCCCACCACTGACTGTGAAAACAATCAGCATTTTAGCAAGCGAAGGATTGTCACGATAAGTCCTAGAAAACCTCCGAAACACCTCCATTTTCCTGCACACCGTAAACTTCACCAACAGATCACTTCAGCTTTAGTTGTTAGGCTAGGTCCTGCATTCTAATTAGGCTCCCCACTACACTAATTTCACGCTCCAGGTTGTTTTCCTTATATTCGGGCCTGGGCATGAGAAGGGCGAGTTAACTATCCCACATCGAATAAATACTGAGATGTGGTTTATCTTATAAAGGTTTGAGCTAGCTTTTGGGATTGAGTTAGGCCCAAGTTTCTAATATTTCTACATGGTATCAGAGCAAGCTAGGTCTTCCGTTATTAATTGGGCACCCCGCTGCTACTTTCACTCTCTAGGTTGTTTCTAGTATATTCAAGTCTGGGCATGAGGGGGACATGTTAACTATCCCACATCGAATATATACTAAGATGTTGTCTACCTTATAAAGGCTTGGGTAATCCTTACCTCTTGAGCTAGTTTTTTGAGTTGAGTTAGGCCCAAGGTCCTAATATTTCTACATGGTATCAGAGCAAGTTAGGTCCTGCATTCTAATTATGCTTCCCACTATCTAATTTCACGCTCTAGGTTGTTTCCCAGTGCTCGGGCCTGGGCGTGAGGGGGGCGTATTAATTATCTCCCACATTGAATAAATAACCAAATATGGTGAAGGTTATAATGGCTTGGGCAATCCTCACCTCATGAGCTAGCTTTTGGGGTTGAGTTAGGCTGAAGCCCCTAATATTTCTACATGCTTGAACTTCGGTACTCAAATCTCCTCGTCCACCATTTATTCTCCTCCCATTTCTCTTCCCCCAAATTGGCAGAGTAAGTGTGTGCAGTGGCGGAGCCACATTCAACCGAGGGTGGGGCAATTGAGCCCCTTGAATTTGTGAGATCTCTGTTAGTAGTATATACATGCATGTACATGTACATGTATGTACAAATATTATGATGATAATGTCTTTATTGACCCCTTAAAAAAATTCTATATTTATATAAAAGGGGTTATGAGATAATATATATATATATATATATATATCTGTGTGTGGGTAAATTTAAAAATTTTCAACAATTGTTCAAATGGTAAAAAAAAAAAAATGGGTCCACTTGTTATAATAAAACAAAGGTTAAAATCCAAAAGACTCCCTGTATTTTCGCAGCATAGTTGAAAATTCCCTGCAATCGAAAAATAGCCTAAAAACCTCCCATGTTACGAAAAATCAGCACACTTGCATTCTCCATCAATGTAAACTCAGCACCCCTCCCCCTGGTGCCTCTTTCCACCTCTCCCATCTCTCCATTCTCTTCATGTATCTGATCAGTTCTCTCTCTCTCTCCCTCACTCAGATTGGCAACAATATTCTCAAATAGGCCGCACAACGGAAAGTTTTTGGGTAAAGATTTTGGGCAATGGCAGCTTCTTTTGGGGCTACAATGACAGCTTTATGGGAGGCAGTGCGATTTGGAGGTGGGTTGAGATTTGTTGGTCTATGGTTGGTGGCAGTGGTGGTGGGTGAAGAATGGAGAAGAAAGGGGAAAAAGGTAGAAAATAATTTGGAAAATTTGATTTTCTTTTTATTGATAAATTTTAAAAAATAAAATATGAAAAAGAAATTTTATCTCTTTTATGTAGTGGTTTAGTTAATATTATAACATGAAATCAAAGTTAAATTAAAAGATAATAATTTCATGGATATTTTATATTTACCAATATTTTAATTCATTAAAATGATAGTTAAATATATTTTTTCAATTTTTACAAACAATTTAGATAATTGTTCAATAAATAGAAAATAAAAATATAATGAATATTTATATTTCAACAAGAAAACAAACTTCAGTTAACAAAATCTTGATTTTTATTTTTTAATAATTTTATTATTTATAATTTTAATAATGATAATTTTAGTTCTTAAATTTAAAAAAGAATGGAAATTTAGTAATTTTTATTTTTCAAGCTTTAACATATATGATGAATATTTTTAACAAAATGGTAAAATTTCAGTTACTTTGAAATTTTACCAAATTAAAGGTTACTTTGAAATTTTTATTTTTCAGGCTAAAATATTTATATAGAACTAATTTTTTTTCAAAGTAGCCTGAAAAAATAACAATAAAAAATAAATAGAAAAATAATAGTATAGTTAAATTTTTTAAAATTATTTATTTACTTTATTTTTAAATTTTTACTTTATTTATATTCTTTGATATAATGTGTATATTATGATTTTTAATAAACTTTAATTGGTTAAATTAATATTCAAATATGATTTGTTTCATTTTTAATTATTTAAATTAAAAAAATACTAGAGTTTTGGTTTTTTTACAATTTCAATAAATTTAATGGCTTTATAAAAATTTTATATGAAAAAAAGATAGTGACAAGAACAAGGGCATTTTAGTCAAAAGCCAAGTCAAGAAAAGGGAAAAACTACATCCAAACAATGACAAATCGCACACCAAGCGCGTGTAGTGACAACGCCATTACTTATTGATGGAAGTAGAGTTTTTAGCGAGCTATAATTTTACACAATTGGGGGTTAAGTCTATTTTCCGAGCACAAGGAGTTTTTAACTATTTTGCAAAAATACAGGGGGATCTTCTACAATTTAACCTACAACAAAAGGAAGACTATATATATATGTGTGTGTATCCATATCCTTTGATATTATAATATTTTAAAAGTACAAATTATCTTTTTATCCACAAAGATGCCTCACATCCATATGCCAAATGAGTTATGAAGATATTAATTTATTAATTTTGTTAATTTAAATGAAGTGGCCTATAAAATTTATTCAACCATTCACAATTAGAAGAAGTAAAATAAGATACAAACATAATAAAATGCTCATCAAACTAATTAACAATTCGAAATAGGATGACAACTATTGAAAACCTAAATGCAATAAAACCGCTTAAAACCAAGGCAAAAGAGGATTGAAATGTAAATCTGAAGCATAGTTTTTCAAAAAGGAATATTTAAAAATATTTGATACTTAATTCAATTTGGTAAATCAACACAAAAGTTATTGCATGCCAACTAAATTTTGTAATCCATGTTTAATATGTACCGAAATTTTATGCTCGACTTTGTTGATTTATTAAATTGTGAACATTTCTAATATATACTACAAAAATTATTACTAATATCATACGAAAGTTTTTCTATTGAAGACAATACAATTGAAAATACTTTCCACGTTTCAATGCGTTTTTAGAGGACTATTCATCATCGGAAATTTAACCGTCACCCGCGGTTGATAGGCCACGGAGCATTGACCCCATTGAAGAAAATTTCTAGCTTCGCCGTTGAGTGTGTGCATAGTTCTGTTGGTGTGTGTAAGTGTATACCAGTTGACATCTATAGAGTAGTATCGGAAATATGCTATCTCCAAAATAAATATATATATATATGTATCATAACAAAAATTTCAGATAGAAATTCAGGTACGTACCTGAGACTTGACAGCGAGATGATGGCGTGTGATTCCGTTCTGAAGCTTATCGACGAAAGGGATGACGGAGGGGTCCCTGAAATTCTGCAACAGAACTTCCTGTGCGGTGATGATGGCCTTTACGTGCTCCACATTGATCACAATGGCCCGCTCACGGGTCAGCACCGTCGACGGATACGACAACAGGGGATCGAGTATCCGGAGATCGCGCGCCGGAAGCCCGGTCCGCCTCATCACGGCGTGTTTGTTGGCCTCCACCACCTGTGCCTGGCCCGTCGTGTCCACCAGCAGCCACATCCGAGCTCCACCAACCTTCTTTCGGATGCTTTGGCATCCGATGGTGGGCCGGCCCACGCCGGTGACACCTCCCTCTGCCTGCCGGGGCGCGGCTGCCGGAGAAGTGGCGCCCCTCATTGTTTTCCGGAGTTTTGGTATAGGAAAATGTTGTGTGTGAAAATAAGCAGTGGAAGTTAAAATTATTTAAAGGTTGGTAGGACCCTTTTTAAAGTAAATGCACAGAGTCCAATTATTTAGAAAGAAAAATGAAATTCAGTTGAATTCTCTCTTTATTTGTTAAAAGAAAAAATCAATTTATTTTGTAGCAACTATACTTATAATATAAATAAAATAAATTGACCGTACCAATTAAAAAGAAGAAAAAAGACAAGAAAATTTGCGTTGTTACTGGGAAATCTTAGTCGGGGCTGGTTCAATTAAGTCAACACTAATTATATAACTGGTGTATTGTACTTGTTATGTGATTCGTGTATATTTTACAAAAAATAATTAGTCGCATGAACCTATTAAACTTATTATATGATTTGTGGAATTTGATCAAATTTGATTTAAGTAAAAACATTTTGCTGGTTTGTTAGGTAGGTTATAATACATGTAGCGATGGTTTCTCGATTTGAGGATATCCTGTAAATTAATTCAAGTGTTTTTTTTTTCCAAAATACATCAACCGAGTGAAAATGCATTATCCTAGAAATATTGACTTCAGTAATAGTCAAACTCGAAATGTACTAACTAGGGACCAAAATTGCTAAATTTAAAAACTTACGAAACAAGGACCCAAATAGTGTAAGTCGAAGGACTAAAACTCAAAATAAATAAAATTACAAGACCAAATTTTCTTTTTCCCCCTCATCAGTGTTGTCTCTTCACAAATTTGATATTTTTCATTTGTAAAGAAATAAAGTAAATATAAATTTGCTAACAAAAAATATCAGAATAAATGAATTTTTATAAACTCATGAATTTTTATCACCATATTATCAACTCAAAATTTAATTTTAAAGTTTTACATGTTAATGAGTTTCTGGCTGTGTCCAATCGTTTTAATAAGGCGGCCTTTCAATTTCAAGCCCAGCCTTCATGACCTAGGAACTAGCCTAATCAAGCCCTAAAGTACTTGGGTTGGGCTTAATGGGTTTGACGGGTAAGTGAGGCCCATGTGGAATGGGCTTAAATTCAAGGTTTCTGAGATATGGATTACTCTTACCTTTTTTTTTTAAAAAAAATGTATGTTTTGTTTAATCCATGAGAGAAAATGTATGGGTATTAATATTAATAACAATATTGCCACTAGTACTAGTAATATATAGTAGTAGTAATAATCATAATATGGATTCGGTCAGGAATTCCCATTAACTCCATATTCACGCACCTTTAGGCTTTGTTTGGTTCTAAGATTTTAGGAGGAAAGGAAAATATTAAAACTACAAGAATTTTAAAATTCTCTATTTTATTTGGTTGTTAAAGAAAATAATAAGGAAAATGATTTTTTTAAAGAATTGTCTTCCATTTTATTTTGTAATTATTGTAAATTAAAGGAAAATGTAAAAATACCTCCCAAAAAAATCCAAATAATCAATTAATTGCACAAAAAAAAATTGCATGAAATATATTCAAATAATAAATTAGTTTGAGCAACAAGTGAGATGAGAGCTTGAAAAATGAGAGAATGCTAGAGAGAGCAACATAACTTTTCCTTCATTTTCCTCACCTAATTGGAAGGAAAATACTTTTTTCTCAATTTATGCTATATTTTCTTTCTATTTTCCTTTCCTTATCATTTCCCTTCTTTTTCTCTAGTAACCAAACATTGAAAAATACTTTTTCTTCCTATTTTCTTTTCCTTTCCCCCCTAAAATCCTAGAACCAAACACAATGTTAATATCCAAAAGGGTGAAACGAATCTGAATTACCCGTAATTCGCGCTTGAACAACGTTAATGAGGTGTTCAAATGGTTGTTTTACTCTATTTGCAACCCTATAATCAATGTTTTCAAAACTGGACCGGACCGGCCGGTCCGACTAGTGACCGGAGCCTGGTCCGGTCCGAACTACCCTAAAAAATCGGGACTGATTCGGCCCGCCGAGAACTGGTCAAAACCGGTGAAAAATTGGTCGAACCAGTCCCGGTTCACAGACCGATTCGATGGGCCCTGTATTTTTAATTTTTTTTCCTGATTTGGGCTTGGGCCATTGGGCTTTCTTTTCTTTTTCTATGTTTTTCATTTTCCTGATTTGGGCTTGGGCCATTTGGCTTTCTTTTCTTTTTCTGTTTTTTTCATTTTCCTGATTTGGGATTGGGTCATTTGGCTTTCTTTTCTTTTTCTATTTTGTTTATTTTCCTGCTATTTTTGCTTGCTGCTACGATGTTGCCATCTATTGTTTTTTTTGCTTCTAAAGGTAAGACTTGGACTAATTCTTTTAGTTTAGTAAATCTGAAGGTAAGACTTGGGCTAAATTTGATTTTTGAGTTTGATTTTGATTTATTTTGGCCTAATTCTTTTAGTTTAGTTCAAATTATAATTTTTGTATTGGTTATTAATTTGAGTATCCTACAGTGACTATATGCTAGGGAGGGTAAAAAAAAATCCATGATAAAGATAATGTTGATGAAATAGGTTGTATTTGTCAAATTTTTAAAAGTATACTTATACTTTAAAAATTCATTGGAAAATTTAAAAATATCAAAGAGTGAAAATTGGATTAAACCCATTTTTTGTTCTCAATATAATTTTGTTTTTTAGAGAAGATAGTAAATACAAAATGAGTTTTTCGAATTATCTTGTTAATTATTATTTGTTAGCTTTGGTTTGAATGATGAGTTGGATTTTTATTAAATAGTAAGGTAAATTTATTATTATTATTATTATTATTATTATTATTATTGGATTTTCTCTAAAAATTTTTTTATGTATTTATGATTTTTTTATATAAAAAATTAATTTAATAATTATTACATATTTATGACGTCACACCGGTTGAACCGGTGGTCAAACCGGTAACCAATAAGGCCACCGATTCTGTGTCCGGTTAGGTTTTCAGAACATTGCCTATAATACTCGAATGTGGTTTAACTCATGTTTATTCTCATCATTTTACCCATTACAACCCGAAACATATGGCTATGGTTGTGCTATTTTATAATTTAGTGGGAGCATTAAAAGCCCTCACGGGAAAATCAACAATAAATTAATTAATTATAGATAGCGTAGCTTTAATGACCAACATTAAATTGATTCCCCTTCAATTTGCACGAAATTTTACATAAAAAAAGAAAAAATAGGTGACCCCCACAGAGCAAACTTCAATGTTATTCAATTCACTCTTTTCAGATTTGGTTGTCACGAGAAATCCAGATGTTAAATGGGCCTTAACTTAACCATTATAAAGAATGCATTAAATTTGAATGCCTCTTTTTCTTTTTGGGATGTTTATTTTTATGCTCAAAATTTTTGTATTTTGATTATTAATAGTTTGATTGAATTTTTAAGAGTAAAATTTACAATGAAACCATCAATAATCAAATCATTCAATTTTTAACCATAGAAGTAAACAATTCCTTTGTATGCGGACTGTGCGATATTAAAGAATGAATGTATGCAGACAAACTTGGAGCATGAAGTTTATAGGATTGAAAAAATGTATTTTAGCCTATTCCAACCTCAAATTGGCTTATAAGGAGAGGATTCGTCTAAATTACTATAAATCACACCACATATTTGTATTTGATCGATATAAGATATTTAACAATAATTTTCACGTAATTCGTAATTATATCCCAAAAAAATAAGCAAGAACATAGTACAAATAATGAAATAAACAAGCTAGTATACAATATACGGAAGCCCATTGAATCAGACATTTAACCCCTTCGGCCGCTAAACCTCCTCTTGTCATATATCAAATGGGCAAATGAAAACTTTGCCGTAAAAGTTTAAACAAGCCTCAAAAAGTACTGTTTAAATTTGATTTAAATTTTTTATCGAATTTAAAATTTTGTTTGAGCATGATTTGATTATTAAACGAGACGAACTCAAACGAGTTTTAATCGAGCCAAATTTGGGTCGAGGTTAATTTATTTGATATATATACACTTTTACATCGTATATGAATCAATCAAGTCGAGTTCGAGTCGACCTTCGAATTTTGCTGAATGAAAAAAGGTATTTAAACTTGATTTATTATGCTCAACAAACCTAGCTCATAAGAAGAACTTTATATAATCAATTTCAAATCGAGTATCGATTCATTTTTGAAAGCCTACTTTAAACAATAAAAATAGGCAACAAATTCCTCAATGAGTTTAAAAATAAACCACAAAACACACTTTGGACGCACAACATCAAATTATTCACAACATTTACAACTGATTGAGAACCACAGTACTTTTCAAGCCATAATTATCGATGTCTTTTAATGCGCATTGATAATTCAGCGATGGGAGGTTGAAAGTTTTAATTTCAACTTTCATAAATTGATGACAACTCTTCTCTCAAAAATTTGTACGAACTGATGCCGCACGATTTGTTTTAGCAACAAGCTAGCCATTAATATTGAATTATTTGTTTTTAAATATTTGGAGATAATTAAATGCCAGCAAGTGTCAAGGATTTCTTGACCTGTCGGTGGTAAAGAGGAAGTAGTATGATCAAAAGAGATCATGTGTTCGATTCCCATATATACGTGAGTCTTATTCTACTGCATTATTGCTTATTTCTTCAATAATATTGCAGTTTGTTTCTTTGTATTATTTGATCGGTTTTTGAATCGATATTCAATTATGAAATATAATTATTATACTTAATTTGAATTATTGATGTAATTAATTGAAATATAATGTATTCCACTTTTTAAAAAAAATTAAATGCTAGCAAGTACTCAAATGTTCAGGTTGCATAACGGAAGAAGCAAAAATTAGACGTGTATCCATAAAAAGTACATCAATGATTTTTTCGAATAAATGAAACAGCACTAATAATTATATCATATATATATATATACCCTTAATTATTTTCAATTTTCATTTTATAAAAAGAACAAAAAAAAAAGGTTTTAAAATACATGTCATTCTCAAATTTGGCGAAGGTATTTATTAATTTTTTTTTTCTAATATTATACCCTTCTACGTTTTCATGGAGTCATGTATGCAATTAGGATTCTATATTTAGTGATTAATTTAAAAGGTATGTTAATTATATTAATTTAAAATTATAGCTACTAATTCTCTTTTTTAATCCTTGTGCGAAATTCATAAACGTCAATTAAAAGATGTGCATTTTGTCCTCCATCATAGCAATATGTAATATTTTAATTAGAATTTTATTTATGTATATGTTTTTATTGAAGGCTACTATTAAATTTTTATTAGAGAGGGAGCGAGAGTACAAAAAGCATTAAAAATATCATTATCGATAGTTAGTGGGTTTTAATAATTATGATAGAGAATTAAAAAATTTACAATTAATGCCAACCAATCAAATAATTTATTTTAAATAATTAAAAATAATTAAAAATTCTAAGAATTTAGAATTTGGTCAAAATTGAACATTGTAGTCAAAACACCTTCTTCAAATATATAATAGTATAGATTGCTATCAAACTAGTTATGGTTTAAGAAATGTTAAGAATACAAATATTAACATAATGTTATTTATGGTAAATTTCCCCTCAAAATTAAAAAAAAAAATCAATTAAAACTTATGTAACTCAAACTTGAAAAATGTCTTTTAATACGATATGACATATCCCAAATCAAATTATAATTTGAAAAAGATTATAAAAATTAAAACGTGGACACAATATGATCAATGATATATTATTCCATCATTTTATCACTATCATTTCTTTGTATACAATTTAACACTATATGAAAGTTTTACTATCCAAGCTCTTTTTTTTTATTGCCGTATCTTTTATCTTTAATTTTTTGGTATTAAATTGTTGACATATTCAAATTTTATTTATTTATTGTTCTTTAATTACTTCCTAATGAACCTATTTTATTTATTCATTGTTATTTATATAGTTGGGTACTATATGTACATCTAATACAACAGTCTTCGACAGTAATTTAGTTAATTTTGATCTCTCAAATTTTTAATTTCTTTATTAATTTTTTTTATTAGATAGGTCTTTTGAAATAATAATAACAACAATTAAAAACTTCCTTATCCCACTCATACACTCACTTACCCATTAATATATCCAATTGCGTACTTCCACTTTTTTATGATTTTTGATTTCCACTAAATAAGATATTTTATAATTAAAATATTCATTAGAAAATGAATCAAAATACAAAATGAGATTATTTGTCCCTAGAGAGAGAGAGAGAGAGAGAGATGAAAGGAGATTCAAAATGGTCACAACATCTAAGATTCATCTTACACAAGTTTAAGGTGAAATGTTTCTTCGGAGATGTAAAGGAAGAAAATGATGTCAAAGTGTGATATCCGTGCATAGCACGGGGCACATACTAGTATATATATATATATATATATATATATATAAGATATAATAAATATGAATATGTGTCACCTTAATCGAAATAATTAAATCTCTTGGTAAGTATGTAAGCAGCATTGTTCTGCTATTCCACTTAAAAACATTGTGGATGAAAATGTATGTTCTATTATAATCGTTCCTTTTAATCCTATAACATTATTTTTCCAGAAAACAAAGTAAGTATAATTTAGTAAAGTAGCATCGCTCCTCCTCTTCAATCCAACATTAAAACGAAGTGTGAATTGACTGAACACACACATACACATATAGACATATACATATATGTACAGGACAAGGAGCAGTTAAAACAAAGTGTGAATTGACTGAAAACACACACACACACAGACATATACATATATGTACAGGACAAGGAGCAGTTAAAACAAAGTGTGAATTGACTGAACACACACACACAGACATATATATATATGTACAGGACAAGGAACAGTAATTACAATTTCGTTGCGCATTTATAAACCGGAATTGAATTTGAATGTACAATCAACCACAGCATGAATTGATCAAACCTACTTCCTAGTTATAACCAAAAAAAAAAAAAAAAAAAGTCACCTACTTCTTAGTTACATAACTGCATTATTTTCATTGTGTTTTCCTTTTCTGTTAAGATATAATATATTTACAAATTCAATAATTATTAATATTCAATTAATTATGAAAAATATTGAAATATATATATACCAATACGCAGAACTGCACGTTTGCAAAAAGCTTAATTTTGAGATTTTATTTATCAGTTGCATTTCGTAGCTAATTTTTAGCAGTTACAGCTAGGTGCAGTCTTTAGTAATTTTTAGCAATTTTAATAGTTTTTGTTTTCAAACATTCTATAATTTTCTAATAACTAGTTTCCTTATTATTTGTTTCAGATAAAAACTTAAAAAAAAAAAACTCAAAGTCCCCAAAAATTAATTATCCTCTCACATTAAAATAGAGTACCACCAAATTAAATAGCCCACGTATTTTGAGAGACTTAAACGTAGTCCTCGTATAACCTCATTTAGCAAACACCTTTTTTTGAGCAAAAAAAAATAAATAAATAAACTCAATAATGTTTACGTTTAATTTTCATGCGCAGGGAATAATTTAGACATGGATGAATTGATTAATTGTAAGATATATAGACCACATTTATTACATGACATGATTTTAATTCATATATTTATGGTTTCCTAGTTTTTCAAGCTTTTATTGCAGGCCTACGTTGTCAAGGCGGCAATTAATTACTATGCTTTTTACTGACCGTTAATATGTCCTAGGTTGGCCACCAATGATATTCACTGTTTATCATAAATATTGGAGATGAATCAAATATATTTGCTCGTGTTTTTTTATATTTATTTTTTATTTATAGTTAAATCTTCTGTCAAAAATGCATTTAGGATTCGTTGAACTTCAATTATAGATCATACTCAATGATTATTATTATTATTATGATTATTATTTTACATAACGATGTTATATATTCTATCATATTCACTAATATACAACAAAATAAAAAGAAAAAATAACGTCCAATGTATCTTATTCAATTATACAAATATAAGTAAGTATGATGATTAGATCATGCATGGTAATTAGAAAATAACAACACATGAATTGCTTAAATAGCAATTTTTAATTAGTTCTGCAAAAAAAAAAAAGTGAAAATTTTATTTAGTGCTGCAAAAAAAGCTATATATTTATGAAAATCACGTTGGGATTTATTATGCTTACGCGTAAATTTTATTTATTTATTTATTTGAAGGGAACTATGTGTACATTTTTAAGCCATATATATTGTATATTGAACTCGTACAATATATAAAATGGCTAATAACTATTCAATTTGTTACTAAAAAAGAAAAAAAAAACAATATGAGACTATGCGCATAAATTAATAATAATGGTTTCATATTCGATTAATTAAGCTCATTATGATTGTGATGGATAATTTCTTCATACTTAAGCAACTAATAGAATTGACAATGGGCATAAATAGGTCAATTTCTCTTTTAAGGTGGCACATTATCATAATTTTTGCT